>ML779129.1:316667-331893 GCA_009831015.1 Picea engelmannii
AGAAGTGGTAGCGTCTCTAATATGTGGAATTATGCTATCTTTAACAGACATGCGCAACAATACCTTTGCCTTGTTTTCGCGCTTCTCCCAGTCTTGGATCTGTGCTGCTGTCGCACCTCCTACCACTGTTGTCGCACCTCCTGTTGCTGTCGCACCTGCAGCCGCAACAGGTTTCAGTTCGGTTCTATTCGCAATGTTCCAGACACCATAGCCCTCCATGAGCATCTGCATCTTGAATTTCTAGTTAATGAAATTCGAGCCATCTAACTTGTTGGCTTCGTTGAGGTAGGTCTCTGCCAACGTATTCGTCATCGCTACAATTTAGTCTCTGCAAGAAAAAATCACCAAAGATATGCAATGTTTTTTCGCTCTGTCTTCTGATACCACCGATCCGACTCAATCTATCTCTGTTCTCAATCTATGCATGCATGCAACTTGATATCCAAAAATCTCCACTTTAAAAACTTATAACTCCCACTATGAATAAAAATTCACTTTAAAGTAATAAACTCCAATATCCACCTCTCTTATAAAAAARATATCCACTTAAAAAATCCACTTTAATAAACTTCACTAAACCTCCACTTTAATATTCACTTTTACTTTTAATAAAAAAGAATATACTTTAAATGCTCCAAAAAACAAAGTTTTATAACTTCACTTTAACTAATTTCACCTCACGCCATGGATGATTTTAGGGGCTAAATTTCGCTAATGGGCTAATTTTCCATTGTTTTTCCAAAAACGAGATTCGCTATTTTAAAAATGATTCGCCCAAATTATATAGGATAAAATTATTTTACCTTAAAAATCGCCAAAAATTTATACAAACTGTATAAAATCCTTAGAAATTTGAATATTTTTACAAAAATATCGCCAAACATTTATAGTTGGCATATGAAGGATAAGTAATATTCGCCAAGGTTTCTACATTTTAAAATAAATTTCCATCCTTAAAATCATCCCTGCCTCACGCTTTAACAAATATCCATGTAATAAAAAACTTCTCCACTTTTAAAAAAAAAATGTGAGTGAGCTTCTTTATGCAAACAGCGCATGCAAACTTATCCAGCATTAAACTCACGCTTCTTTTCTCAAAACAAACCTCACGCATGCACCGCATGCAAAACTCCACACTCTTCAAAAACTTTTCAAAATCAATCCTTACGCTGCATGCTCAACTCTCACGCATCAGTGGCTCTGATTTTTAACGCTGCATGCATCCACGCTCACCGCACCAGCGTACAATTAAACTCACACAACAAATCGTTTTCTCACACCTCACGTTCCAGTGGCCTGCGAGAAGTCCGCACCTCCCAAGTGGCCCACCTGCGGGAATTTTTCGATTGTCCGCACCTCACGCAGTATGCCGCCTGCGGGAATTTTTCGATTGTCTGCACCTCACGTAGTATGCTGCCGAGTAGTATGCCCCCGCACTCTACTAGAGGAGGGACCTGCGAACCTCTTGAATTCTCGCACCTCACTCCCGTGGCTCTGATACCAAGATAAATTATGCGAGGCAAACAAACACGGTGAGGCTATGCTCACTTCTTGATATTAAACGAAGACGGATTACATCCTTATATAGGAAAAGACTCTCCCGAGTCGGCTACATGAAAACCATAAGACAACTAGACAACTGACTATGAACTGAGAACTAACTCTTCTAACTAGCGCTTACAACTGGCGCTTATTACTGGAGTGAACAACTAGATAACATCTCCATTACTTCCAAGTAAATATTCATGCTAACAGCAGGGCAAGTACTGCTTCACTCATGAAGGACTTAACGAAATTAGCCACTGGTCTTCTGCGACTGACGGGTGCAACTCTCTCAATACCATGGTCTGAGAGTCCAAAAATGTCTATTTTGGCACAGCTCAGGTCCACATACACCTTACACGCCACATCCTCGCACCGATATCTCCAGCCACCGGAATCGATCTGACTATCGCAGGCACTACACGCGTATTCTTTCCCCTTTAAATCACCCGTCACAAATTTGAGTTTGTGATTTGCGTGCCCACTGTAGTCGAGTATTTTAGGGAGCGCCATACACAAGGGATGAAGCCTTAACTCATGCCTTAAATGATGCCTTTCAGTTTCAAACACATAACCTCTCACCACATCCCAGCAGGCGTTACAGCGATGGCTGCGAAACGTTTTCGGACGAAATTTAAAGATCACATCGCTGTGAAACGAGTGTTGGTAGACATCAAGAAGGGTAGCGCAAAGCTACATGTGAAACGGGTGTTGGTAGGCATCAGGAAGGGTAGCGCAGAGTGAAATTCTCGCAGGATGAGGACAAGGAATCAGAATTAATGTTACACTTGTAACCGATGTTGGCCCCTTTTTCTTTGCATCCGCTACATGTGTAGGCCGGAAGGCCCTCAAACAGTAAGAGCTCATGCTCATGTCGGGTAGCGTTAAACAATACCACCGGACCTCCCTCTTCCTTTTCTTCATCATATCCGGTTGTTGCATTTGGATTCGATTCCGCCATGAAGGAGGCACAGACCCAATTAAATACGGACCTAATTTCTCTCTCACAAAATGAGACGGCAGATGATATTGAGATCGTTGGCCCAGAAGTAGCCCTGGACCTAATTAGTTGGGAGGAAGAGTAGATTTGAACATTAGTTGGGAGGAACAGTATATTTGAACGCTCGTGATATCGCTAATAAACAAAGGTTAACGAATAACAAAGTATATTTAGTGGTCGTCTTTTTAAGAGCGTTGAAGCGTCAAAATGATATCCACAAGATTTAATTACGTCGAAAGGTGTACATCTATTGATAATGTATTGATAATGGGTAGATTTAATAGGGGTTTAGTGCTTAATAAGCTTTCTATGGACAGGATTAAATATGGCTGGAATATTTTTAGTAGTCACACAAAATAAATGGTTGTGAATTCAATCATTAACTTCCTAGCTATTATAAAGACATTGGTTTACGTGTTTACTTTTTTACATTTACCTAATCATATTTAAAAATTTCTTTGATACCTCACTGATTGCCACCTAAGTGATTAACAAAAATTAAAATATTAGTGCAACCATTTATTTGTTAATTAATAATAAAATTTAATATATTTTTTTAAGGATTCTTTTCATCTTATCAACCTTTAGGCATTGATCAACCACAATTATGTGACTATGCTAGTATATAATCATATTAAAACTAAACCCTAACCTTGCAAAAGTTAACATATAACCATATCCAAACTAAACTTTACCCTGCATTGATAGATTGCGCTCTTACTTATAAATACTTAACCTTAATCTGTTGAGAATAAGATCTCGCACAAAGTAATTATGTTTTTATTTCAACTAAAAATGAGTGAGATGTTGAGAATAAGATCTCGCACAAAGTAATTTTAAATGAAATAGCCCCATGAAATAGCACAATTGGTAAAACTTGTCATCTGGATAAGTATTGGTGAATTTCCCAATCTTATTTTCCTACTTAAAAAAAGTTTAAATAAGATATTAATATTTTCATTATAAGCGCTCAAAAACTGAGTTGTTAAGAGAAACTTGTAGCCAAAGTTAAAATGAGATGTTCAGCGCAAATCGAGACAGAGTTGTCTAAATAGGATGGACTTTTCTACCTTCAGGTCGGTAGTAATCATAGCCATTAAAACAAATGAGTTGGCATTCACACTCGCCATATAAACGTCAAATCAGTCCAATTTTCCAAGGAATCTTACAATATTTTGGCAAACTTATTTTTAATATTCTTCCGATATGTTAATGGTCCAACTTTTCCAGAAAGCTAGCTGATCTCTTACTCTGTTTTTTTTTTTGTTTTTTTCTTATGAGTTGTTGGTTCAAACTAACTATAGAGGTAAAGTATGTACAATTTTTTAAACTCCAGTAGTTAAATAGTTGTTAGGAGAATATTCCTTAATTGGATGAGGTAGAGTATGTACAGTTTCTTAAACTCCAGTAGTTAAATGGTTGATAGGAGAAGATTCCTTCAAGAGCCATCTTCTCTCGCCCTCCCTTTCCATAGCCTGGGCGAGGAGCCAAAGATCGGGGAAGGAATCATTGACTGATCGACCTACCACTCCTAGTCCCAAGGGTTGGTCCCATCTCTTTGGCAGGAGTAAAGGCTAAAAGAGTTTTATATACCAATTTAGTATTTACTTCCATATAACTTTTAAAAATTCTATTCTATTATTCATATAAGTGGATAATCTAGTGTTTTTACACAGCATGTTTTTTTTCAAAATTTTAATTAATTAATTAACTAATTTTATAAATTTTATTGTTAATTTTTTTTAGTAAGTAAAAAGAAAAATAATAATAATAATTATAAAAGAGTGAATATAACTTTTAAAAATTCTATTCTATTATTCATATAAGTGGATAATCTAGTGTTTTTACACAGCATGTTTTTTTTCAAAATTTTAATTAATTAATTAACCAATTTTATAAATTTTATTGTTAATTATTTTTCTTTAGTAAGTAAAAAGAAAAATAATAATAATAATAATAATTATAAAAGAGTGAATATGATTTATTTATTTTTTTACAAATAAATTAATGATATTAAAACTATGTGTAGATTAATTTTTTAGTTATTAATAATTAATCAAATTAAATTAATAAAATAGGTGATTAAAATTTAATATATAATTAAATTTTCAAAATTTATATAGACAAAAAGTGTTTAAATTTTTTTTATTTAATTTTAAATTTAATATTTTAAGATTAGTTTTTTTAATTCATTAACTTAAATTAATAAATAAAAATGAAATGAAAAACTAATACTAAATTTTTTATGATACCTTAAATATGTTTGGTCAATATGTTTAGTATTGTATTTTGATCCTAAATATGTTTGTTAAATATGTTTAGTCTTGTTTTTTCATCCTAATATATAATAAAATTTCTTTTTATTATAAGAAAAAATCATTTTTAAGAGAAGTTATTAATAAATATTTTTTAAATTTAATTAAAGTTTGAAATGATTAAAGATATTTTTTTATGATATTTTAAATATGTTGTTTGGTCAATATATTTAGTCTTGTTTTTCATCCTATTATATTATAAAATTTATTTTTATTATAAGAAAGATATAATTTTTAAGAGAAGTTATTAATAAATATTTTTAAAATTAAATTAAAGTTTGAAATGATTAAATATATTGTTCCATGGTTTTAATCTTATTAATTTGTATTTCTATAGCATTCATAATTTTATCTAAGTTTTTTCGAATTTTTTAAGATATGGATATTTAGAACTTTGGAATTCCCATCACTATTAAACTAAGGAAAATTATGGTGTTCATCAATTCTTCTGGGATATCAATGTTTAAGACTTTTGAATTCTCATACCTATCACCGAAAGGAGCTCATAACCAACCCATGAATAAGGTTGGGCCTCAACTAAAACCAATCCTTCAAATTTTTAGCTCTCGAGATGACTTTCTACCCTAATTAAGATTATGTCTTAAGGTCATTGCAATTTTGCAACAAACATGTCATGGGAATACACCAATGGATAGGTTTGTGTGATAACCAACACCATCATAATATACATATTCAATACGCAAATTGAATGTGGGATTGAGTAAGACAAACATCATCTTGATGTACATATCCTATACGCAAAGCAAAGGTTGGATTGAGTAAGACCAAAAAAAATGAGAGAAGAAAGTTTAGAATGGAGTTAAGGAGGGAAATGATGTTTGGAATTCCAAAGTAAATCAAAATGAAAATGGAAGAAGCATTACCTCAACAAATGTTGTCAATGAAATTTGGATTTGCATACCATGCAAGTGAAATCCCCTTACTCCATATTGGAAGAATAGTCCTCCATGATCAATGATGAAATCGTTTCTACAAAGGTCCAACTCATGCTTAGAGATCTAAGGAAAGTAGATACCTCTCAAAAACATAGTTGAGACCTGTNCCGGCCAATGACTAGGGGTAACTAGTGGAGATCATGTCTCGTGGAAAACAATGGAGAACTTGATCCCCAACCATGATGATGATCAACATGTCCACAAATGGAAGCCTAACAAACCCCCTCATTTACCTTTACAACTATAGGTCAACCAAAGCTCATCACATTCAAGATACCATGATTATGAGAGATGCTAAGACATTGTCACCATGAGGTATGCTAGTCCTTTTTTGATGCAAAGTATTGTGCTTACATTTTTTGAAATCTTGATCATGATCTTTGCTTGAAGTTGGATAATAGGTTATTGGTTTGGGAATTTTTTGCTCATAATGTATTTCATGTTTCATTGCTCAAGAAGTATATACCTAATCCTAATCATGTGATTGATTGGAATTTGATTCATGAGGAGCAAGAAGGCTCCTTGCAAGAAGCTCCATAATCAATACATAGGGCTTGTAAAGGTCTAGTGGGCCTAGTACGGTCCTAAGGATGTGACATGGGAGCATGAGGATGCTATGTGAGTAGAATATCCACATATTTTTGAATATTTTGAACATCTTATTGATGCTGTGTAAATAAGTTGCACTGAGGATAGTGCAAAAATAAGGGGAGGGGATTGTAATATCCCCAAGGATGAGCCCCAATTGTATTTATGAATTATAACATGTTTTGTAGGTTGGTGAGACAAGCAATAATAAGCTAATAGGCTTATGTGTTTATTATGCCGGAGAGCCTAGGTGTTAAAGTCCGGGAGCATATTTTGAACATGTAAATAGTTGTATTATTATTATAAAAACACCATTGCCTATAGACCGACCACAAAGAAAGAGTATGGGGAACTGAGATCCACTAGGATGGGAAAGGGAGAGGGGGCTGAGAGGCTGGAAATAGGGACTAATCTTAAGAGATTAACTCCAAGAATAATTTATTATTATTCTAAATGTTTATAGAAGGATATGATTTTATCCTAAGTTCCTTTGGGAAGGGGGAATGACTTCCAAATGGAAATGAATGTGCTTCATGAGTGACATGTGTCAGCTTAGGCACATGTAGTTTTAATTCAAAATGTTTGTTGTTTATAGGGGGACCCATGAAGGTTAAGGGAAACAAATTTCGCTCTCACACTCTGACCATTATCACCTTTCTATGACCATTTGGCCACCTTTATCCTAACAAGTTCACTCACACAATGAGAAAGCATGCAACCATCCATTTCTGCCATTGTTCAACCCATGCCCATCGTGAACCTATGTAACTTGCATGCACTAGTATTTTACTGATCCATACTCTTCCTTAGCCAAGTTTTGTTGTTGCCTTCGCCCCTACCCATTTTTATTAGGATCTGGATAGAAGAAACAGGTTGTCAGGCCTGTGGTTTGCAAAGGCGGGTTGTCAGGCCCGTAGATTGAAGAGGCAAGTTGTCAGGCCTGTGAGAAACTCTCTCGAGGTGAGAGAGTGTGTTGAGGAAGTGAATTGTCATGGAGGGAGTCTAGTAACAGCTATAGAGCTATTGGCACAGGGCCAGACCCAGGGTTCAATGTTCAAGAGCGCACCAACAAAGCCCTAACTACCGACCCTTTCAACAACAACTGTGAAGGAGATGAAGTCTCACTCCAGGTAGAGGGAAGGGTGGTTGCAGGACTCAAGTGTCTGCAACCTTAGCTGGGACACAGATCTATGATTATCTTGCTTACAACGCACTTAGCATCAGTTATTTCCTAACATACATTCATTAATACACTTCGTAGAAAGCACAAAGCACTGCAGTAATTATTCATATCTAGCACTTAGTAATGATAGACAGGTTTTACTCAATAGATTAAGCACTTAGCATTTTATGTATCATATCTAGCATGCATTCATATCTCATAAGCACAAAGCATCAATAGATCTATCTAAACATATCAGAGCACTTAGCAAGAGAGAGACAAGCACATCAACATAATACACAGAGTTACCGTGGTTCACCCCCACCCTGGGGATTTGTCCACAAAGTCTTCTTTATATTATCTTGGTCAAGAAGTTACAACATGGAGCTTCAATGACCCTTACTTCGCACGGGACAGAGGGTATGCACCACTCACTAGATCCCTCTTGCTTGCACTCAGCGCAAAGCCTTCTACAGTCCCTCATAGAGACTTGCACTCAGCTTCACAAGTCTTACAAAAAATGCACAGAGCCTTACAATATTTGATCACACAGATCCCACTACTAGCACTAAGCCTTCAAGATCATACCCCGCATAGGAAAAGATATCTACGTAGCTCGCTAGATCCTCTTTCCCTGAGTAGATCCAAGCACTAATCCTTCTCACACTATGTGCACTCAACACTTATTATAGCATGCACAGAGATCTTATAGTCATAGAGACTTATGATCACATAGATCCAACTTATGCACTAAGCCATTGACTAAATAGGGCCTCTTTTCTTACATGGCCTAGACCTCTATTTATACATAGAAAAAGACCTAAACAAGGGATGACATCCCTTTTTCATTACAATATTCCCAAAAAAACCCAAAAAGGTTCCATAAATGGTGGAGAGATCCCATGATCTCCGCTTCGCTATGCACTCTGTCTTTGACAGGTAGTCGAAGTACCAAACGGTCAACTATGACCAAGTATTCCTCAAAACTTGGTTGAGGGCCAACAAGCCCCCAAAATTCACTTGTGAATCATCCTGAATCACTCTTCTCTAGGTAACTCTGCCTCGAAGGCCTCGAGCTTCGTTCGAGCTGCTTCGACCTGTTGCTTTGCTACTGCTTCTTGCTTGGAAAACTCCTGAATGAGTGTGTTACTAACTGGTCCTTCTAAGCACTACTCTATTGTGTTCACGACTTGTTCTAGGTCTATCCCTTGGCTCTTAATCTGTAAGAATAGTTCACATGCCCTATCCTGCAAAGGTTGAAGTTGTTGCGTCACTTCCATGACCTTGCTCTGGATCATATGAATCTACTGCTACATGATGCGTTGCTCATGGGACCTCTTCATTTTCTTTATGGTCGGTAGGGCCTTCATCTTTAGCTGTAACGTCTCAGTTTGGTACTTCACCTCCTGGAGATGTGACTCCAATTTATGTAATTCAGGGTTCTCGGATAGTTTCTCATGTATCTGCGCATTTCTACTACTTAATTGCTTACATTCTTCATTGAGTACCTTAATCCTTTCTACTGTACTTCGGGCATTCACTTCTCATTGGTCACATTCTTCTTGTGGAGTACTCAGTATAGCCTGGAGCTCTAGTTCTACTACTCTTTTTTGCAGTTTTTGAATGACTTCAACAAGCTTCATTACTTGGTGTTCTATGGGTTCTTCTGCCTTCTATTCTAAGCCAGTCACAGAGAAAAATGCTCTGTTGATTGCTTCTTTGATCCGAATCTTCTTCGTGAGCAACTACTCCTTTTCTTTCTAGATTTTCTCTTTGTGTTCTTCAAATTTCGCTAGGATGGCATCCTTCTCTTACTGCATTGCTCTATTATTTCCTCCTATGATTTCTGTAGGGCCTGTGTAACCTCCGTTGTTGCTTCTTCTGCATTCCGAAGATGAACTTCAACTATGTCGGGGATCTTACGGAGTTGAATTGATTCATCTCCCTCTCCTATTGTTCCTTCTAGAAGAGGCATCGTAGGTGTCTCACGGCTAGACTAAAGTGATCGTTGCACTCCTCGGAGCTCGGTTTCAATTCTGTTGTACATCGTTTCTTGCTTGGCCTCCTGCTTTTCTGTGATCTCCTCTATAGTTTTATTCAAAGTCACGGGGAGAAATATGAAGTTATCTGGATTGAGTGTGGTATTCATCTTGGTCACGGTCGCTTTGGCTTTCTTCTTAATGGAAGACTTGGAAGGTGACCCTTTTCTTTTCTTTAGAACTTCGACTTCATCTTCTGGTTGTTTTTCAACTTCTTCTAGGAATTCATCATTACCTTCTTCATATGGTGTGACATAAGTTGTCCTTACAAAGCGACTATCCACATCTTGAACCTCTTCAGTTTTCTTTGTCTCCTTTGTCTTCTTTGTATTCTTTGTCTTACTGGGCCTAGGTGTGTCCTGCACAGCTTCTGGGTTGCTGATTTCTGAAATATCCATTGGATCTGCTGCAATGAGGAGGTTCGTTGACCATTTCTTGGTGATATCTTCAAGTTCTTCTTCTATTAGTTTATAATAGGACTACAGTTGTTCCTGGTGCTCATCAATGCATGGATTTATGTATATGAAGTGGTGGTCCACGCTGAACTTCATTAAGGGTCTGAATATGTGGAGTGTGTTCGGAGTAATGCGAGGTGTGGCTTGTATTGCGACGTTCAACTGGATGTAGTATCTGTGAAAGAGGGTATTCGACTAGTATTACCTGTTCATATCCGTTGTGTACCATAATTTACTGAACTTCATAGCCAATGGTTCAAATGGTAGGGTTTCAAGAAAAAAAAAATCCTCTAACATCTCCCATGCTATGAAGTAGAACTCATATCCTTGGTCTTGCACTTATTTGCAATCCAATTCGAGTTGATCCACTAAGTACTTAGACTAGTTCATTTGGACTCCTTCTACGCATTTTCCTACGAGATCAACTACAAACCCATATACTTGCATCGGTCTATTCTTGCAGACTAACTTTCCTGTGATCATCTGACAGGCGAGGCACATTGTGCCAATGTAAATAGAGGTTACCTTGTAACCTCGTGTGCCTTTTTCAACATTTCCATAGGCCTCTTTCATCTTCTGTGAAAGATAGCGATCCACGGTATTTCCAGGGTAATAGTCTTGCGGGTCAGGGCCCTGCATGCTCAGCGCGGTGATATGATTGATTAGTGTTAGATCAATCATTATACGCTGGTTCAACCAGAGATATCCTCCATGGTAGCTCGCCATTATCAATTTTACGCAAGCGTTCACCTCCTGGTGTCTGCCAAAGTGTGGAATCTTCATTACATTAAGTAAGGTGAACTGTGCGAGGTTCATCATCCATTGTTGAGGGACGATCTTGGAATTATTGCCATTTGTCATTGTCAGATACTTGTGTGGGGAGAGAATACTATAGGCTTTCCAGTCACCAAGGTTGAAGTCGCAAAAATTCAATGCTACAAGCTTGGATTGCTCAGTGCGAACTGTGAACACACCCTTCAATAGGTATGCAGTGATCATAGGATAGTTCTAATCTTGGGGCACACTGTCATGGTTGATTTCACCTTTCATAGGAGGTATGTAAGAGGGCAAGATGCTCGGAGTCAATTTGGCATTCGTAATGTCATCTCTATGTTTAGTACGTTTCTCGACGGTCTCTCGAGATGGTCTAGCTCGAGCAGTGGATGGAGAAGCTGCTACTCCTCTTGACGACGAGGCTTGGACTCTGGTGGACATTCCTCTTTTCGACATAACTCTTTCAGTTCTTAAGCTAGCGAGTACTTATCTCACCGATTCTTCTGTTACGCTAAGCTCATTGGACATGTAAGCTCAGGATCACTTTCTGAGGCTGTCTATGGGATGAAGGTACCGTAATCGAGTAGAGAGCAAGGCGGGGTAGTCACTATTCCACAATGCGGGTATTCTGTGAGCTAAGTTCTCAATTAGAAAAAGTGTCTTTCGGGCATGGCGCGACGGAATAAGTAAGTAAAGTTGTAACAGACTGCTTGCAAAGGATAGGAGGGTCCATTAACTCTTTATCTTTCCATTATGGCATAGTCTAACAGTGACGTAAGAGGTCATAAATTTATTCTGAGCCATTCGGGCCATTAGCGGAAAGGGTATATCATCCTCTAATGGTTATATAACTTCGACATGTCAAAGTTCCATATGTCTCTATTCTGCTATCCCGACGAAGCTCAAATTCTGTATGTTTTCCTTCTGCGGGATTTCTTTTGGAATGTTTTGTAATTTCTCCAACTTTGCTTTCTTCTTCATGAGTTTTCTAGCCTTCTTCCTAGTGATCTTCATCTCGGTCATCCTTTTTTCATTCGGATTCTTTTCTTCTCTTGACATGGTAACTTCCTAGTGCTAAGATTCTTTCTTCAGATCCACAGGTATTACTTGTCCAACATATTTTTTGGTCCTCTCTGGTTATTCTAGTGTTCTGCAAACTTCATCATCCAAGTTCCTGGGGTCAAGAAACCTTCATCTATTCTCCCGTCCTTTAATCAACTGTGTGATCCTTCTAGTCATGAAGTCTCTTAATTCTTGTCTCTATTGTTCTAGGTCCTTTTCTGCTTCCTTTTTTCTAGCTTGATCTTTCTCAATCCAAGGTTTACCAAGTAACATAGTAAATAGGGTGTTGTCCTCCACAAACTTAACAATCTCAAAATCTTCTTCTGTCGAAGCTCCATGAGCATTCATAGATATTTGAGTGAGATTTCCACATAGGTTTACACGCTTTCCTCTGAATAAGCCTATTCCTCCTAATGAAGGGGTCATGTCAGGTCTTCCTATAGCTTTCCAGGTTCCTTCTGTCATAATGTTCAGCGGTGTTTCTTCATCCAAAACATAGTCAATGTCGAAGTCTCCTATTCTCACTTTGATCTGTTGTTTCTTCTTGAAGTTTTCTAATAAGCTAAGGTCTCTGTGATCATTAAGGGTTTCTTTCATTTTCATCAATACTTTCTCTGATTTTTTTTGGGGTTCCTCTATAATCTGAGTCTCTTGATCTCCTGCTTTCTCTATATTCATCTTTTCAAGTCTAGCAATCATTCTAGGGAAATCTAGTACTTCATGGTCCATATGCTTACAATAAAGACAACTGGGTCTTCACCCAAGGCATTCCTTAGCAAAATGTTCGAGCCTTATGCAATTGTAACAAAGAGTTAATACTCTCTTTCTCTTCAATGATCCCCAACTTTTCATGTACTGTGTGCTAGGATCATAACAGTTAGCCTGGAAAAATTTCTTTCTAGGATCCTGCATCCATTGGTTAGTCCCAAAATTATTTCTATGCATAGGTATAACATATCTATCACTATACTTATCAGATCTATTCATATCAAACTTTCTTTCATCTATTAATGCCCTAGTTTTGAAGCTAGGATAGAATCTATCAAGCATACCTAGATCCATGATTTAGAAACAAAAAATTTCACTTATCTTAATTCTACAGAGCATAAATCTTCCAGATATAAGACTTTTAACTATTCTTACCTTTATCAAAGAACAAAGCTTACATATCTTACCTTTTTCTTGCAGATCTTACCTCTTTCTTCGAAGATTTGACTTCTTTTTCTTTATATCTGACCTCTCTTCTTCAGATATTCCCTTTCTTTCTTGTCACAAAGCTTCACAGGTCAAACAAAACACTGCGCACTAGGGAAAAAAATCTACACACAGAGCTTATTTCGCACAAAGATTCTTCTTCTTCAGTTCCCAACAATCATAGTTCTAGGTCTCGGCAATAGAACCATTTGTTGGCATAGGGGCAGACCCAGGGTTCAACGCTCAAGAGCGCACCAAAAAATCCCTAACTACTAGCCCTTTCGACAACACCTGCAAAGCAGATGAAGTCTCACCCGAGGTAGAGGCATGGGTGGTTGCAGGACTTAGGTGTCTGCAACCATAGCTAGGACACAAATATGTGATTATCTTTCTTACAACGCACTTAGCATCAGTTATTTCCTAACATACATTCATTAATATACTTCATAGAAAACACGGAGCACCGCAATAATTACTCAGATCCAAGCACTAAGCCTTCTCACACTCTATGCACTCATCACTTATTACAGCATGCACAGAGCTCTTACAGTCACATAGACTTCTGATCACATAGATCCAACTTATGCACTAAGTTATTGACTAAACAGGGCCTCTTTTATTACATGTCCTAGACCTCTATTTATACATAGAAAAAGGCCTAAACAAGGGCCGACATCCCTTTCCCATTACAATATTCCCAAAAAAAACCCAAAAAGGTTCCACAAAAGGTGGCAAGATCCCATGATCTCCGTTTCGCTATGCAATCCATCTTCGATAGGCAGTCAAAGTACCAAATGGTCAACTATGAACAAGTATTCCTCAAAACTTGGTCAAGGGAAAACAAGAGCTCTGAGAGTTCCTTTCCATCCTATTGTTGGAGCCCCGGAAGGGAGGTGGAATACTTGATGAACTGTGTGATAGTGAAGGTGTATACTCATGGGGTGGGACATTAATGTGGGGAATGAGAGTCTCTGAGCAGTGGGAGTAAGTGGCTCCTGAGATAATCCTTCCCATTGAACTGTGTGACATTCCTATTAAACTCGCCAAGCCTAGGAATCTCTTTCCTGATGGAGTTTAGTCCCAGCTCGGGGGTGACCCAATAATGAGAGTGATGAGTAGTGTGACCTAAGGCTGGGAGATTCATGGAAGGTCTGCACACAGTCGTTGGTCTTCACAATCTAAAGATAAGTATCCATTATGTATTTAATGATGTCTATTGTACATGTCTTTGATTCTTACAATCTTATCATGTGTTTTCGTTGCATGTATGATTTAAGGTCAATTTTGCATGACTTAGTATAGTAGTAGTGTATATTATTTCCTTTTATTTCATTAGAAATGCATGTAATATATATGTACTCCGAGATGAACAATTAGCCTGCTATTAGACCTTATCATTCTGTTGGTGGTGTTACACGACTGGACTTGGATGGCCGGGGCTGCCACAAAATGGATTTACAGTGAAATTTTGCAGTGACATTGCATGATCTGTTGGTGGTTGGGGAAGTTACAAAGATGACAGAAAACTCAATAAAACGAGAGAAATCAAAGGATAAAAACACTTCAAACCCCGAAAAAAAGATTATATACCCAGTATGGTCTCCAATTCTGTTACAAGGAAAATCTCTCTATGGCTAGGGGTAAACCACAATAAATGTAAATGATTGCAAAAATAAACCTAATCTCATATATGTTGTATAATAAAATATGATAACGACACAAGATAAAGATCTTACCTCGTCCAGACGTTCGATGACTTCCACCATTGAGCACTTGACTCAAAGCAATACACCTGCAACTTGTCCTCAACAACCAAGAAACACAAACATATAGTGATAATATATAAAGTTAGCACATTCAATAGCATAATCCATCAAAATTCATAACAGATACGCCCATGGAATAACAATTCAAATATTTTCAAGATATTAATTGGATGATAAAAGAGTATTTCTATTAAAATGTAATCAACAGAAGTGAATGAATTACAAACTTTCATGTGTTGGAAGATTGGTTGTTGTCATTGATGTCAACCCTAGTCATGGGTTTTGGACCAGAAGATTGATGAAGTTATTTGGACATGAAGGAAAATGAAAATGAAGATACAACACCCATGGATGGATAGTATACATCATGCTC
>ML779129.1:335381-350667 GCA_009831015.1 Picea engelmannii
TCAAAAAACAGGTGTTCCGGGTAAAACAGTCATAACTTCTTCATACAGACTCCAAATGCAGTGGGACCACTTCCATTGGAAAGAGTACGGACTTTAGTTTCTTGTGTGCGAGATTCAGAATCAGATGTTAAATAGTGAGCGCAGGGCATGTTGTACAAGTCTGGTCTTCTGAACAGACCAGAATTAAATAAAGTTTTGTTATCTCTCATATATTCTTGGGTGGAAGGAAGGGGCAAGGATAGAGAGTTCATATCTCTCTTTATATTGGAGGATTGTATCTTCCTCTTGGAGTTTTATCACTCCCTTTACATTTGGAAGCTGTAGCTACCTTTGGAAGTCATTACTTCCCTTGAACAAAAAGTATTGATTATTTCTCATATATTGTGCATGGTATATTGTGGTGTATTGGTGTAACTCTTATACTATTGTTCATTTCTCATTGAATATAATTGAATGGTTTAATTATAAGTTGAAAAAGGTTTTAAATTGTACTTGATACTAATTCACCCCCCTCTTAGTATCAACATCATGTTGGCACAGTTCAGAACCGAGAAACTAAGTCCCTTCCAACTGGGCCTCCACCACTTCAATCCTCCACCAAAGGCAAGATCATATAAGAGAGAAAATGAGGTTCTCAATCAAGTATGGAAGACCTTGGGGGATGAACAATGTGTTCATACTTAAAAGGACAAAGGGATGAAGACTCAATATGAAGTGAATAATTTCTCCACAGTAACTTTGCTCTCAAAGTTGAATTCTTCTCCTCTTTTCCATAGCTCAGATATGGCTCGTTCGTAGCCTTCAAATGGAATTGAAGGGTCGATTCAGAATGTTTCCAGTATATGGAAGGTCAAGGATCATGGATCATGTGATGTGACATGGAAACCTAACACTATTTTTTAATTTTCGGCTGTAGTGGTGCAACCTGTGTATACACATGATGTATAATAGTTACAGCATGTATATGTGGAAAAATATTGTTTTTAGCTCCAGGATTTGCAAAAAGGGACTTCAAGTCTGCATAGGGAAATGGAAAAAGGCCTTTTGAGCAAATTTGCATAGGGTGAGGCAAATATTTCTATAACACTTGGAAACTAGTCCAAAAACATCATGTAAAATCGATCCTCTATCAGATATGATCCTTTTAGGCACTCCATGTAATATCACAATCTCGTTGATAAAAACTCTATCTATGTCTGGCACCTGGTACGTCGTACATAGAGGGATAAAATGTGTGCATGGAGGTCCTCCAACATGAAGGTCCACATGGAGGTATTTCACCTGAAGGGGAGCACTCTTTTATGGTGGAAGACACTCATGTCACAATTGAACATGGTCGTCAAAGACGTGTCATGGGAAATGTTCAAGGAATAGTTCCGAGAGAGGTATTGTTACAGTAATGGCGCCAAAGTCCAAACAAGCAGAAGGAGAGGAGAATCTATTTCTCCCACCTCCTGTCAACCTTGACAGGATCCCACTGGTCGACAAAGACCGCTTAATCGTAGATACAAAGTTTGATTTTGATCTCACAGACCTTCAGTCGTGGCTCAAGGAAGTATTCCTAGACCAGAGTGATGAAATTGGACTCTGGGAGTCCAACTTACCCCTTTACCTCTTCCCTCAGATTCACCTTTTTCCAGAGTTCGCCCTCAAGTGCCAATCCCACTACATTCCCAGGTAAAGAGCTGTCATATCCTTGTCCGGAGAGATTCTTTTCCTCATCACACCCGAATCCATTGACCAAATGATGCAAATCCCCCGAGTCGACTCTGCATCACCCTTCAACCTGGAAATTCTTACAGAATTATTCCCCCAAAGAGCTCAAATATTCGAACTTTTCCTCCCCCCATCCACTCAATTTCCCTCCACAAATCCTCCTTATCCTTCTTCCATGTTCTCAACTAAAGGAAACCAGATCATCTCATCCCTTTGTGCCTTGTTAGGATACTATTCAGATCAGTGGGTAGATGAACCCATTCTGGGATTTTTATCCATCTTCTCTACCGATGAGAAGCCCACCTCCCAGTTCGACTTCAGCACATTCCTGGCGAACAATATTCACGAACAGTTCGTGAATTTCACCACAGAAGGCATGTTCCGATACTCGTCCATACTGGCGTACTTGTTCGACTTCTTCCAAGTGGACAAATTCATTTTTTCCATGCAGAAGATGGATGGAGATGGTAGACCCCAGGCAGTGATAGCATTGACCTCTTTTCTCAAGAACAACTCCACAGAGTTTAGTTTCAAGGAGTTCATTGATCAATTCTACCACCCAGTGGTAAGTATGCTTAGCGGCAGGCCCGAGCCTTGGATAAATGATGAAGTTCAAAGGATCCTGCATCTCTCGGATCACACAAAGATAGGTGATTGGTATTTATACGAAAATCACACTGAGATTAGAGTATACGGGTGCGAGTTGGCACCGTATAAGCTACCCAAGTACCTGTCTGTCAGAATTTTTGCTATGGAATATATAAGGCAGATAATAAATTTCGATGATATCCATTTTGTGTCACTGAAGAAAAAGCAACAACTAAGAATCAAAGGACAGATTGGCTCCGTCATCTGCAATAATCATGGTGCTGGGGAAGAACCAAACAGGTCGTTGAAGGAAATGAAGTTCTTCATGAGTTTCCCATGGAATTATGATTCATGTGGGATCATCTCCGAGATGAGGGTGAAAACAAGAACATCCCATATGTCCATGAATCTAGGCCTGAAGTTGAAAAATTTGCAAACCACACAGTATGGGAGCCTAACACATTGGTCGAAGTAGAACAACAGGATCCCCTGGCCACTATATCACAAACAACCATGCCACAGGTCCCGAAAGAGAAAAGGCCTAGGCAATATTTATCATCGCCTGTCACTGAGGTATCGTCAGAGGAATTCCAACTGCATACCAAGAGGACTAACACTATTTCAGTTCCTGGCCCGACCGAAGAAAAAGAAGCCCCGTCTACTACAGTGACCAAGGTTGATAGACCACCCCTCGGTGCAGGCCTCCAGTGTGTCATAACCTCAACATTTCCGAAGAAATCTACAAATTATCCATCGACCACCCTACCAGGCAAGGTAGGGCCGAAGCTGAGTATCTTTGAAAAATATGAGTTGATCAAGAAAAGAAACCAGACCCTTACCAACAACACTTGCGCCCAGTTCTGGAAGTAGACGTTGACTACACAACATAGGTTGCTATCGACATTCGACACCGAGAAAGGTAGAATGCATATGGCATTCCTCCAAGAACAGGTTCCAGATCCAAAGGTGATCACTGATTACAAAAGGGCCACCTTTGAATTCCAGACGAAGTATGTACATCCGATTGATCAGATGGATCTGCACAAGCAAATAGGAGAGATGGTTTTTTACACGCTGGCGCACACTTCCACTACTGCGTCCAAACTGCAAGTGTCCCTGAACAATGTTCAAACACAGTTGAAGTTAGAGAAGATATCATCCTTTGCCAAGGAAAACATAATCAAGACTTTGGAGGAACTAGTCCTCAAGATCTGCTACGATCCTTCGAACGTGAAAGTAGCTGAGGAGATGATTAAGAATAAAAATGCTGACATAGCCTCCTTAAGAAAGCAACTGAAACTACTGCCAACATAAGATTCACAGGCAATGGAGATAGCAGAGAAAGAAGGAGAAAAGGATGAAATGCTCAAACTTCTCATGGAGCAGAATGCACAACTTAAAGAAATGGAAGTTGAGATGGAGAAGCTGGTAAAAGAGAAAGAACAACTAAATCCAATGGAAGTCATTCCATTGAGCGCCATTCCAATTTCGGAAGTGAGCACGACATCAGTGACAAAAGTCCCATCCGTGACTCCATTGACATCCCTGGAGAAGACAACTGACTTGGCTAAGTCTATGGAAAAGATAAACTTGAAGGAAACACAGATCAGTAGTCTCAAAAAGGAGATTGATAACCTTCAGCAACTCAAATCGTCCTTTCAGACCAGCCTCTCCAAGGAAAAGCAGGTGACATATCAGCTCAAGAAAGAGTTACAACAACTCCGGAAGCAAACAGTGGAAGGAAAAACTTTGGCCAAGGTTAAAGAAAGTGTATGGACAGACATCACCAAGTCGATGAACGAGATATGGCCCATGATACAGATCATGTTTGAACAGAATGAATTGGTGCAGAGAAGCAAACAGGCCATTGAGAAGATCAGATCAGAATTGGGAGAGATGCCAACACAGGTGAACGAGATCATCAAGTTCCTAAATTCTAAGACCAGGGAAGAGCTGAAAATTGAAGACAGAACAGAGACCATCCTTGAGGTCAAAAGAGTTTTGACCAAGAGAGGATTAATGCTTCAGCTGGAAGAAAAGGTTCAGGCCATGGACCTAAGGGTACAAAGGTTCTTTAGTAAGATTGAAGCTCTACAAAAGAAAGGTCTTCCTAGTCTGAAGGTAATCAATGATAAATTGATGACACTCCCAGACTACAAGAAGATATTGGCCGATGTGGCTAAGGACAGTTCAAAGTTTGCAGGAATTCAAGGTAGCATCACTGGCAAGGCGTTTCTAGATGCACTTCAGTGGGACATCAGTATTCAACATGATATTCGATACGTCTTCGTCACCAAACCTACCTTCGCCAAGTACACAGAAATGGACGAAGTGTATCGAAGGCTACTCAAAGTCAACGTGCCCAGTCATCTTCGATGGGAGGAACTCTGTGATCTGATCGAGTAGCCGATGTGTTGTCCCAGTCCAGTCATTTGTCGAGTCAGATGAGGTCATGCAGAGGCTTCATCAACGGCCCACCCAGAAATCAGCATGCAGTTACACCACATCATCAAGCAGTTCCTAGATTCAGGAAATTTGTTAAGTTAGTTAGGCTAAAAATAGATTTAGCACATCCTAGTCATTAATGACAGGATCGTTTGTAATTTTGAGTTATAAATACTTCATCTTTCGAAGTATTGAGGGTTGTTGATCTTCACATCCTGAAGCTATCATACTATAATATTTTTGAAGAGATCTTCCATTAATACAAAGAGGCACTTTTATAGGATTCTTGCGTGTACTCACTAGTGATGTTGTTTTTTCTAAGTTAAATGTTATTCTTACTTTGTTATCATACTATTTTCTAAATCTAATCTTTAGAAGTAACGAAAGTTGCAGGATTTATCTCGTATACCCTGTTTCTGAATCAAAAGATTTAAGTGTTTATCTTCTCATTTTACAATAAAGAAATTCTTAATTGCTTCTTTGTTGTAATTGTCTTCCTCATCTTTTCTGCTATTCCTCATTTATGCTACTAAAGAATCCAGTGATTATATTATCTTTCCCTGTGAAAGTTTTCCTTTGCGTTTCTGGTTTGGATTTCATATTTTATTCAAGACACAGACCCCATAGCCCAATGGATGTTTAGACTGTCTCAACCAACTCGACAAACACTACAACAAAACCGACCTATTTGTTTACCTAGCCTAATATTTAAAATTTGAAACACAGCTAAATCATATAGAGAGATCCCTCTCTGAAGTTGGAAGGGCTAGATCCCAACTTCGAAAGCGGTTGGATATAGTTACCTCTCATAGATTTCTTATTCCTAACAACCTCTTGGAAATTTACAGAGCGTTAACAACATGCACGAGCAGCAGGGATGATGTAGAAGCAGAGCAGAGGACTAGGAGAACTACTCCAGGAAAAAGTTTGGGATCCAGGAGACTTTCAATAGAGTTGGAAAGCTCATGAGAAGGAGTTCATGATTTTCATAGCTGTGGATTATGATGCAGGAGTATCACTCCACCTCATCACATGCCAACCAATTAATATGCATGGTGCGCAGTCAAGGAAGGGAGAGGCTTCACCCTCTCACTTTTCCTTCAGGAATCTGAAGCATGATCTAGGCAATTAATGCCGACAAGTTGAAAGATCCAAGTTGTGCATTCGCACAAGATGGAGATAAGGTCACCATTAAGTGGTTGACGGTAGGAGGGATCTACATATAATTTGGAGTAGATTTTCATCATTGTGATTTTCCCATTAGACATGCGTTTTGAATGGTGATTTCACACCACTAGCTTAGCTTGGAGGGAAGCTCATCAAGCCCCTCTTATATAAAATATTGTATTATTGAAAGTAAAATATGTGTGGGTGTGTAGGGAAAGAAACACAGAGGCCCAAGACTCAGTTGCAGTCTGGACTCAAACATTTGTAATTTGATATTCTTCCATTAATAGAAAAATGATAGTTTTTCCTGTTATCAATTTCTGTGTAATGGATATTTTGTGGTGAATTTCATTTGTATGCATTTGAATTGTAGATGAATGTTAGAAATTTTCTGCAGTGATAGAGATACATTTTTCTATCTGTAAGTGTGTTGGATTAGGTTTAGTTCTCTAGGTTAAGTGCAAGGAGTGTGCGACAAAGTGTGGAAACTCTATGAACCGACGCAAAGTGTGAGTGTCTGAACTCAGAGGACTCATAAGAGAAACTGCTAGGAGGGCACACTAGGATAATTCACAGACTCGAGAGGAAATTTCAATGTGGTTAAGTACCTTGGAAAGAAATACTGTGTAGGAGGAAGCACAGTCTAGAGTTACTGAACACTCTGAAGTACTCTGGCAGGAGGGCATTGAGTTGGTGTGAGAATGTACACGATCAACATATTCTGAAGTGTTGGAAGCCTTAAGAGAATCCCATAATTGTTGAAAATTCCGAGGAAGGAAGGATTTGCAAGAGCGCATCGACAAAGGAAATGAGATGTCTTAAGATTCCCAGTTAGGCTAACGGGGAAGCCGTCAAAAATCTTATCCGAGTGCAAGGAGTGCGCCGAGGAAACCGTAAGTTCATCTTACAAGATTAGGAGGGAGAGTGATAAACTGCCAGGAGGGCATGAGAAAGTTCATTGAAGGACATAGAGGAACGAGGGACCTTGAAGGTTTTCAAGCTGAGAAAAGTCGCAGAAGAGTCTGAGGAAAACTCTGCAAGGAGTGCAGAATAAGTTCGAGAACAAGTTAAGTCTCGAGAAGGGAAATTCCGCTAAGTGTGCAAAGGAGTCGAGGACTTTCCGAGGTCCCAAATACCATGAAAACCATCCATGGTCAGAGGAGACAGGTGGCATAAGGTTGAGAGATTCAAGAGCAGGAGCTTAGGGAGTTTTTCCAAGAGAAAACAAAGGTCTTCGTGATGTCGCGAAGAGCGATTTGAATCTAGGCCGTTGGATCTAGAAAGTACATGTGGAAGCAATCCATAAGAGCCAGAGGAGTGTTTTGAAAGATACCATAGGAGAATATCGGGAGCACAGTCGAGGAGCTAAGAGTCAAAGAAATCTTGGTCGTCCATTGAGATAGGACACATGGCGAGAGATCAACACTTTATTGTTTCACAAATAGAGAAGGATAGAGTTGAGAGAAGAGAGGACTCACGAAGTCCTAACTCATGATTTGATCTCAGTTGTCGAGCACAAGGAGAACGTGGACCGTAGATTTGGTCCTGGAGAGTTCACCGATTCGGGAATCGGGAAAAAGGGATTAAGCAACTTGCGAAAGTTCTGAAGCATGGAGTTGTGAAGGGAGCTGGCCCATAGTCATAGTCCATGGTCACATAAAGGGGGGAGCCTAGCATAGAGAGCTAGCACTTGTTGGCATTAAGATTTGAAGAGAAATAAGGAGAGGGTCCACGGGTGCCACACAACCTGCGCTGAAAATGTGGAAGGGCTAGTGTCAAGTTAAATTGATTCCCATTAGGAGCCCGACAAGCCATTCGACTCAGTGACTTGTACGATCCTAGACCGGGAGGTTGAGCAACCCTTTGGAGGGAAGTGTGTTTACTCCACAAATTATGAAAACATGCAAGTGGGTGGCTTCGTTCACATACTCATCATCCATATAATAATCTAAATGATCACTCAAGTAACAAGTGCTTTAATTATCATTCTAGGTATGACTTATTACTTCAAAAATTGTTTAGTTAAATCGTCTATATTTTAATCTATTCTTCAGATTGCGTTATAATAAAGCTTGCTAGAATGATTTCTAAGACAACATAGAAAATTGATTTTTACCTTTAAAAGAACATAATAGTAAAAGGTTGAATCAAAGTGACCTCTGCGAGTAGAATTATAGGCTTACCTTGGTGACGAACTCAGAGCATTGGAGGATCTTCTTCATGGGGAAATCTATGGAAGAACCATTTTCTTTATCTAACATAAACCCTCGTTTTTATGGAGTGGGATACATCAAAAGGCTGTGGTCCCGAAATAATTTCAAAAGGATATGAACCATAATGATTAGGAGTTCAAACAAACAACAAAGGCTATGCAATATGTTTTCCAACAATTTTAGACCAGGAGATTTTCAGATTCGTGCCACATGAGCAATAACAAATAATGTGTTCACAAACCTAGAGAAAATGAACATATCGAAAAACCCTCACCTAACTAGGAGAAGTGACACCAAAGATCTCAAAAATCACAATGGATTTGATGACATTTGAATTCTGAATGTGATGACTCTGTACATTTCCTTAGTTTTGAAATTTTTGCAATATGACAATTGATTAAATTCATGACAATCGTGGCGAACCTAAAATTCCCACGGGATGATTTTGAGATCATTTCAGAATTTTGAGAGAAAAGAGGTATCCTGTATCCGAAGCACAATCCAGATTGAACGTTCAATTTTAGGCTCTGATTTTAAATGCGATAGAGATGGTATGACGCCCAATCTACCACATGGAATAATATTTATGTCCAAGGACTTAAATATCATTCCACTGAAAAATCGAGTTGCCTTTCATATTCATAATGGTGACATAGATAGGTATATGCCAATCCGAAACACGATGACCAAGAGACAAAATTAATGCTAATTCCTTGTATATTTCAATGAGCCTTAATCTAGCAGCTATCATTAAGAACCATGCATTGGAAATATATGTTGATACCTCACCAAGACTGACCATAATCATACCATGATCCATACGTGGAAATCAAATGTTGTGTAAAGATTAGAAATTTTACCTTTTCATTAATTCGAATCCAGACTATGAAAATCACTATAAACATATGAAAGACCCATGACAACAAAAAAACAGGAATAATTCATGACATAAATTTTAAGCCCACAATAATTCACAAAGGAACAACATACACTTTGAGAGATAAAAGAAATGAAGGCTAAGTTGCATGATGGTAACCTTTTTATATCAAATCATTTTGTATGATACCTTTGAACAAGTGATAAATTCGAAATCATGAAATGTTTTTTTTATAATATTTATAAGATGTTGACCAGTAAGATCTTATATTGCATTAAAAAAATCAAAAGAAACAACGCTCATGTTTTGGCTTTATAATAACATAACCCTTGTAATGCATATGAACCACCTTCCATGCCTCATACTATGGTGAATGTATTATGTCTTTCCCAAAGAAAGCCAAGGCCTGGGACTACTTGAAAAGGTTGATTCTATAGGTTATTGTAATTGTCAAGATTCAAAATAAAAGTATGAAACGATTGACTTTCAGGGTAGGGTTGGAAAGACCCCTCCGTTATGTCAACAACTAGTGATGTACAATTGGTAAATAATTGTTTTTGAAACAAGTGTTAGTGCAAGTGACATGAGTCACGACATAAATTAATAACTACTCAATCAATTTTATCACAATCAACTGAAGAAACATCATTATTATTCAATCAACCATATCTCAAGATGATAACATAAGGAAACTACCCGCCCAACCTATCCTACATGGTTAGGACCTACAAGACATATAAGAAATGCTCAAGTCCAGGATTCATCCAATTGATTTTGACCATTTAAGGTCTCAGGACTGGTGACTATTCTGAGGAACAAGGAAGTATCTAAACCCCATTAATCAAATCATACACCGCAATACAAGACTAGAATTATCATCATACTTAACCATCAATTCCTCATAGTGCAAAATATTAGTCTATTCTACTTAGCCAATCTTTCAAGCAATGCTTAAGTGTAATTTTGAATAAGATAATAATAATACATAAAGATTATTAAGAACCATGTTAGCATAAGTACAATCTTAGTAGAAGATAGAGATCTAATCCTAATCCCTAATTAGTGACTTACCAACTCAAGTTCATCCAAGGTCGACATCATTTTTACTACTTCAAGCTACTGCAATAAGGAACAACCCTTATATAACCCACTATGTAGCTTAATGAGATAAAATATATTATTATGCAACAAAGCAAGAATACTAATTTACATATCCAATTGTAAAGAAATAAGAGAAAACCCAATCCCTATTAAGTAATAGATATAAAGATTTTAAATGTTATTTAACATAATATTTTATAATCCCATGAGAAGATTAAAGTCCTTCTTAGGAAACACATAAGGATTTAATACTAATCTATAATTCAATCAACTATTCCATGAGGATCAAATCTTCTGAATTTTATATTCAAGACTTTAATACTCTACACATGATTTTAATCAGAAATTAAGATTTCAACTACATAATTCTCTCTCTTCTTTTAAAAAAAAGTCCTTCCTTCAACCAAATCATAAATAAAAATCCATAAAATATCTTGGCCATTTAACCAACATGCCAATAAACAAATTTTGAATACTAGAGTGAATGCATTGCAGACTAATATACAAGCGCTCCGTGCGCAATTGAATACATCAAGAAAACTTTTTTTTTTGTAAGTTAGAGTTTGTATTGAAGCCTGCCAATAAAAGTTACAATTGTCTATAGTGCCTAAACATGCATGGAATTCTTTCCCTTATGGGAAACCACTGTTGCCACTTGTCCAAAAAATAAGAGTGAAACATGCAAAAAATGACGACGATGCCACGCAGGGTGAAGTGATGATTACTAGACTAAACAGAAAAGAAGGCAGAGGCCAACCTCCCATGGCTGCCAAGAAACGAAAGAACCCAGAAACCTAATGCAAGATTTAACTAAAAACCTAGACTGAGCCTTGGCCTAGCGAATTCTTGATGCTCATATGATTTTCCCTTGTCTCGATCTGCAATGGCTTGTCGGGGGTCCTGAAGGAAGGACATCAAAATGTCCACACGGCTCCTGCATTCTGAGTCCTTGTTTTACATTTCGAGAAGGGAAGACTTGACTTGCCCCAGACCCCTTTTGAGGTCGCTCAAAGAATCCATGATTGCTTCTCTATCTGCATGTATGTTATAAGTGGAGTGGAGAGGGGGGGACAACAGAGATTCGAAAGAGGAGGATGGATAAAAAGAGGGAACGAAGGTAGTGGGGAGGTGGTGAATGGGCGAGGGTGGGCGAAGAGGAGGGGAAGGGGGAGGAGGAGCGAAGCCAAGAGAATTGTCGAGGGTATCAAACCACTTAATTTTGTAGGTGTAGGGATTCGAGAGGGGGAAGAGGTCAGGGGTGGTCTCACAAAGTGGTTGTGTAGGGGTAGGATCTTCGACAGGATCCACGAAGGGGATGCCTTCGGTTTCAGGAGGAGGGTCAGAATTGGGAGGCTCCCTTCCCCTAGCCGCATATTAGGCGGATCCTCTTTTGGACTTGCCTCTAAAGAGGGGTATGGTGGTAACAAGCATCGACCTGGGATGGAAAATGCAAAGGACCGACATACCTTCAGAGGAGAGGTATGAACCAGGAGTCCTTGTATCTAAGTGGAAGTCGCACCAAGAGAGGTGGAGGAGAATGAGAACCAGGGAGAGTTGGTCATGGAAATAGTGAAGGAGTGAATGAAGTTCAGTGTGCCCAGGCTCAGCTTTAGGAGCATCAGTGTTGAGGTGTGGATGTTACTTTGGAGGCATCTTGAACAGCGCCATGAAATTTCCCATGCAACAGAGATTACAAAATGTGAGGCAGGTTGGCCATGAGTGAGGTCTGTAGAGTGATGACAGGTGATTTAAAGCCATGAGGTGATGGATATGGGGGGCAGGTCTGATCAGTCGCCAAGTGGCTGGTCGTCTGGCCAGGTGGCCTCCTCATGGTCTATCCACATACTGAGCCTGGAAGCACCCCATCTGTGAGTCATTCCTTTGTTTTGTCTATGTTTCTGCAGGTGCCAACTGTGGTATGGGAGGAATTAGAGGTGGGGGAGCACGCAAAGTCTCCTTCCGCCATATCGACTCCAAAATTTTCTAGGAGATCGCCAACTTGATTTTCCGATATTAGAACATGAGAAGGAAGTATTACCTAATGAGGATGGAGGATGGATTTGATTCTAAGAAGCCCATTCATAAGTATCCAGCTTATAGAAAGTTTCTCTAGGTCTACCCCATTGAGGAGATGAGAGAGAAGATTTATGACAATTTGTGAATCACCTTATGCAATGATGGAGAAAATCTCTTGAGATTTGGCTACTTGTAGACCATAGAGGAGTCCCCATATTTCTGCACCATTGTTGGTCTTGTGCCCTATATTTCTTGCGACGATGTGGAGGATTTCCTCTTTTCTGTTGTGAATGACTAATCTGTATCCTGCAGGTCCTGGATTTCCTTTGGATGCCCCATCAAAATTTAATTTATGGCATCCTATATGTGGAGGCTCCCAATGAGTGGGGCTAGGATTACGACTGACCACATTGGAGGAGTTGGTGGGAGGGGGGTGGAGATTGAGATGCCAAGAATTAAGGATGTAACGCTCATTCATTGGGCAGTTTCAGTCCTGGTCCGTCTAAGGACACAAAGTGATTGTTTCATTGATATTGGAATGGATGGTAGTTCAAACTTCTTGCCAAGTCCTGAGAACTGATTTGAAGATCCATCTATTCCTTTCCTTCTATATTTTCCAAAGAATGAATCCCGGTAAAAGTTTCCAAATTTTGTTGAGGACAGGGGATTTAAAAATCGAGGAACACCATCCTGCTAAAGTTTCCCGGATGCCTTTGCGGTTCCTATCCATGGTTCTCATGAGGATGGCGCTATGATCCCAAATGCATGAACTATAAGTGCACATATTTAGGATATGGTTTTGAGTTTCCTCCTCTAAACCACATAACTGACACTAGGAAGGACCGATGAAACCCCTTGTCCTTAAGTTATCCCAGGTGAGAATGTTGTTGTGCACAGCTAGGCATAGGAAGGTGTTGATTTTTGGCCAGGATTTTACTTCCCATATCTTGCCTCAGACCTATTTTCTTAGTAAGGATATGTGACCTAATTTTCTTAGGTGGTAAGATTCTTGAATATTGAAGGTGCCTATGGTGGTGTGTCCCCATCTGAGGATGTCATCCCCTTGTTGAATTAATTTTTTCCTTGAATCAAAATGGTCCTGTAGAGGTTGAAGATTTAAATTAGTGGGGATGTTCAGGGCCTCGTGGGATTTTTTCCAGGTGCGCCAGATGTCCCTTGTAACCTCAGGGTTCCAGAAATATGACACTTTGAGGAGGCCTGCTTCTGTCGTGAAGGGGATGAAGGCACTCAGATTTGGATCTGTATTTAGGGTTGGGAGTTGTTGCCAAGAGTCGGTCCAAAAGAGAGTTGAAGTCCCAGTCTGTAGTTCCCAGAAAGAATGATATGTGATGAGTCCCCTATTGTTCCTAGTCGCATTCCAGATGAGTGAGCCAGGTCTCTGACCATTCCACTTGATGAGATCGCTTTTCAGGGTTTTAGGAGTGTATTTTCACTCCAAATACATGCCCAAAGGTCTTGGGGTATCTTTAACCATCTCCACCAAATTTTAGTACTGAGGACCTTGTTGAGTAGAGTTGGTTCTCTGAGGCCAAGGCCCCCTTCTTTCTTTCATTTGCATACTTTTTCCCAGCTTACCAAGGTCATTTTTCACCCTTCTTTAGTGCCTTGCCAGAGAAATATTCTTTATATATTTCTTAAGGTGCTGAGGATAAATTTTGGGGAAGCCAAAGATGAGAAAGTATAGACCGGAAGGGCCTATAGGAATGATTTGAAGAGGATGAGGTGACTAGGTTGATTGAGGGATCAGAAGGTCCACAGGGAGAGTTTCTTTTGGAAGTTGGACAACAGGGAGTCCCAGGATATATTTCTTAGCGGGTTATCGATAAGGGGGATACGCAGGTAGACGGAGGGGAGGACACTACGAGTAAATCCCAGTAATTGTGCGAGATGGTTTTGGATCTCTATTGGCATGTTGAATAAGAAGACTTGGGACTTGGAGAGATTCACCTCCATGCCCAAAGTTTCACAAAATAGGTTGATGATAGATCTGATGGAGAGGGATTCTTGAACTGTGGACATCCCCATTAGAAGTATGTCATCCACGAATTAGCTGTGAAAGATGGGGGGAGAAATTCCATGAGGGGTGAGACCAGAGAGCGAGTGGTCAATGATGGTTTCTTTGATGGTGTGACTCATCCCTTCTGCCATAATTATGAAAAGGAAGGGAAAGAGCGGGTCCCCTTGCCTTATTCCTCTAGATGGGGAGAAGGGTTTCGAGGGAATGCCATTGATCAGGATGGAGAACAAGACTGAAGAGGTGAGGTTGAAAATCCAAGAGACCCACTTGGGTTCAAGGACGAAGGTAAAGAGAGTTGAATTTAAGTAACTCACTACTGCATTTGGTTCAAATTCCGATGGCACGTTCGACGCAACTGCCACTTTCTATTGTCGGAAGACCGACAAACCTTGGACCCCCTCAAACGTCGTTTCACATGACGTTGTTTTTCTGACGACCGAGTTTTCGTTGGTATTGCGACGTTTCAAATGTGGCAAGTGAGACGTTTCAAACGTGGCAAGACCGACGTTTCAAACGTGGCAAGACCGACGTTTCAAACGTGGCAAGTGAGACGTTTCAAACGTGGCAAGTGAGACGTTTCAAATGTGGCAAGACCGATGTTTCAAACGTGGAAAGACCGACGTTTCAAACATGGCAAGTGAGATGTTTCAAATATGGCAAGACCAACGTTTCAAATGTGGCAAGACCGACGTTTCAAAAGTGGCAAGTGAGACGTTTCAAATGTGGCAAGACCGACATTTCAAACATGGCAAGACCAACGTTTCAAATGTGGCAAGTGAGACATTTCAAACGTGGCAAGACCGACGTTTCAAACGTGGCAAGTGAGACGTTTCAAAGGTGGCAAGAGAGACGTTTTAGACATGGCAAGAGAGACGAGGTATTAGCTCCGACGTGGTTGCTATGGGAGCGACACTCTTGGACATGGCAAGAACGACGTCCATCAGGTGGCAACAGCGACGGCCTGGAGTTACTAGCTCCGACATGGTTGCTATGGGAGCGACAATCTTGGAGGTGGAAAGAGAGACGTCTTGGACGTGGCAATAGCGACGGGAAGAGAGTGAAAGATGTCACAATTGCCACCTTTGTGTAGGTATTTAAAAAAAAAATACAATATCAATATCAAGA
>ML779129.1:391700-411314 GCA_009831015.1 Picea engelmannii
TCTTCCCTTTGTCTAGAAAAATGGTCATCAGAAGAAGTCTCGGGCAGAGATAATGGCTGCAACATATACCTTATGCTTTTCATTGCAAACCCTAGTTTTTCTCAAGACATGGTGTGCGATGTTGATCTTGAATTGAATAATGGAACTGATACTTTTCCTCTACCACCTTGTCTTGATGATATCTCATGTGAAGATGCAAGATTCCCTCTGTTAAAAGATCACTAGATAATCCTCTTTACTGCACTGTTGGCACTCCAGTTTACTCATTACTTCTTCTTCAAGAAGTAAGAAGCGTCGTTATTAGAGAAAACTTGTCGCAACATCCGTCAAATGCAACATATTTATAGATTTTGTAATGTCGCAATTCCGACGTAAAAAATTCCTAAGTGACCGTTGGTATTCTGACTTGGTGAACATATTAAGGTGACCGTTGGAGGGGAAAAACTAGTTTCCAAAACGTCGCAATTGTGACATACCTTTTCACAAACGTGGCAAGAGAGACGTTCCATGTGGAAAACATGGCAAGAGAGACGTTCCAGTGGAAAACGTGGCAAGAGCGACGTTAACGTGGCAAGAGCGACGTTAACGTGTCAATTGCGAGATACATCTTCACAAACGTGGAAAGAGAGACGTTCCAGTGGAAAACGTGGCAAGAGAGACGTTCCAGTGGAAAACGTGGCAAGAGAGACGTTAAAATGGCAAGACCGACATTAACGTGGCAAGAGAGACGTCAACGTGGCAAGAGCGACGTTATCGGGCAACATGATTTTTTTTTTTTATAAATTTCCTCTATTTTGCGACAATATGGACAATTTTGTCCATAACGCCGCAAATAAAACGTCGGAATTTTTACAATATGTAGTAGTGACTCCAGCTTAATTTATCAAAAGGTTTAGAGAGATCCTGTTTTAGGAGAATACCTTGAGATTTGGTCAAGTGAAGCGAATGGATTACTTCGTAAGCTAGGATAACATTGTCCATAATTTGTCTGCCCTCCACGTATCCTGACTGTTCTGGAGAAATTATGAATGGTAGTATTGGTTTAAGGCATGTTGCAATGATCTTCGTTAAGAGTTTGTAAATGACATTGCAGAGGGAAATGGGCAGAAAGTGCGAGGGGGTGGTAGTGTTGTTCCCTTTGGGCATGAGGGTGAGAAAAGTCACATTGAGGGCTTGGAGGACCTGCCTGGATCTTCTAGAGTCCTCAATGATTTCCAAGACATCTTCATTGATGATGCTCCAATAGTTGTGGAAGAAATCAGAAGTGAACCCATCCGACCCAGGAGCCTTGCCTAGCGGGGTGTACCTAAGAGATTGATCGACCTCCTCCTGAGTGATCAGTCTCATGAGTGCCTCATTATTCTCTTTGGTGACCTCCTTGGGTATATTATTGAGGATAGAGTCGATAGCCCACGATCGATCTACTGGGGGCTCTGCTAGAAGGTTTTTGTAGTAAGAGAGAATTTCCTTTTCTATATATGCATGTTGTTTAATTTTGGTTCCTTGTTCTGAGACTAGGTGAGTAATGAAATTTGTTTGGCGCCTCTAGAACATGGATCTGTGAAACAATTTGGTGTTTTATCTCCCTCTTTTAACCATTGAATGTAGGATTTTTGTCTCTGGAGTATCTCTTCATGCGCCCGTCTTTCTGCTAGCTGGTTGTTTAGTAGATCTTCCTACTTATTTAGGGATTCCGTAAGGCCTTGATATCTGATCTATTGTTGGAGGATTTTCATTTGGTGATTGAGACTTTCCTGAGCTTGAAATATGTCACCGAAGGTGGACTTATTCTAGGATTTCAAATGTTTTTTGAGGTTTTTTAGCCTCTGTTGGAATCTGTACATAGGGTTCCTTGTTTGGATGGTCGCTTCTTCCCACCACAGCTTGATGTTAGCTTGGAAGTCTGTGTGTGTCAATAAGAATTTTTCAAAGCCGACGAGATTTGAAGAGTAGAGGAAGCTTCCTCTCCCACACATTTTGTTTCTTGTAGAAGAAGTATGTCCGGTTGTTCCTTCTTAATTGTTTCTCTAAGAAAACCTTGTTTTTTTTTTACGTTGAGGCCCTTTATATTCCAATATAGCATCTTCATGAGTACGGTGAAGGTTGGAGGGGAGGGAAACTGTCTGATATCATAAGTATCTGACCTGAGTTGACCAAAAAATTACCGGCATCTTGAATGATTTGATGTTTTAGTTTCCTGCCTCTCTTTTTCTCATTTTTTGTGGGTTTGTGTTGATCCTTCGAGGTCCCTTTTTGTATTCCAAGATTCGTACTAGCTTGGGATGATCCTCCTTCTGAAGAGTTGTGAAAGACTTTATGAACTTTGTGCAACTGATCTGTTACTATGGTGTACAGTTTCTTCTTGTGGTAATCTTTCTCCAGGTGCACCATATCTATGCCTGCTCACTCATGATCTTCTAGGTATGTATCTTGGTCTCCCATTTTCGGTCCAAGTGTAGCAGGAAGAGTGGCCTCTGAGGGTGGCGCTTAAGAAGAAACTGGGGCTGGGGGGTCAGGATTGGAGTAGCTTTGGCCAGTCGTAGGAGTTGTCAGTGGGTCAGCTGAAGAGGAGGGGATATCTGACGAGGTTTGAAGGGATTCAAAGGAGTTCTTGGTTGGGGGTCTTGGGGGGGCCTACGGGGGTGATTTTTTGGCTTGGTGTCTGCGTCGACCCGTGACTTGGGTGAAACTGTCCTTGGATTTGTCAAGGTCTTCTAGAGAGGATTTGGTGAGGTTATTTAAAGGGCATTCATGGAAGATATGACCATGCTCGTGGAATTTCCAGCAGCGAAATGGAATGTGCACATAGTCTAGAGTTTGGGACCATTCGTCATCTTGGTAATCTAGGGTGATGGATCTGGGGAGAGGTTTGGAGATGTTCAAATAGACAAAAATACAGGCATAAGAAGTGTACTTTCATTGTCATGTCACCTCCAAGGCTTTCACGTAGATGCCAATGGTGTTGTCGATTCCTGCGAGAATATCTTCTAGGAAAAATTCCTGTGGGAGAGAATATAGTCTCAGCCAGACCGGGGCATGTGTGAAGTCTTCCTTTTTCGGGCTGAATCTTTCCGTCCAAAAGTGGAGGAAAAGGCCTACCGAGTTGTAAAAGTATGACCCTCCTTCAAAGATTCGATTTTTGTCCTCCAGGTTATGCAAGATGATTGTAAAGAATCCTTTTGATCCAAGTTGGAGGTCATAGTGGCCCTTGGGATTCTACCAATGTTGAATCCATTTGACTATGCCCTTTTCTGAAGGCCATAGCCCTAGGAATTTCCCTATTAGAGAAAAATCCCTCATGTATTGTTTCTAATCTTTTATTCTTGGAGAAATGATGATATATTTTGGAGCAATCAGGGCTTACGGGATACATTTGCCTGGTTCCCAAGTGCGAGTATTTTTTGGGTGGTTGGCTTCTGGGTCGATTTCCATAGACATCTCTTCCTCCCAAATTATTTGTTGCATGCCATCCAGGAGTTCGTAGGTCGTTCGTTTGGAATGGTTGGAGTTGTGCTCCTTGGCAGTGATAGAACTGTATGATGGGGTTGAGATCTCCCTTCCCTCGACCTCCATGGCCGCAACAACAAGAGAGAGGACGATGCACGTTGGGCTCGAAGCTGAAACCCTAGTCGCACAAATTAAAGTCAATACATTAAGATAACTTGAATACAAATGAAAAATTGAAATTTTTATTTACAAGAAGATCTAAATTAATTACCAAATAAATATCAAGACCAATGACCTTTGATACTCGATGTAGATCTCCAATTTAGATCTTGCGTTGCGTCTTTGGTTTTTTCTTTCTTGTTAATCGGTGGACTTCACCGGTACCTCCCAGCCAACGCAAGGGGTACTCTTCTTCCCCCTTAAGCCTCGAGCCGCAAAGGGGCCACACACACAACCATAAATACTCTAGCTCCAAGATTTCCTTGCAATGTAAAGCCACCACTCTATCTCAAGCTTGGAAATCCCAACTCTCACAAGTAAAACCAGTAAAAAATAATTTGGCAGCATAACTTTACCAATAACCAGTGTGATGCTTTTCCCATCTAGGCCATTTTCTTTATAGGAAATTCTTACTGACACATGCCTACATGCACAATTAATTTTCTTTTTAATTAAATAAATTATGATTATTTCACCCTCACACTTGTCACCCTCTCCCCAAGTTGCACAAGTAATTAGATATTTTATTTAAATTAGAAGTCAATTTCCCTCACATTTCCTAAATGTGTTCCTTAAATTGCTCCTAGTTGTCTCTTTATTACCTAGATTCTTATTTAATGACTGACTCCTTACTAAATCTTAGTTAGAGTTAAAATAAGAGTCTTCTTCTAGTTAGACTAGTGGTAGCTAGACTCTAGATACCATTCTATGTGTACACCTATTCTCTCATACTTATTTCTTTCTTATTTTAAAATTCCATTTTAGTATTTTCTTGGACACATGTGCATTATATCAAATCTTTAGATTTATCTCACTTTTTCTTTAGATTGATTTATGTCTAATATTTTATTTTATTTAACATTTCATTTTATTCCCCTAACTAAACTTACACTTAGGATTTGTCTTAGAATAGGCTTAGACTTTTATAGGGATTTAAAATTAATAAAATTACTCATTAATTAATTATTTTAAATCCGACAATGTCAAATCATATCATTGTTTTCTAGGCCACCTAGATTCATTGACTCAAGTTTTTAAATTACGTGATGTGCCCTTCAAGACGCACTCTCGTGATCCAAGGGTGCCAGTCCCATTTTGACTGGTTTTGGTAGTTTTTCCAACCCTTGGAGTCAACACTGCACTCAGTCAACCTTATGAGAGACTAAGGGATTCTAAGGAATAAGGACTCCACCTTATTTCATTCCCCTTATAATCTTCATGAGCGACTATCTCAGTCTTCCCTCACAACATTGTGGACCTCTCGAACTAGGTAATATTTAACCTACAATTTGAGCCACGATGAGAGTGCTAGTAGGTTGTGACAGGGATGTTGCCACACCTCTCCCTCAATATCTGGTTTATGTGCATGACCCCTTTACTCCTTACGTGAGCCAGATTAGCAAATATCGTCAACATGTATCCATTGACAAAACACTGTCATTAATCCATATACATAACCATACTAAATCAATCATATGACACATATGTGTAAAATTAAATACTCAAACAAAACTCAATCCACTCCCTGACTCAATCCAGAGCCCAAGGAGGTCTATTAATGCCATCGACATCCAAAATCTAGCACGTGCTCTGCAGACTCATGTAAACTTGTCAATAGCATCTGTCAATACATATATATCAAACGACAATAAATCAAAACCCATCAACATCATCATAAAAATCCATAATTGAAACAAATAACCATGTACTATAACCAGATCACTTGCGCATAAGTGTCCTCAAAGAATAAGTCGATAACATGTGCTCAATAGGGTAGGATGTTACAAGGGATTATAATATTAAGACATTTTCATAACATACTGTGTATTACCACAGATCTAAGTCTGTCTCTCCTTCATTCAAATTTGATCAAATGTGAACAAATTTCATAGAAAAGATGTGTCACAAAAATCCTTCTTTCTGTAAAATCATTGTTATTACTCCATGTTTTCAACCAAGAAATTCTCATAGCTCAGAAGAAATAGTGATAAGCAACAGATAAATTCAATAAGGAAGAGGCAATGACAAATAAAATTCAAGTAAATTCAAGTCAAAGCGAAACAAATTAAGAATAAAACTAAAATTTAGAGGGACCCTTAATTTTGATTAAGGGAAAAAAGAAGGGGTTTTTTTTGGGCCAACACATATATAATTCTTGAGTTGTCATATGTTTAGGAGCCTTTTCTATAGGTTTCATTCTTGGTTGAAGAACTCCAATTCTCTGTTTGGTAGTAACCCAAGCATTTTCTTTAGAAACACATTTGAAAATTATGATAATATTATATATTGTTCTATACTTGTTGTATCCTCCTTTTGGTTCATAGTTGTCACAATGTATAATTTATATTCTTTTGTCATGCATTTATTTAGTTTTAATGTTGATACAAATCTTAATGACACTGCTCTATTCATCTCAACCAAAATTTATTTTGACTCCTGCATCATCTATAAAATAAATCTTCTTATTCTTACAATCTAATATTGTTTCATGACTATCTAGCTAGTCCATTCCTATTACTATACCATAAGATCCAAAAATAGTTGAATATAATGATACTTTGGTTACCCATAAGATCCTAATGAGTCTTTAACTACCTGTCCATCAGTAGAACCCCAAAACTATAGAGATTTAACTTTTCTCATCTCTCTTTGTACATGGTTAGTTACAATATTTTACGATCCTTCAATAGAACAAACAATTCTCCCTCTTCTATTTTCAATTTGTTCATTAATGCATCACACATCCTTTAAAATGAACACATCATATTTATCATGTCACCAATCGGTACATGTCTTGGTCCTTGAACATGTTCCTCTTCCTTGGGCAGGGAATGAAGGTATAAGTAGTGGTAGAGGTAAATATGGACTTTTCCTTTTCTTTTTCTATACCTCATTCCACTTCTATCCATATTTACCTAAATAATAATTGAGTAATAACAATGATTTTACAGAAAGAAGGCTTTTTGTGCAAAATAGTAAATGGGTGCAAGGTCTTAAATAACTAATAATTTTTTTGTGCAAAATAGTAAATGGGTGTAAGGTCTTAATGTATTGAACGTAGCTCTCATACCATATGTAGCACACCACTCAATGTCAATCTTCTTACTAGGAACAATTTTATGTATTATGTAATCTTAATAAAATAGTTTATGTATTTTACTACAACCTCTGCAAGTCTACCTAAAGTTGCTCATAAATGTATTATTAATAAGTTGTTTTTTTTTTCTATTTTTTATTTATTTATATAAAGTCTATGTTACATTTTTCTTTTCATCTCCATGATACATCAAAAATAATTTCTTATTTCGAGAGGTAATCAAGTAAACCATGGTATTTTCATTTGTGTGTTTACATTTCAGATTCATATCACTTATTTGTCTTTGGGTTTTATATTTTCATTTGTTTCTCTGCATTTTGAATCCATATTAAAATACATCTTTGGGACATATAACCCGAAAAAAAACAAGTAATATAGATCTGAAATGTAAACAAACAAATGAAAATATTGTGGTTTATCCATCCTATCCTATGGAAATAACTCTCACCACACAAATTTAATGAATCAAATACTTTCTTAATTAAGTTTACTCATCATATACCCAATTTGATTTATTGTCATAAAATCTTACTTTGAAAAGATACAATAATTGTATTACAACTTTAAGTTATAACATACATATTTTTTAGAGTTATAACGTATTTTCTCATTTAAATATTAAGTAAGAGACCAAAAGTTAATGATAGTTTGATATTAATGATAAGATCCTACTTATATGTATACCACATATTTTATGTATGAGTAAGTTTACAATAAATTATTTACTTATGCAATTATTAACTAAGTATAATTCACATGATTTGCAATTTTCAATCACAAAAATAATAATAAGTTAATAAGTTTGTAGCGTAGCTAATAAACTTATTAAAAAAATCATAATTCATATTTACCCACCTTTTAACATATTATAAGTTCTTAATTTTTAAATCAAACCAATCATACATCATTCATTCATATTGGATTTTTCTTGGGAAATATAATCGTAACTTTTATTTAATTCTCAAGTTATTATGGTAATTCATTAACAATGGATCCAAATATCACATTGAATCTTTTCTTTTGTTTTAGGAATTCTACACATGGACTGGTTCGTCATTGGCCGTGAAACTTGACTTACGACCTTTAATTTATCACTAATCTTAGATTATGAAACCATCCATATGTTGCCCATATTACCCAACAATTTCAGCGAAATTTCAAAAACCTAATACGCTTACCATACAAATTTAGATATCATATCTTATAAATACGCTTACCATACAAATTTAGATATCATATCTTATAAATACTCTTACCATACAAATTTAGATATCATATTTTATAAATATGCTTACCATACAAATTTAAATATCTCAGAGTAAAACAATTTCAAAATCTTTTAATTCAATTTTTTTTTAAGGATAAGAATTGCACATAGATTTTAACAATTATTGCAATTTATTATTGCAATTTATTGGCTAAACTTTGTATTCAAAATACCGAGTCTAAGGTGAAACTGAATTGGTGATTCATTGTCATAATTTAATCAAAATTTATTGATTTAACTTTGTATTCAAAATACCAAGTCTAAGTTATAACTGAATTGGTGATTCATTGTCATAATTTAATCGAACATTACATTCAAAGATTTAAATCTATGCAAGGAGGGTAATACCCATCCTCACATGACTATAGAGTACATTTGTTCATTGTATTTAATAGTGTATGATTAAAATAAGGAGTTGCCTCAATTTTCTCAACATCCTTCCACTTACTTTTCATTACACCATTGAATACATTATTATTAGTGGCCTTGAACTCATATTATTATTTATTTGTCTTATTAGGATGAGGTCTTTCACATCAAACACTATGTGCTATAAGAGCCATTGCAATTGCTAGTTTAAAACCACAAAATCTACAAGATTGTTGAGAGGCCTCTGATTATTCAATAATAAGGTTATCACCCTATTGTGTGTCCCTTAGCCAAACCTTGAGAGTGACCAAATATGTGTCCTACCTTCATGACCACATGAAACCTCCAAGTAAAGTTTGCCTAGCTTTTCAACCTAGGTCACAAAAAATGAGTGCTAGTAGGTGGAAATTGGAATGTTTTTCCTCGTCTTCTGTTGGTATGTTGTACACTTCTATACAACCGCATTACCCATATGTGGATTGATTGGAAAGCATATTCTTTATTCCTCCACACACTATAATTAATGCATCAATTAATAGAACTTCAAACCCTTAGTATGATAATCAATGTAAACTTGCTATAAAATCCATTAGGGATGCCTCTAATGAGTCCTTGAAATATGATAATATTAATAGATACAAAACCCTAATTAAAAGGAAAAAAGGAACTACATAAATAGAAAGCAAGAGAATCCTTTGCACCTTTCTAAGCAAGATTCAAAAAAAAATCGGAGGAAAATTATGACTAGTAAAACTAAAGAAAATGCTATGATACCTGCAATACACTAAAATTACTAGCCTAAAAATCTTTATGAATCTAGTAATGGCTTGGAAAAAATTCCAAAAGTTTCTATGGAAGATGTTGTTTTTTTTATATAGAAGACATAAATTTTTGGGTTAAGAGACATGCAAATGGGAAAGCTAAGGACATCGATGGATACCAAGATGAAACATTGAGAAATGGAGGGCTTGTTTTCATCCCTCACATACACAAACTCTTCGATTTAGCAGTAAGCAGGGCTTCCCTAAACCTTGGACTTAAATCCTCACTTACCTATTTTTAAAATTTGGGATAAAAGAAATCCCTCTAATAGGACCATTATGATTAGCCTCATTTTAGCCAATCTATATGGAAGTGTTTTGGAAAAGAAGATAATCATGTAGCTAGAAAACCACATAAAAAGAACTAAAGGTTAGGTCGTTTTTACAAGTTATCCTTCAAATGTGGACCTCCTTATCATTCTTAGGATAATTATAGAGGAGTGTCACAACATTAAAACCAATCTCCTTTTTGTTACATTGACTTTAGGAAATCTTTTGACATTGTTCCTAGGAGCAACCTTTAGAATAGATTAGGAGATATAAAAGTTCCCTCTCGGATGAGAGTTATTGTAGTAAGATTTTATGAGAACGTTATTGCCAAGTTTTGTATCAATAAGGGTTGGTCAAAATAAATTAATTGCAGCATAGGAGTCAAGCATGGTTGTCCCCTATCCCCTATCCCCTACCCTTTTTGGAATTTACATTGACAAGTTAGAGGATTGTTTGGAAGTCGCAGGTTGTGTTGGACCAACTCTTGCTACTATAGTCATCATGTTTCTTCTCTATGCCAATGATATTTTTCTTATGGAAAGTAATTCCCATGACCTTGGTAAGGATGTTAGAATCCTCAAGGACTTATACTCTAATACAGGTATGACTATGAACACTAACAAAATGAAGGTTATGATGATTAAATCCAACAAGATCACCTATGATACCTTTTTATATGACAACAATATCTTGATGGGAGTGCCTTACTACAAGCATATTTGAATTCATATTCATCAGAAGCTCAATTGGAACTATAGTATTCATAAAAGGATAAATGGAGGGTGGAAAACTTATTATGTGCTTGAAAATAATTGTAAATTAGTAGACCTTTGGCTATGGGATAAGAAAAAGATCCTATTTGATAATATTGCCACTCCTTTTATCTTGTATGGATGTGATGTTTGGGGATGCAATAACTCTTGAGAATCCTAGAGAAATATAGAGCAAATCCAAAATAATTTTATAACTTATAATCCAAAAAGTAAAGGCAATACACCACATCTTATCCTTCTCATAGAAGTGAGTCTTTCCCCCATTGAGAGAACAACTATGATTAGGTAATTAATGTAAATGAACAATATAAACAACATGGATGACAAGAGGCTCTGAAAATTGCTTTAGACTATAGCCAAAATCACCAATGGCTCAAGTGGAGATGACATAATGATTCCAAGTCTTGGATAAATAGTTGGGGAATAAAACAAGAAGTTAATAATAGGTTATTCTGTAGAATATCAACGATATTAAAAATAATGTACAATCTAAAATTTAGGAGAATATATGGTTTGATATATAATTAGAGGATAAAAGAAAATAAATATATCACAAGGAGGTGGTTAACCGTAATCTTGAAGATTAAAAGTATCTCTATGTTTTGACTAGGGTAAAGAAGAGAATCAACATTCCTAAAATAAGAACTAATTCTCATGAGTTCCATAGTGAAACTCGGCATTGGGCAATCCCCAAAATAGGGGAAATAATCTATCACCTTTGTGACACCAAGAGGGTTGAAGATGAAAAGAACAAATTAGATCTGAATTTAAAAATATTTATCACAATATTTACTTTCCTAACCTTCGAATTTATCAAAACTTTATTGATCTTGGAACACTTCTATGTACAATAACGATCTCCTAACCTTGAATGTACAATATTCATCACAATACTGACCTCCTAACCTTGTATGTACAATAACCTTGTATGTACAATAATTTTGTTGTTATATTTTATAAAGATGTATTCATAATTTTAACATACATATAGTTATTATATAATATAATATACTTTTAAAATTAATGAAGTGATGATTATCTATTTGGCTATTTTGTTAACTATAGTATTTAGAAAATTTTAAAAGAAAATTGAGTAAATTTAAAAACATTTTATAATTTATAACCTTAAAAAGTAAAAGAAATATTCCTTCTTCTATCCTCGTCATAAAAGTTGGTCTTTCCTTAAACAAGAGTATGGTTATGATATTAATCTTTTCCTATCTTAAGATTGTTTTAAAGTTCAATGAAAGTCTAAATACTACCACATCTAAATTGAAGGAGAAATTGTAATGTTATCCTCAAATCAGAATATAGTTATAATCTTGATTTTAGCTATTTTAAGATTGCTTCACATTTAAATGAAAGTAAAACAACTACACCATTTAAATTGAAGGACAAATGGTGATATTATAGAGAAATTGAGGAAAAGTGAAAATTATGATGTTATAAAAAAATCATTAATTTAATAAAAAGTCAAAAACATTTTTTCATCTAATTAATTTAAAAAAATAAAATCAATATAATTAAAAGATTACAAAATTAAAGTTTAAGTATCAATAATCATCCTACTATATAACATTAAATGCTAAATATACAACATTTGATATTATACTACTTAACAAAATGATTAACACCAAGATTTAATACTATACTACTTAGAAAAATGGTTAAAAACAGCATTTAATACTATACTGCTCAGCAAAATGGTTAATGGCCAATCCAACACATGATTAAAGAACAGAAAACCACAAGTGGAAATATTATCTTTAATAAGCGGAGCAGATTAACACGCTGATACATAGATATTCAGAATCTGAAGCCTAAAATAACCAACAAAACACTAAAATCTTGTCCAGGTCAAGATCTGGTCATAGGAAAAATAAAAATAAAAATTAAGAATATGAAGCCTAAAATAACCATCAAAACACTAAAATATTGGCCATGCCAGAGATCTGGTCATGGCCATTAAAACAAAAAAGTTTATTATTCATTTCATCAGTCAGTCAGGGCATATACTGCTGTTTTCATGAAGGAGTTAACGAAAGTAGCCACTGATCCACGACGAGATCTGCTGCGACTGACGGGTGCAATTCTCTCAATACCATGGTCTGAGAGTCCAAAAATGTCTATTTTGGCACAGCTCAGGTCCACGTAAACCTTACACGCCACTTCCTCGCACCGATATCTCCAGCCACCAGATTCGATCTGACTATCGCAGACACTACAAGTGTATGCTTTGCCCTTTAAATCACCCGTAACAAATTTGAGTTTGTGATCTGCGTGCCGACTGTAGTCGAGTATTTTAGGGAGCGCCATACACAAGGGATGAAGCCTTAACTCAGGCCTTAAGTGACGCCTTTCAGTTTCAAACACATAACCTTTCACCTCATCCCAGCAGGCGTTACAGCGATGGGGAAAAATTGTTTTGGGACAAAATTTAAAGCTCACATCGCTGCGAAAGGGGTGTTGGTAGGCATCAGGAAGGGTAGCGCAAAGCTCATGCAGAGTGAAATTCCTGCAGGATGAGGACAAAGAATCAGAATTAATGTTACACTTGTAACCGATGTCGGGTAGCGTTAAACAATACCACCTGCCCTTCCTCTTCCTGTTCTTCATCATCTCCAGCTGTTGGATTTAGATTCGATTCCGCCATGGAGGCACAGACCCAAGTAAAAACAGACCTAATTTCTCTCTCACAAAATGAGAAGGCAGATGATATTGGGATCGCTCGGCCAGAAGTAGCCGTACATTGTCTTATTTACATGAGTTGGGAGGAATTGTAGATTTGAAAGCTCGTGATATCGCTAATAAACAAAGGTTAACTAATAACAAAGTATACCTGGACTTGGTAGTCTTTGTCAGATTTAGGATAAATGTTTTTGGAAAAAATATCCGACTTAAAATAATATCCACAAAATTTAATAGATAATCATATTAAAACTAAACCCTAAGCTTGGAAAATTTAACATATAATCATATCAAAACTAAACTTTACCATGCATTGATAGAGATTGGGCTCTTACTTATAAATACTTAACCTTAATCCTTACTTAGAGGATGGACTTTTCTCCCTCCAGGTGGGTCATAATCACAGCCATTAAAACAAATGAGATGGCATTCACAATAGCCATATAAACGTCAAAAAAGTTTTTTTGTTTCTTTTAATGGTATCTGTCCTTTTTCTATGGTATTTTAAGGGGAGTAATATCTAGTTTATTAGGTAGCATTTCAATGCTAGGGAAGGTGGATTATAGCCTGCCTTATCTGAAAGTAATTCTACATCTTACAACTTTTTCATCAGCTTTTATTTAATATTTTTAGGATATGTGAATAGTCCAAAAAGAGGATATGTGAATATTCTTTTGAAACTTCTTTTCTAGAAAGCTAGCGGGTTTCTCAATTCATTATCAATTCATTGATGAATTAATTATTATTATAATTTTGATCTTATAATCCTTTTTATAGTATGGGTTTCTTGATATGAAGTTGTTGGTTCAAACTAGAGAGGTACAGTATGTATATTTTCTTCAACTTTAATAGTTTAATATTAGTAGTTAAATAGTTGTCCAAAAGATTCATTATCCCACAAACAAAAGTTTTATACTTATGATTTTCAAAAATTCTATTTTATTATCTATAATATATATGAGTGAATGGTCCAACTTTTTTATTAACTATGCTTTTTTTAATTTTAAATAATTAATTAAAAAATATTATAAATGTTATTGTTAATTATTTTTCTTCGCTAAATATATAAAAATTTATTATTATTATTATTATTTAATAAATGAGTAAATATAATCTATTTATTTTTTTAAAATAAATTAATAATATTAAAATTATGACTAGATTATATTTTATAACTCTTAATAATTAAAATTAAAATTAATAATATAAATAATATAAATTTAATATATAATTCAATTTTCAAAATTTATATACACAAAATTGATTTAATTTTTTTTATTTTTTATTTTTTAATTTTAATATTTTATAATCTAAGTTTTATAATTCTTTATTTTAAGTTAATAAATAAAAATTTAATGAGAAGTAATACTAAATCTTTAATGATACTTTAATTATTATGTTTTATGTGTTTTTCATCTTACTATATTATAATTACTATATTATAAGAAAGATAAAAAAAAATTAAGAAAAATTACTAATAAATATTTTTGAAATTAATGAAATTAAATTAAAGTTTGAAAAGATTAAAGATGTTGTTACATGTTATAATTTTGTTGATTTGTATTTTTATAGTGACAATTTTTTATAAGTTTTTTCTAGTTTTTTAAGATATGGATATTCAGAATTTTGGAATTTTCATCACTATTAAGTTAAGGAAAACAATGGTGTTCATTCATTATTTTAGGATAGGAATGTTTAGAAGTTTTTAATTATCATATTTATCACCAAAAGAATGAATAAGGTTGAGTCTCAAGTAAAACCAATCCTTCAAACGTTTAGCTCTCTAGATGACTTTCTACCTAATTAAGATTAATCCGTAAGGTCGTTGCAATTTTGCAGCAAACATGTCATAGACATACACCAATGGAAAGGTTTGGGTGATAACCAACACCATTATGATGTACATATTCACTATGCAAAGCCAAGGTGGGATTGAGTAAGACCAACACCATCATTATGTACATATCCAATATGCAAAGCCAAGGTGGGATTGTGTAAGACCAAAAAATTGAGAGAAGAAAGTGTGGGATGGAGTTAAGGAGGGAAACAATGTTTGGCATTCCAAAGTAAATCGAAATGGAAATGGAGAAGGGTTACCTCAACAAATGTTGCCGATGAAATTTGGATTTGCATACCATGCAAGTGAAATCCCCTTACTCCATCTCGGAAGAATAGTCCTTCATCATCAATGATGCAATGATTGCTACAAAGTTCCAACTCTTGCTTAGATATCTAAGGAAAGTGACAGATTCTTATCTCAAAAGTAGAGCCGAGGAGGAATCGTTAGATTCCTCCCAAAAACATAGTTGAGACATATTACTCCCCCATGACTAGGGATAACTAGAGGAGATCATGTCTCATGGAAAACAATGGAGAGCTTGATCCTCGACCATGATGATGATCAACATGCCCACAGATGGCAGCCTAACATCCCCCCTCATTCACCTTTACAACTATAGGTCAACCAAGGCTCATCACATTCAAGAAACCCAGATTATGGGAGATGGTAAGCCATCATCACCGTGAGTTATGATAGTCCTTCTTTTAGGAAAAGTATTGTACTCAATTTGTTGGGAATCTTTATGAGGATCTTTGGTTGAAGTTGGATAATAGGTTACTGGCTTGGGAAAGATTTTTCAGTTGTCTTATTTCACCTTGGTGGTCATCTTTTGTTCCCTAGTCTCATGTTGTCACTGCCAATGGAAAAGGGGTAGAACTAGGCAGCCCTCCCAAGGGTAATGTTCCCTTCATCACCATACTTAATAATTTCCATCCTGGATCCTATCATAGTGTACTAAACTTCTACTATGGGTCATGGTCAATTCTCTCATGAGAAGAGGGGATAAAGTCCCGTAGGTTGTTTCGTAGTTGTTGCTAAAAGAATAGGAAACTAATGTTAAAGAAAGAAAGGAATATAGCAGGCAATGACTATTAAAATCCAGTCCAATCATGATCTCTAGTCTTTCAGTTCCCATCCCGGTCCCACATAACAATTCTAAAGCTTGAAACCTTATAAAGGGGACTTGCAAATATGATAAAGGGATTGTGAATATGAATGATAAAGGGGTTTGGGAAAAATAGAATGTAAATATGGGACAACTCGAGAGAAAGAGCACCCTTTACAAAGGAACTCAAGGAAATGGATTTAACGACACCATAAGCCATGAAGTAAGCCTTGAAACCATATCACTTTCACACTTACTCTCGATGGGTTTTTAATTTCCCTGGTCACTCTCAAGAGCTATTCCTCTACCTCAATTATTTTATTTCCTATCTAGGTGGCACACGTAATAGGGTTGGATGAAGTCCCTCTCATACCTAAACTTGTCAATTCACATGGGGACCTGGGTTAGTGTGATGATTGAAGGAAATATTGAAGTGAATTATCTTACATGGATTATGTCTTAAGTTACCTATTACTTTACATGCTTTAAGGACTAATTTTTCTTGTGAGTTTTGGAAAACATTTTTTTATGCTTTATTTATATGGATGGCCCTGATGGGGCTTGTACGCATAATGTTGTACCTTTATTTGTAGTACCATTGCACATGTGATGGAGAGAAGTGTCTCATCTAGTGAATCACCATCTTAAGACAATGTCTCTCACATCTTGAGAACCCTAAACGGTTGACAGATGGGCTTGGTATCAACAGATTCACTCATGATGGCACATATATGGGTTGGAATCCCCAAATCCTAGGTAGAGTACCGAAGGGCCTATTAGTAGTAGTGACTCAGACATCATTCAGAGATGAGATGCACACCTCCTCTCCTTGGACACAATTCCTTGAAGCCTTTGATGTCACCCTCTTGACCTTGACACCACCTTCCAGGGTTTGATGTTCTTAGTGTTTGATGGATTGATGGGTACCAAATATGATTTGGCATTACCTTGGGTGAGGAGACACCTTACTTGATGGTGCTTCACCTTGGAGGTTTCCATCTGGCCTTTGGAGGCCCTACCTTAGCCTTTGGAGGCTTGAGATCACCCTACTTGGCCTTGGTGTGTCGCACATGTGGCCTATATTGATGTATTTTGTGTTTATTACACATTTTGAAGGTTAAATGAGGGGTTGACCTCACTTCTAATTTGTTGTTGACATTTTTATGTGGATAATTGTTTTAGGGTAGCCTCCTATAAAAAGGATAACCCCTAATTTTCATTTTATGATCATGATTCACTCACCTTTGTGGGTAACACATCTAAAATTTTCTTCCTTTAAGGGTTAATAACTCTCTCTCTCTCTCTCTCTCTCTCTCACTCGCTTGGATTGGAATGGTGTCTTATGGATGGATTTTCTCATTTTGGTTGGATACTTCTACAATTAGGGTTACATTCTCTTGGTTTCTTAGATGAAGGAAGTGGATTTCTACAATTTATTTTCATGCTATTAATGTTTATGGTGAAATTGCTATTTATTATAGGGAATCTTGTTTGGTGTAATCCTAAGAAAGGAACATAAGCTATTCTTCCTCTCACAAGGTGATATTTGTCTAAAACTTTGTAAGGCACCATATATATTATAATAAGAAGAAACAAAAATATTGGGGAAAATACGAACAAAACAACATAATATAGATAATCACAACACCAAAAATAATATTCTTATTGATAGAAAGCCAAATTCACTTGACTCTTTGAATGATTTCTCAATACAAGACTTTCTCAGACATTCTACTCCTATTTATACTTAATTCTATCTTATAAAGAACATTCTAGAAGAAAATCTTTCTAAAAGCGAAACCTGCTCTAATACCATATGTAACACCTCATAACAACTCAACAATTTTTATATTTAAATTTTTACAACATGATTTTGTGATAATGATAACTTAACTTACATATACTCACTTTATCCATATCATTAATCATCTAATCCCTCCAATTTACAATTTATTCCAACAAAAACAAAAACTAATTGGAGGTTTGACTTTAATTTAGTGAGGCTTACATAAAAATAATTTTATCTACCTCAATTTCGTTTTGCCTAATTGCGCACTAAGTAGTTATATCAATACCTTGTTTGTAATTTAAATTTCAAATAAATCAATGTAAGAAATTAAATTCAAGTCATTAGTTAGTCATTAATATAAAATCATTGTAATAACCTTTGATATTCTAGTCATTAATGTATATAAATTGATAATACACCTCCTTACAATTCAACTTATACATATGAATCATTGATAAAATTTATTACACCATTACCCTTATAATCAAACATGAAGAATTTAATGCATAAGTAATGACTCTTATAATCAAACATCCATGAATAGGCAAAACAAAAGATCATAATCATGAATAACAATCACAGAATGACTTGCCAATAAAGGAGGCACAGACCCAATTAAAGACAGACCTAATTTCTCTCTCACAAAATGAGAAGGCAGATGATTTTGGGATCGCTCGGCCAGAAGTAGCCGTACATTGTCTTATTTACATGAGTTGGGACGAATTGTAGATTTGAACGCTCGTGATATCACTAATAAACAAAGGTTAACTAATAACAAAGTATACTTGGACTTGGTAGTCTTCGTCAGATTTTGGATAAATGTATGTCTTTGGAAAAAATATAGACTTAATATAATATTCACAAAATTTAAAATTTAATAAATAATCATATTAAAACTAAATCCTTGTAAAATTTAACATATAATCATATAAAATTAAACTTTACCATGCATTGATAGAGATTGGGTTCTTACTTATAAATACTTAACCTTAATTCTTACCTTTATAAATACTTAACCTTAATGTTTTCATTTCAACTAGTCAGAAAATAAGATGATGAGAACAATGTCTCAGACAAAGTTTAAATGAGAGGTTAATGTTTTCATTTTAAGCGCTCAAAAACAGAGTTGTCTATATATGATGGACTTATTTATGACCGACTTTTCTACCTCCAGGTCCCTCACAATCATAGCCATTAAAACAGAGTTGTCTATATAGGATGGACTTTTCTACCTACAGGTCCGTCATAATCATAGCCATTAAAACAAATGAGTTGGCATTCAGAGTAGCCATATAAACGTCAAAACTTTTTAAATGGTATCAGTCTCTTTCTTTATGGTATTTTAAGGGGTCTAATATTTAGTTTATTAGGCAGCATTGAATGTTATGGCAATGATAGGTGGATTATAGTCCATTTGATTTGAAAGCAATTTTACATCTTATAACTTTTCCATAAATTTTGTTAGAATATTCTTTAGATATGTGAACGGTCCAAAAGAGAATATGTGAATATTTTTTTGAAATTACTTTTTAAAAGTTGGATGGTTTCTTAACTATTAATGGATCAACTATTATTATAATTTTGATCTGATAATTTTTTTCAAAATATGAGTTCAAAATATGAGTTTCTTATTATGTTTTTTTATAGAAGTTTGTTGGTTCAAACTAAAGAGGTAAAGTATGTACATTTCTTTCAACTTTAATAGTTAAATGATTACCCAAAAGATTCATTATCCCATAAACAAGAGAGTCTTATACACTATTTTAATATCTGATTTAGCTATGACTTTCAAAAATTCTATTCTATTATATAATATATATATATATATATATATATATATATATATATATATATATATATAAACTTTTTTACTAACCATGGTTTTTCAAAATTTTAAATAATTAATTAATGAATATTATAAATTTTGTT
>ML779129.1:438808-456960 GCA_009831015.1 Picea engelmannii
CCTCTTTTCGACATAACTCTTTCAGTTCTTAAGCTAGTGAGTACTTATCTCACTGATTCTTCTGTTGCGCTAAGCTCGTTGGACATGTAAGCTCAGGATCACTTTCTCTGGCTGTCAATGGGATGAAGGTACCGTAATCGAGTAGAGAGCAAGGCGGGGTAGTCACTATTCCACAATGCGGGTATTCTGTGAGCCAAGTTTTCAATTAGAAAAAGTGTCTTCCGAGCATGTCGCGACGGAATAAGTAAGTAAAGTTGTAACAGACTGCTTGCAACGGATAGGAGGGTCCATTAACTCTTTATCTTTCCATTATGGCATAGTCTAAGAGTCAGGTAACAGGTCATAACTTTATTCCGATCCATTCGGACCATTAGCAGAAAGGGTATATCATCCTCTAATGGTTATATAACTTCGACATGTCAAAGTTCCATATGTCTCTGTTCTGCTATCCCGGTGAAGGTCAAATTCTGCATGTTTTCCTTCTGCGGGGTTTCTTTTGGAACATTTTGTAATTTCTCCAACTTCGCTTTCTTCTTCATGAGTTTTCTAGCCTTCTTCCTAGTGATCTTCATCTCGGTCATCGTTTTTTCATTCGGATTCTTTTCTTCTCTTGACATGGTAACTTCCTAGTGCTAAGATTCTTTCTTCAGATCCACGGGTATTACTTGTCCAACATATTTTTTGGTCCTCTCTGGTTATTCTAGTGTTCTGTCAACTTCGGCATCCAATTTCCTGGGGTCAAGAACCCTTCATCTATTCTCCCGTCCTTTAATCAACTGTGTGATCCTTCTAGTCATGAAGTCTCTTAATTCTTGTCTCTATTGTTCTAGGTCCTTTTCTGCTTCCTGTTTTCTAGCTTGATCTTTCTCAATCCAAGGTTTACCAAGTAACATAGTAAATGGGGCATTGTCCTCCAAAAACTTAACAATCTCAAAATCTTCTTCTGTCGAAGCTCCATGAGCATTCATAGATATCTGAGTGAGATTTCCACATAGGTTTACACGCTTTCCTCTGAATAAGCCTATTCCTCCTAATGAAGGGGTCATGTCAGGTCTTCCTATAGCTTTCCAGGTTCCTTCTGTCATAATGTTCAGTGGTGTTTCTTCATCCAAAACATAGTCAATGTCGAAATCTCCTATTCTCACTTCGATCTATTCTTTCTTCTTGAAGTTTTCTAATAAGCTGAGGTCTCTGTGATCATTAAGGGTTTCTTGCATTTTCATCAATACTTTCTCTGATTTTTTTGGGGGTTCCTCTATAATCTGAGTCTCTTGGTCTCCTGCTTTCTCTATATTCATCTTTTCAAGTCTAGCAATCATTCTAGGGCAATCTAGTACTTCATGGTCCATATTCTTACAACAAAGACAACTGGGTCTTCACCCAGGGCATTCCTTAGCAAGATGTTCGAGCCTTCTGCAATTGTAACAAAGAGTTAATACTCTCTTTCTCTTCAATGATCCCCAACTTTTCATATACCGTGTGCTAGGATCATAATGGTTAGCCTGCAAAAATTTCTTTCTAGGATCCTGCATCCATTGGTTAGTCCCAAAATTCTTTCTATGTATAGGTATAACATATATATCACTATACTTATCAGATCTATTCATATCAAACTTTCTTTCATCTATTAATGCCCTAGTTTTGAAGCTAGGATAGAATCTATCAAGCATACCTAGATCCATGATTTAGAAAGAAAAAATTTCACTTATCTTACTTCTACAAAGCATAAAGCTTCCAAATATAAGACTTTTAACTATTCTTACCTTTATCAAAGCATAGAGCTTACAGATACTACCTTTTTCTTGTAGATCTTACCTCTTTCTTCGAAGATTTGACTTATTTTTCTTTAGATTTGACCTCTCTTCTTCAGATATGACCTTTCTTTCTTGTCACAAAGCTTCACAGGTCAAACAAAACACTGTGCACTAGGGCAACACATCTACACACCGAGCTTATTTCACACAAAGATTCTTATTCTCCAATTCCCAACAATCATAGTTCTAGGTCTCGGCAATAGAACCATTTGTTGGCACAGGGGCAGACCCAGGGTTCAACGCTCAAGAGCACACCAAAAAATCCCTAACTACTGGCCCTTTCGGCAACACCTGCAAAGAAGATGAAGTCTCACCCGAGGTAGAGGCATGGGTTGTTGTAGGACTCAGGTGTCTGCAACCATATCTAGGACACAGATATGTGATTATCTTGCTTACAGTACACTTAGCATCAGTTATTTCCTAACATACATTCATTAATATACTTCACAGAAAACACAGAGCACCGCAGTAATTACTCAGATCCAAGCACTAAGCCTTCTCACACTCTATGCACTCAGCACTTATTACAGCATGCACAGAGCTCTTACAGTCACATAGACTTCTGATCACATAGATCCAACTTATGCACTAAGTCATTAACTAAACAAGGCCTCTTTGATTACATGGCCTAAACCTCTATTTATACATAGAAAAAGGCCTAAACAAGGGTCGACATCCCTTTCCCATTACAATATTCCCAAAAAAACACAAAAAGGTTCCACAAAAGGTGGCGAGATCCCATGATCTCCGCTTCGCTATGCACTCCATCTTCGATAGGAAGTCAAAGTACCAAATGGTCAACTATGACCAAGTATTCCTCAAAACTTGGTCGAGGGAAAACAATAGCTCTGAGAGTTCCTTTCCGTCCTATTGTTGGAGCCCCGGAAGGGAGGTGGAACAGTTGATGAACTGTGTGATAGTGAAGGTGTATACTCATGGGGTGGGACATTAATGTGGGGAATGAGAGTCTCTGAGCAGTGGGAGTAAGTGGCTCCTGAGATAATCCTTCCCATTGAACTGTGTGACATTCCTATTAAACTCGTTAAGCCTAGGAATCCCTTTCTTGATGGAGTGACCCACTGATGAGAGTGATGAGTAGTGTGGCCTAAGGTTGGGAGATTCATGGAAGGTCTGCACACGGTCATTGGTCTTCACAATCCAAAGATAGGTATCCATTATGTATTTAATGATGTCTATTGTACATGTCTGTGATTCTTACAATCTTATCATGTGTTTTCATTGCATGTATGATTTACGATCAATTTTGCATGAGTTAGTATAGTAGTAGTGTATTTTATTTCCTTTTATTTCATTAGAAATGCATGTAATATATATGTACTCCGAGATGAACAATTAGCTTGCTATTAGACCTTATCATTCTGTTGGTGGTGTTACATGACTGGACTTGGATGGTCGGGGCTGCCACAAAATGGATTTACAGTGAAATTCCGCAGTGACGTTGCATGATCTGTTGGTAGTTGGGGAAGTTACAAAGATGACAGAAAAATCAATATAAATGAGAGAAATCAAAGGATAAAAACACTTCAAACCCCGAAAAAAAGATTATATCCCCAGTATGGTCTCCATTTATGTTACGAGGAAAATCTCTATATGGCTAGGGGTAAACCACAATAGACGTAAATGATTGCAAAAATAAACCTAATTTCAGATATGTTGTATAAGAAAATATGATAACGACACAAGATAAAGATCTTACCTCGTCTAGACGTTCAATGACTTCCACCATTGAGCACTTGACTCAAAGCAATACACCTGCAACTTGTCCTCAAAAACCAAGAAACACAAGCATATGGTGATAATATATAAAGTTAGCACATTCAACAGCATAATCCATCAAAATTCATAACAAATACGCCCATGGAATAACAATTCGAATATTTGCAAGATATTAATTGGATGAGAAAAGAGTATTTCTATTAAAATGTAATCAACAGAAGTGAATGAATTACAAACTTCCATGTTGGCACAGTTCAGAACCGAGAAACTAAGTCCCTTCCAACTGGGCCTCCACCACTTCAATCCTCCACCAAAGGCAAGATCATATAAGAGAGAAAATGAGGTTCTCAATCAAGTATGGAAGATCTTGGGGGATGAACAATGTGTTCAGACTTAAAAGGACAAAGGGATGAAGACTCAATATGAAGTGAATAATTTCTCCACAGTAACTTTGCTCTAAAAGTTGAATTCTTCTCCTCTTTTCCATAGCTCAGATATGGCCCGTTTGTAGACTTCAAATGGAACTGAAGGGTCAATTCAGAATGTTTCCAGTGTATGGAAGGTCAAGGATCATGGATCATGTGACGTGACATGGAAACCTGACACTATTTTTTAATTTTGGTTACAAAACCCGTTGTACGCGGGCTATAGTGGAGCAACCTGTGTATACACATGATGTATAATAGTTAGGGCGTGTATATGTGGAAAAATATTTTTTTTAGCTCCAGGATTTGCAAAAATGGACTTCATGTCTGCATAGGGAAATGAAAAAAGGCGTTTTGAGCAACTTTGCATAGGGTGAGGCAAATATTTCTACAACACTTGGAAACTAGTCCAAAAACATCATGTAAAATCAATCCTCTATCAGATATGATCCTTTTAGGCACTCCATGTAATATCACAATCTCGTTGATAAAAACTTTAGCTATGTCTGGCACCTGGTACGCCATACACACAGGGATAAAATGTGTGCATGGCGGTCCTCCAACATGAAGGTCCACATGGTGGTATTTCACTTGAAGGGGAGCACTCTTATAAGGTGGAAGACACTCATGTCACAATTGAACATGGTCGTCAAAGATGTGTCCTGGGAAATGTTCAAGGAATGGTTCCGAGAGAGGTATCTATCAAAGGAATTCATTGAGCATCAACTCAATGAGTTCAAAGCCTTGTGATAGGGTGGATGTACGGTTCCTGAGTACGAGGCTGATTTTATGGAGCTGCTTCAGTATGCTCCACACGTAAATACCGAGAAACTTAAGGTCAAAAGGTTCTTGTTTGGCATTAATGTTAGCATTCATGCAAAGGTTAGGATATTGATGCCTCAAAACTTGCATTATGTCATCTATAAGTCCCTCATAGCATAGGAGGATCTTATCAGTGGGGTTCAAAGAAGGAGTCCAGCGAGACCAGCAAGGCAGGTGTCATTTGGTGGGAAACAACATCAGACACCAGCTAGACATTCACTAGCATATCATGGTTTCCAGAAAGGATCCACTTTCACTACACCTTGATGACCAACACCTAGAAACAAAATTCTTACAGAGGACCAGAGCACCAACAACAATGTCGACCGCAATAAAACAAATTTAGGTATGTTCAACAAAATAGACCAGGGTTCTAGGCCAATGGGTCGTCATCTTCTACTTCGGGTACCAGGAGTACTGGACCAAAGAAAGGGTGTTGGACATGTGGGGAGCCACATTACCAGTGCGACTACCTAGTGGAGAGGACTAGAGCATTTGGATTATCGGATCCATGCAGCGGTGAATAACCACCAGGAAGAGCACCAATTGACCATGCTCGAGACGTCAGGTACCATCGCTGACCAGACCCTTATCATTATGATAGATCCAAGTGCTATCGAAATTTTTATTTCTGGTGCAACACTAAAAAGAATTAAGATAAAGGCAATCGAATAAGACAAGTTTAGCTTTGTAGAAATGGATTCGGGAGCCAAACAAAAGGTTGGAGAGAATGTTATGGGGTGTAGCCTTAACCTGGGAGAGTTTGTCAACAGGGCCAGCCTGTACGTCTCAATCTTAGGATCGGATGACGTTGTGATCGGTATGGAATAGTTGGAATTGCATGAGGTGATACTCAACTGTAAAACAAAATGGTTGAGCTTGGTCGTTGATGAGGGACAGATACACATTATTGTAGGTCAGAACCAGGGAGTTTCCCTGAGGTTCATCTCTTCCTTGAAGCTACGCAAGAGCATGCACAAAGGATGTAATCTTTATGTGATCCTTGCGTTAAACAAGAAGGGAGTAGTGGAAGGTTTAAAACACGTTCCGGTGGTGAGAGAGTTTGCGAACGTCTTCCTAGATGAGTTACTTGGGATTTTTTCGGAGAGGGAATTGGATTTTACCATAGACCTAAAACCGACAATTGGACCAATAGCAAGAAAACCTTATCGGATGTCGACCCCGGAGTTATAGGAGTTGAAAATGAAATTGAAGGAGTTGTTGGACCTAGGACTTATACATCCAAGTGTGTCACCATGGGGTGCTCCTGTTATCTTCATATGAAAGAAGGATGGATCATGGAGACTCTACATTGAATATCGTCAATTGAATAAGGCAATGATCAAGAATCAATATTTGTTGGCAAGGATTGATGATTTGTTTGATCATATGAAAGGTGCGACGGTGTTTTCAAAGATCGACTTGAGATTAGGGTATCACCAGTTACGGATTAAGGAGTATAACATCCCTAATACCACCTTTAAGACGAGGTTTGGACATTACGAGTTTACTGTTCTACCGTTTGGACTGACGAACGCCCCAGGGGTATTTATTCATTTGATGAACAGGGTGTTTTGCAAATACTTGGACAAGTTCGTCCAACTGTTCATTGATGATATTTGTATTTACTCTCGGATGATGGAGGAGCATACCGATCACTTGCGCATGGTACTACAGTGTCTACTAGAGAAAGAAATGTATGGAAAATTGTCTAAATGCTCGTTTTATCAATCGAAGATTCACTACTTAGGGTATGTCATCTCCAATGAAGGTATCGTTGTGGATCCAAAAAATATCGAGGCTATTATGGAATGGTCTGTGCCGACGAATTTCCCCAAAGTGCGTAGCTTCATGGGTTTAGCAGAATACTATTGACGGTCCGTCAAAGGTTTTTCGAAGATAGAAAATCCGATTACGGAATTCCTGAAGAAGAAAAAGAACTTTGTTTGGAATGAGAAATGCGTAGAGGCATTTCGGAGGCTCAAGCAGTTGTTGATGACAACACCAATACTAAAGGTCCTTGACATGGACGTTGACTTCTTGGTATGTACTGACGCATCCAAGGAAGGCTTAGGTGGAGTCTTGATGCAAGATGATCTAGTGATTTCTTACATCTCGAGAAAATTGAGAAGGCATGAGGAGAACTATGCGACGCACAATTTGGAGTTGTTAGCGATTTTTTATGCCTTGAGAGTTTGGAGACACTACCTTATTGGACATAAATTCAAACTAAAAATGGACCACTGTGAACTACAACACATCTTTATGCAAAGAGAATTGAACGCGCGACAATGACATTGGTCGGAATTGCTTAGAGAGTACAATTTCAAGATTACTTACATAAAAGGAAAAGTGAACAGAGTGGCAGATGCATTGAGTCAGAGACCATGCATCTTTTTGGTGATGCCTCTTCACACGAGTCTACACAAAAAGATTCTAACTTTACAGCATGACTATGATTGGTACAAAGAGGTCAAGGTTTTTATCGAACAAAACACAATGATGGTACCAAAATTTGAAGTATTTACTATGGACAATGATGGATTTTTGAGATTTAAAAGTCAAATATACATACCTCCCAACGACGAGTTGAGGAGTTTGATCCTAAACGAAGCTTATAGAGCAGTGTACATGGCTCACCCGAGAGTCACGAAGATGAGGGCATACCTTAAACCCTTATTCTTCTGGAAAGGAATGAAAGCAGACATAGTCAACTACATGGAAAGATGTCTAGAATGTGAGTAGGTGAAGGCTGAACATAGACATCCGGTAGGATTACTACAACCACACACAATTCCAAAATCGAAATGCGAGGTCATTTCGATGGATTTCATTGTTGGATTGCCACTGACAAGGAGACACGACTCTATTTTTGTGTAGTCAACACTCTGACGAAGAGTGATCATTTTATTCCTATGCATATGAGGTATTAGGCACCTGACATAGAAACAATTTTCATCAGTGATATTGTGAGGCTGCATGGTGTGCCTAAGAAGATTATATCCGATAGAGGATCAGTGTTTACAGGACGATTTTGGACTAGTTTCCAAGAGGCCTTGGGAACCCAAATTAACTTTAGTATCACGTATCACTCGGATACAGATGGGAATACTGAAAGGACAAACAAAATCTTGGAGGACATGTTGTGTATGTATGTTATGGACCAACATAAGTGTTGGGAATAATTCTTGCCACTGGTAAATTTGTATATAACAACCATTATCAAAGAACCATTAAGATAGTGCCTTTCGAGTTTCTTTACGGGAGACTGTGTCATACACCTTTGAGTTGGGATCGACTTGACGATAAGGTCCTGGTGGGACCAGAAGTGATCTCATACAAACCCTTTGAGTGACAAAATATGCTTCCCACCTAGACGGTAGTGTGAAACCTCTAAGTAAAAGAGTCCCTAGTGTTTTAACCTAGGTCATGAAAAATGAGTGTTAGTAGGTGGTAACATGAATGTTGTTCCTCCTCTCTTGATAGTACACCATACATTTATTTTGATGCCAAAGATTTCACAAGAGGGACTTGATTCTTAGTGGGAAGGCTGGCAGTCTTCCAAGCACAAAGAGAACAGTGGGTCAGTAGCAGCCAGCGAACAGTGGTTGAGGGACATAGCCAGTTGCAGTGCAAGGCATGTCAAGGTATCTAGGTGATTGTCAAAAAGACTTTTCAAGTAGAATCAGTTGATAGAACTTGGAAGCAGAAGAGTATTGAAGCTCAGGCAGATAATCATAAGCTTTTGTGGGTCCAAAAGCCTTTCAGTGGGAAGGCGTGATCAGAATCTAGACCAGGGGTCAAATTTTTTCTCAAAGATCAAAGTTCTTGGAATTTCCTCAAAACAAACGGGTGTGTATCCCTCATCGTCATGAACCCAATGCAACTCGAACAAGTTCAAATGGATGTCGGATGAGTGAGATATCGCATTCTGTTCGAATCATCAAACAAGCAAAAAAAATGTGCTGACTATACAGTCTGTACAGTCCGTATGGATGCTGATGTGGCATAGGTCGTACGATGACATGGCATGTACATATGCTAAGATGGCAGTTGATGATGTGGCAATTGTTAATTGGTAGTTGGATGAATCATGATGAGACACGTGGCATATTTTTGTCCAATGGTTTGGTGCCATGTGGCCCAGGCGTGGGCTGCCACGTGGCACGCCATTTTTTTGGTATTGGTTTTTTGTTTAAAAGTTTATGGGGTTCATGGGGATCAAACCTCAGACCTTGAATACACACCAAATCCTTGACAAAGTCCGACCAGCCGACGCGCCCACATTATAGTTCTTACTATATAATGTTTTGAAAATTATTTTAATTTGCCTTGTTGTACATTTCAGTGGGGGGTCGGGCTGGGGCTTAGCCCCATCCGATGGTTGTATTGTAATGCATATGACCGATGGTTAAAAATGCGCGTGAATTCATATTTTCCAACGATTACAAGACCACATCCCTCGGTCGCATAAACCTTGCCATGTGACCCGACCTCTACATGGTTGCACGGGATTCACGTGGGAGTTTTAAATGGTTAGCTGACCCCATTTGCCCGACACTTGGTGCATCCACATTTCGACACTTGTCCATTACCTATTGGCTTGGAACTTGGCCTTTTTGGGTGTGCAGGGAACAAGGTCATATGACCCATATGTCCACGGCTTGACGGTTAGGGGCTAGGCACACCCTAACCGTCCTACAGTTCGCATCGTTTTTCAGTTATGCACCCAGTGTTAGGTTTTAGCATGAGATTGAGCACGTAAGCTAGGTTGGATGTACAAAGGTGCGTTTTGGCAAATCGGAGACAACAATCTTGAAGGAGGAAAATGGCAGGAGGCCTAACTTCTTCATTTTTTGGCCAAATGAGGTGCCGAAAAAACCCAGCTAGGGGTTTTTGGATGTTCTGAATCCATTGGCACTTTTTTCAAAGCCATTTGAAGACTTATTTTGCAGGTTTTTCACCATTGAAGTTTTAGAGAGCTCTAGGGAGCTTGAATCCCTCATTGATTGAGGTAATGCTTAGATGAGCACAAGTCTATTTTTTGTGACCGAATAGTCATTTTTGGCTAATTGTTACACTCTGAACACATTGGGATAGGTTTCATAGGAATTTGAGGACTTTTACAGGTGTTTTTTCCAAAAGGGAGCTCAGGGAAGCTCAAGGCCACATGTAGAAGAGGTCATGCCCAGATGAGCCATGGTCCATTTTCAGAGTTCTATTAGTCATTTCTGGGGTTTTTATGTATTTTGAACCCAATGGTACAATCATTTTTTCCATTGGAGTTGAGCAGCAGATTCTAAAAGAATCTTTGACAAACTAATCCCAGAGAGCCTAGTCCATTGACGGAGGCTCAAGGAGATGTAGCCCAGTTGGGGGTGAACTCCTTTATCATCTTGCTATTGTTGTGAGTTTGATGGTTTATTTGTTGCAAGTTATGTTTGCTGTGTATTTATTTAAAACACATATTTAACCATTTTAAAAGAAAAATTTCCTCACACATGAACATTTAAAAGAATATGCGTAAACTTGGCACATAATTTATCTTGCATAACTAAGACATTGAGCAAGGTCCTAAAAAGTTTATTTTAATGGAATAGAGGGTGCTTGCATAGCATAACAAGTCATCCCCCTATTTTCAGATCAATGGATCACCCAAAGGACTGTATAGTAGTGAAGGGGATGCCTGAGCCTAGGCCTGGAGGGTGAGTGACCGCAAGGAAGATTAAACCATGATAGCTCTTGTGAGCTATTGAATTGGAATCATGCACCCAATGGGTATGTCAAGGAAAGCGATGATCTTGGATAACAAAACTACCATGTGGATACAGATCCACAAACTGCACAGATAAGTATTTTGCTAAGATTATGAAATTTTCCTTTTTAATTTTGAACAATAGTAAGATGTCTTCACACAAAATTGCGGTTAATATGCTTGTATCCAAGAATCATTGAAGGCAGATGACAAAGACTCGGATCCAGAAAAAGGACCTGACCGAGGATAAAGGTCAGGACTTCTGAAGTGGCTGAATGAGGAGGGCATGACAGGTGTTTTGAGAAAGAACACCGAGGATGGTGTTCCTTTAAGGGGGAGGGAATTGTAACACCCTGTTTCCCCCAATTTGTAATTAATCATAAAATAGGAATTACCATGCTAATGCATCAGGAAAATATAAATGTATTATTGTTTGCGTTGTCAATAACTGACTGTGGGGGTGAAGCCTTGAAAGTACTAGCCATGATATCATTAGGGAAGAAAAATTAGTTAATGGGGCAAGGACTAGTGGTTGAACTACCAGTCACCCCCATGAATGGGAGCATGGTCTAGCTGCAGGAAGTCATCCTAAATTACCGAAGGGTCTGACAAACCAGGCAGACCTGAGCTTCCTTCTGACAGAAGGAAGTTGACAATTATACACACGGAGGCAGGAATAGGGGGAGACACGAGACGATGGAAAAAGCTCCCAAGGGAGAGGCATGAAGCTCTCCAGTGAAACACGAATAGAAGATTTCAAGCTTGATTATGAGGAGCATATAAGAAACCTCACTGAGGCCACAACCGAGTGAGAAAGCTCCGAGTTGCAGAAAATAGTACCCGAATAGAAACTGAAACACAGAGAGAGAACCCTTGAGAACTATGATAATTCCCTAGTGATATCATGGCCTAGCACGAGGGTGGCCAGAGTGATAAGAATGAATGCCTCTAATCCTATCATTGGGTGGAAGGATGAACACCCACGGTCAGTTGGTTGGCGACAACTTGTAATGGATAAGTGATTTCCTACCCTATGTAATTTAGTTGTAACTGTGTATGAATTGGTTATACTGTGCATGCTTTCAGGAATGTGAATGAATGCTTAATGGATATATTGTATCCCTTTTATCTCTGCTTGGTTGTATAGTTAGGAAAGTAAGGAATTATATGGGTCGGACATGACCTGTTCTCATAAATTTTTGAGTTTTGTAGCGTCTTAAGCTAGAGCCACGAATTGTGAGCTCGTCGACCTTAGGGGTAGTTGCATCTACGTTGGTTTACTCATCTAGTTGATCTGAGCCCCTTGGAGAATGGAGTTTGCTAAGCTCATGAGAGGTAGTGCCGATACACACAGGCTCTCTGCGATCAAATAGAACCCTAGAACCCCTTGATGAAGGAGCGCAGTAGTTTTGATGAAGACTCTTCTAAGAGTCAAATCCAGGAGAAAGAACGCAAAGTTCTCAAGTCCTTCATAGCTGACGAAGCTCAGTAAGGATAGTGAGTTGCAAATATTGAAAGAAAGTACGCTTACGTTTGCTAGATGAATGGACGAGATCCTTTTGGAGGATCTAAGGTCTATCATGACGGCTAGATTGGAGGAAGGAATGTAGGCGTTAATGCCTCGACCCCTTTTAACCTTTGCAAGTAGCGAAGGAATCGAGACTGTAGATCTCAATATCCATGGGAGTTACCTGGACCATCCATTTGTAGAGGACACATGGTTTCCAGTCGACGTTTTGGCACCTGGGAAACCCAAGGGCAAGACCCCTTGTCTTCGTAAGTCACGAAATCCCGGTGTGTAAAATCCCGAAGTGGTGTAGTGTGAATTGATTTCAGCGTTTCGGCACCCGGGAAATCCAATGGTATGGACCCCTTGTCTTCACAAGTCGCGAAATCCCGGTATGTGAAATCCCGAAGCAGTGTAGTGTGAATTGATTTCAGTGTTTCGGCACACGGGAAACCCAATGGTATGAACCCCTCATCTTCGCAAGTTGTGAAATCCTGGTAAGTGAAACTCTGAGTCGGCTTAGTGTGAATAGGAATTCACTGTTTGAAAAGGGAAGGCAATGACAATTTGTTGTTCTCTTGAGTCCTAAAAGTTGAAGGCTCGGGCAGATAGGTGGCACATCCCAGATGTAGGAGCCACGTGGATGACAGATGGCACATCCCGAATGTCAGAGCCACGTGTATGACAAGTGGTATGTCCCAGAGCAGGGGTCATGTGGAGGTGACATGTGTCATGTTGTCATCGCAGGGAAGGAGTCAACACCCCGTTGACCTGTATCGCATTTTGGGGTTTAGCATTCCAAAAGGTAAGGAACACTTGCAATGGGAATCGTGAAGTCGCGAAACCCGAAAGAGATAGGCGCTGAGATTTTCATCCTAGCCGGAGGTCACATGACACTGAGACAAAGGTGGAGCCAAATACCTTAGTCCATTTCGGATTTCGGGGTTTGGAAAGTCGAAAGACTCGACTCTCTTACATTACGAACTCCCAGTTACCGAAATCCCGATACAGCCAGGACCATTGGATTAGGGGGAGACTCACAATTGTTGATCTCCTTGAAGGTAATATTTTGGGCTTCAGGGTTTGCAGAGTCGAAAGACTTGACTCGCTTGTATCGTGAAGTCGCGAAATGCAAAAAGGCGGCTAGTTTGTTCAGCCTGTGGTCATAAGCAACGATCACATGGAGGTGGACAAGGGAAGAACTTGCCTATGCTAGGCCCCCGTAGGACTTCGGGGATTCTGTCCCTCGAGAAGAGGTGAAAAACTTATTATGCCATAGTGGGTTTGTGACAATATCCAAGTCACTACTAGAGGAGCAAAGAAATAGGTATATTAGCCTTATGAAAAGGATTGATAATATTTTTTCATGGTATTATGATGACTTGAATACCTTTGACATTGACATCATTCAATAGAAGATTCCTCTAAAGGTGGGCTCAAAGCCCTTCAGGAAAAAAATTAGACAATTCAATCCTCTGCTAATGTTTATTATTGAAAAAGAATTGAAACAGATGTTTGATGCCAAAATATTTTTTCCCTTGAGGTACTCAGATTGGGTGGCCAACTTGGTGCATGTTAGGAAGAAGAATGGAGATATATGCTTCTGTGTGGACTTCAGGAACCTGAACAAGTCTTCTCTAAATGAACACTATCATTTTCCCAAGATGGATGATGTTTTGCAAAGGGTAGTAAGTGCCCATAGAATTTCCATGCTGGATGGATATTCTGGGTATAACCAGATAGGAGTGCTTGAAGAATACAAAGAGAAGACAACCTTCACCACCCTATGGGGAAAATTCATGTATGAAAAAATTCCCTTCGACCTGATGAATGCATGAGCCACTTTATAGAGGGCCATAGACATTGCATTTATGGGTGAAAAGGATAATTTCATGGTTATATACCTCGATGACATCACCATCTTCTCAAAATCTAATGATGAACATCTATAACACCTAGAGCATATTTTTCAAAAATGTAGAAGGTATCTCTTTGAATCCCAAAAAGTCTCATTTTGCTGTGTTAGGAGGAAGGCTACTAAGACACATTATATCAGTAGGGGGAATAAAAATAGACCCATAGAGAGTTGATGTTATACAAAAAATTGACATCCCTAGGAATAAGAAGGCTATCCAATCTTTCGTAGGAAAAATAAAAATTTTAAGGCCCTTTGTACCAAATTTTGTTGAAATCATAAGAGTTATTAATAACATGCTGAAGAAAGATGCTAACATAAAATGGTCACAAGAGGCAAAATCATCCTTCCAAAGGATTAAGCAGGATTTTTTTGAAGCTCATGTGCTGGTTATTCCGAACTATTCCAAATAATTCCTCATTTTTCTCCTTTCCTTATGAGGAAACTATTGTTGTTGCATTACTGCAAAATATCAAAGAAGGGGATGAAAAACCCATTTCCTTCTTTAGAAAAGTGCTCTGGGATGCTGAACTAAAATATGACATATTGGAGAAGCAGGCCTATGCATTGGTCAAAGCCTTGAAAGCCTTCAGGGTGTATGTCCTACAATCCATCATAATAGCCTATGTTCCTAGCAGCAGTTTGAAGGAAATTATTGTTTAGTAGGACAGTGAAGGGAAGAGGGGAAAGTGTATTGTCAAACTTTTAGAATATGACATGCACATATATCCCACTTAGTTGATTAAGGGGAAGGACCTTGCCAAATTGTTATCATATTCAAACGTCAAATCACTAGAATTATAACATACCTTCATCCAATCAGATTCCTCCATGATGCAGGTTGGAAAGGACAACATGTAAGTATTTGATCATTAATCTATTTCACCTTGGTATAGATATGTTGTTTATTTTTTTCAGCACCTAGAATGTCCACCATAATTGGAGAAATATAAAACTAGGTCTCTTAAATTGAAAGCTATAAAATTTTGCATCATAAACTAGAATTTGTATTGGAGCGATATTGTTGGTATTCTGCTGAAATGTATGGATGGCGATGAGTCTAAACATGTCATAACAGATATGCACATAGGGGATTGTGGAGGAAAGTAGCATTGGAAAGCTACAACCCTCAATATTCTAAGGGTTGGATACTATTGGCCCACCATCTTGTTTGATGTGTTTGCCATGGTCAAATCTTGTAAAGAATGTCAAAAATTTGTTGGAAAAAAAAAATTGCTCTCACTTCCCCTAAATCCCATTACTGCTAGACTTTATAGGTGATATAAACTCACCCTCCAGTGGAAAACATAAATGGATTCTTACGACCACTGACTACTTCACTAAGTGGATTGAAGTTGTGCCCACTAGGAATGCTAGAGACAAGGTGATGATAAATTTCTTGCAGACAAACATATTTTCCAGGATTGCTTTCCCCAGGAAGTTAGTAACAAAAAATACCCAAGCATTCAATTCCAAGTCCATGGTTGACTTTTGTGGGAGTTACAACATTGTCCTAATAGATTATACACCCTATTACCCACAGGGAAACGAGTTAGCTGAGTCATCAAACAAGACCTTCATTAGGATCATAAAGAATTTGTTGGCTGAAAACAAAAAGTGTTGGGACTCTAAGCTTAAATATTCCTTGTGGGATGACAAGATCAACACCAAGAAGTCATTGGGAACCTCCCCATTTTAGCTAGTTTATGGGGTGGATGTTGTTTTTCCAAGTCAAATTGGTCTACCAGTCTTAAAATTTTACAAGAGGAAGTGGAGGAACCTAATTCCATCCAAAGAATAATTTTTTATATTAGTGAAGCACAATAGAAGAGAGAAGCATTGAATTAGAGAACTAAGGCATACCAGAGCAAGTTCAAGGCAACCTTTGACAGGAAAACAAAAGGGAAATTTTTCAAGAAGGAGATATGGTTTTGAGGTGGGATGCCAGGAGGGATGACAAACCCAATCATGGTAAGTTCGATAATATCAGGTTTGGTCCATTAAAAGTGGTCAAGGTTCTATATAATAATACGTTTATATTGAAAAACCTAGATGATATTGAGATATTTGGAGGCCCAATTAATGGGCAATTCCTGAAACATTATTTTTGTTAATTGACCAAGCGTGTTACATCCTATACCATAGTTGTTTTCCATTTTCATTTGGATTTGATAGTTTTTTTTGAATAAAGACTCCATAGCCCAAAAAAGGCATTGGGTTGTAGCTGCAATTTTGAGTTTCATATTGAAATAAGACAGATAGCATGGTTGGTAGAAAAAACAAAGGTAATTTACAACAAGTGGGAGTATACTTTGGGAACTAAGGCATATAGTCTAATGTTCTTAGAACCTCATACGGAAGTGCTATCCCCAATTGGAGCCAAAGTTAAAACCTAGGTCTGCACCTCTCCTCTCTTTCCCTCCCTTAGCCTATCCATTTGTAAGCCTGATTTTTGTTCATTTTCTTTTGCATGGTATAATGATTCCATTTGATGTGCTATCACCCTTCTTTTGACTTTGCATCATTTTATTGCTTTCTTGGAAGGTTATTGCATTTTCTGATTTGAGTTAAAAACACATTTCATCTGGAATTTATCACTATTGGACTTATAGTAGGTTGACCAAGCCTTTTAATGAAAAAATAAATTGATTGCAAGAACATGCTTTTTCTCGCAATCAGCAGGAAAGTGCATTGTTTTAGCATTTTAAATGTTTAGAAATTACAAAATTTTAAAAAAAAAATTGTGTTGGCATGTGCATGCATATGCATTCTCATGGGCACTCAAGTTCATGAAAGTTTACCTCATGAGCTCATGATTGCATAGTTGGTGTTAATATCATGCGAGTTTGCACCTCCATTTCTCATCATCACAAGATTACGGGTAATTATAACTATCGATGTTAAATTATATCAGAATAATATTTTATCTCATTTATTGCAGCAAAGGTGGTAAACAAGAAATGGTGTCTCCCCTGATAGCACTCTGTAATTTCTAAGGCTGAGGAATAAGTTGACAGAGGTAACCACTCTGTATCTTTGTTTGCTAGGAATTTTAGGCTAGTTATGATAGTACATGGTTTGGTTGGAACAACAAGGGAGGTCCATTGGGAAATGGAGTCAAAGAGGCTTGGGTGATCAATTTGCATAAATTATCAATCTCAAATGAAATAGGGCAAGGTAGACATACTACTGGATCTGGTAAATTTGGATAAAATTAAATAGAAGAAAACAGACAGGATCAATTGAGCGACAAAGCAATTAAGAAATCTGCCACTAAATATTAGAGGAAAACATTAAATTATCCACAGTGAGAATCAAAGTGTAGCTTTCAACAAATTATTTCTTGCAACTTTCTATAAGATAATCAGAAAACAAAAACATATGGAAACAAAGAAAACAATTTACAGAAGAGGCACTTCACCACATATATATGGCACATGAATCCTGAAAAACTTGTCTTGTATTACTGCAAAAGGTTCGTTGACCTCAGTGAACTACTTTACATTGAATGGTCATATTCCTTATTACAAATTTTTCCTCCTTCATACTTCAAAATGAGAAGTATTTATAAACATATTACAATTATCTTGTCATAAAGGAGTAGGATATATCTAATCTAACTCTATCTATAATCACAAAAAATAAAGGAATTGCCTAATCTGCACAAGTTTCTGGTTGTTGATTTGATATAGGTTGTTGATGATTGATTGTTGATATTTAGCTACTAAGTGTCTTTGTGCCACCTATTATTCACCTCCCAAAATTCCGAAAAATAGGGCCAAAGGAAGTATTTGATTCTCCCACTCTGAGATAGTTGTGTAAAACATGGGGGAGGTTTTTGTATATGATCTTGTTTCGAGAAAAAAACTCTCTTGGTTTTTTGAAATTCATCTCCAGCTGTCTGGGGTCTTGGTTTGAAATAGATGTCTCAAATAATAAAATCCTAAATCCTGAAAAATAGGGCTTAAATATTCTTTTTATTTTCCCAATATGTAATAAACATGATAAATATGGTATAGGTTATAGTTATTTGGCCCATGCTGAGAAAAAACATCTTTTGGTTTATCAAAATCCCTCTGGTTTTCCCGTAAATTGTCTCCGAAAATGACTCGTCGAAATGGGAAAAAAGAGGATTTTTAATTGGGGAAAGATGGCTTTCGGAGGGGGGAAGGTGGTT
>ML779129.1:481821-493805 GCA_009831015.1 Picea engelmannii
ATAGTGGGGGAAGAGAGCACATAGAGGAAAGTAGAATAAGCCAACATCAATAATGTTGTAGAGATAAGGAAAATAGAAGAAGATATGCAAAAGAAAACAAAGGATGCATCCCACAAAGATTAAAAAGAGGAAAGAAGAGAAAAGGAAGAAGAGGACAAGAAGAAACAACAGGATGAGACAAAAAGGAAAGAATATGAAGGAGTTGAGGCTAAGAAAATAAAATTGACGAAGCTAGAAGAATATAAAGGTAAAATATCCAATCTCAGCTCAACCAAGGTGATTTCATTTCCTGGTTCTCCCCTAAACCCTAGGACCCCAATAAATACAATATCATCTGGGTTTCCATACTCCTCTTTGTAATTAATTGAATTTAATGATGTTGTAATACTAGTATTGGAATATTATTACAATAATTCAAAAAAATGAATCACCAAGTGGTCCACCAAGAGAAAAATAATAGAAGAAACCCCTAGTCAGGAAACAACAAGAAGATATATTGAATGGAACCTCACTAAGGATAACCCCGAGAAAGAGGTAAAGGAGACATGATCTGCATTAATTGCATTTGTTGGGGCCAATATTGTCACTGTAAATGAGATAAATTCTATTTTGGAGACCTATAAAGTCATAGTGTAAACCATGGAGAAACAAATGAAGTACAAGAAGGGTCATTTGGAAAACAAGATCAAGATCCTCATAGACCAGAGAGATCAACTTCATAAAGATGAAATATAAAGTCTTAAATAGGTACATGCTCAAGAAATAGAGGAGTTGAAAATAGAAAATAAATAACAAACTAGTATCTTTGAACAATGGAAGCATAGACTCTCATAACTAGAAGAAGAAATAAGGAGAATGGAAGCATAGTTGAAAGAGAACAATGAGGAAACAATTTTCTCAAGGTTTTAAATAAAGAAGCTATATATCTAAATGAATAGTTGAAGGAATCATAGACAAACGTGTTCATTGAGCTTAATGACATCTAGGATTACCGAGAATATGTTTCCGGGTTATCTGATCAGTTAGATGATCTTAAATGTCGGTATCATGACACAAAACATGCATTTTATAGAATAATTTACCGGCAAGGTTTCACTAGAAAAAATGGGGAAGACACACATTTTTCTAAAAAAATGGAGAAACACCTACCAAGATGTGAAGGAAACCATAAAGAACACCAAAAAATCTTGATAAAGGATGTGGAACTCTGCTAATGAGCTTATAAAACTTTTTTAAATGTCACTCATGGAGGAACTAGCTCAGGATGAGCCTATAAAATTAAGGTTGGTAGAGGTGCATGAGATTAGAGATAACAAAAAACATGCAATTGAACATCTCAATTAAGTCAACAAAGAATTCTTGATCAATTACTTAATCCAGCCAATCAAATGTGCTTCAGTAGTAGATGGATTTGTAAAGAGAATTCACAGGGATTTGTAAAGAGAATTCACAGGGATTTGAAAAGAGAATTTGTTGATTGAGTGTATGGTGGAGAGTTGGAGCTAAAAAAAATGAAGTTATTTATATTACGAGAAATAACCAAAGCATATGAATCCTGGGTCACTTAAGTAGAAGACTTGGCTTCAAAGAAGATAGTAATTTTTTATTTTGTATATCTTTTCTACAAAATGACATTAAAACTATATACAGGACAATGGTATTAGCAACAATAAGATGTAACTATCATCTTGATAGTTACAGAATGTAAAGAAACCCACTTGTCCTATAAAAGAGAGATTTGTAGCATAAATAAGGATTTTTTTCCCATTGTAGCATCATATGGTACTATTATATTTGATTAAATAAAGAGAAGAAGGTAGTTTTGATAACCATGAATGTTCACAACTGTGTATGGGAATATTCTTCATATGCATTTGTTTTATAAGTTTCCTAATTGATATATCATATGAACCATTTATGTACTTATTATTTGATATGCTTATTCATTTTTAGTTATTAATGGGTGCATTGATGGTGTTACATGTATGGTTTGTAACTAATTATGGTTGTTACCTATTACATTATTTTTTAATTTTTCTACCCTTCTTTTGTTGAAAAGAAGTCAGTTAATGAGAACAGACATTGTGTTTGAGCAGTTAAGTATACCTTCATGAAAGTGAAAGGAAACAATTGGATCTTTTGAAGCTATCATCCAAAGGTACTACAATCAGTACCACCTCAATTTGGGAGGTTGACTCCTGGAAGATTTAGAAAGAAGAAAGTAAAGGGAGCTAGAGGACTAGAGAAAGAAGGTTCCAAAGGGAGACCAAGAAGGGAAGTGCATGAGGGTAGTGCACATGGGTGCAAGAGAAAAATGAATAATTTCTAAGGAAAATGGGAAGCTTAGCGGTGAGCTTGTGGTCGAAATAGAGAACAGAATACCCAGACTCAAAATTGAGAAAAGAGGTATGGGAATTGATTCTTATCAAGATAGGAACCAAGACTGAGAGGGAAGAACAATCAGGGACTACAGAGGTAGTGAAGGGGATCCCTTGTGCAATTATATCCAGCTAGGAAGGAAGTTGAAATTTTGTTGTGGAAATGGACTCAATGGGTAGAAGGAATATATATTGCTTCATTTTAGAGAAGGAGAGTGGTCTTCACGTTAAAACCCACAACTTTTGAGAAACATGTGTTTTCCCCTACTGATATCATGGTCTGACATGGGGGTGGTCTGCTGTAAAAAGATTAAGATTAACAGAGCCTATGGTTGGGTGGAAAATCATTCACCCTCATTTGGTTTCCTCACTAGGTATATTTGAATAGATAAATCTATTGGAATGTTTAACATGTTTGATGTTTGTTCTATTTGCAATAATTATGTGCTTGTTTATTATGGAACCGTAGGACTTGTAAATAGAGTATAATAATTGACGATGATATATGCATGGATTGTACAATAGTATAATTCATTTAATTTATGAAATAATTTTGCATAATGGGTCATCCATGTTCAAGTGATTATGTAGAGGAATTTGGGTTCCTAGACCTCAAAAAAATTGGAGACAAGCAGGTACTAGTGATGGATTGGTTTTATGTATTTATTTGAACCCTTACTTGAGTGGGGAGGGTGAATGAATGATTAGGAACACTGGAAAATGTCAAAGTGTCAAGACATTATCTAGAACTTCCATCAATGGGATAAGAGGTGATCTCAATCCTCTTTCAGAAAGTTAGGCATTGGAAGGATTCATAAATGACATAATTCTAATCCATAAGCATGAGCTCGAGAGGCAGTGGGTTGTTGATTCACATTGATCCCGACCATTCCTCGAAGATCAATGGGCGGGAAAAATTTTTCAGAAAGGATTGCTTGGGTGATTTTTGAGGAGTTGACATTTTGAAGGGGAGAGATCAATATCCCAGAGGTGATTTCTGTGTGTCTATCCCTCATTGGATGTCAGAATTTGGAAATGGCATATGACCTTTCGGTATAGTTAACTTGTTGGTTGTGGAGCCTAATTATCTTCCTAATTCATATGCAAGTCAAATAAACTACATCATACAAAATTGATGCCCCTCCCACCCCCGTCCATGAGGGGGTCAATTTTTTTTTTTTTTTTCAATTCAAATATTGTAATTTCGTTGTCAATTTGGATCGTTCATTATAAGGTCACAAAAATGATGGTAGAAGTTATGTTAGGTTTTTTTCCCTAGTAGGAAACCCTCTTTTATGAGGGAATTGTATTGTGGTTGTGTATTATGGTGAATATTGTATTATGAGAGAGGATATTGTGAGAGAAAGAAGAGGAAGTTGCAACGAGTGTGTTATAGGTTGTATCCCTTCATTTTATTGGATAATAAAAAGGAAGGACCTGACAATTTCTCTGGTGGACGCAGCCCACACTGGGTGAACCACGTATATCTCTGTCTCTATTGTATTGTGTATCTTTTGTGTTTTATTTCTACATTTGTTTTATTTTATTTCTCTCCAATCCTATTTTTCTAACAATTGGTATCGGAGCAAAAGGTAACTTGCAAGAAAAGAGGGTTCTTGGTTCGAGTGGGAGAAATAACGGAAGATGGAAAGTTTATGGTCGAGAAATTTAACGGCCAAAAATACCAGTTATGGAAGATGCAGATGGAATATTATTTATATCATAAGGACCTATTCCTACCATTGGGAATAATAGAAAAGATGATTACGGCCATGAAGGAAAAAAAATGGGAATTTATTGATAAAAAGGTATTACAAACGATACGATTGAGCCTCACAACGTCAATGGCTTTCAATATTTCAAAATAAAATACAACGAAGGAGATGTTGAAGTCTGTGTAGAAAATCTCATCGTTGTGCCAAGAGTTCCCTGGGGAAACTAGATAATTGGCTTGCAATTGTTGGATCATACATGAAATTTTGGGATCTTGTAGCCATTCTTAGTGAACAAATTGGATCCAATCTGGTACAATGAAGGAGAGGAAAAAAGGGACCCTTCATCTGCATATTTTCTTGAAAGAGAATCAACAACCACATTGTATTTTCCTTTCTTGTAAATGATCTCATAATCATATCCAACTAGCTTATTCACCAATTTTTGTTTCTCTAAGGATGAAAGACGTTGTTGTTAGTTGTGGAGCCTGATTATCTTCCTGATTCATAGGTTTGTTTCAGTCGTGCTTGTGTTGGATTACTGAGAGGGGGGGTGAATCAATAATAGATCAATTGAATCCTTTTTAACCACAATATGCAAGTGTTATATCATTGTAGCATTATCATCCAATAGTTGCAGAGTAAATAAACAATGAACAAATAAGCAATCATACACATACACAGTACAACAATGTTTTTACATGGAAACCCAAAGTGGGAGAAAACCACAAAATGTTTTTTCTTATATGTCTTTAAGAATTACATTCATTGGAAGAAAAAACTTCCTTTGTTTTCTAGCTGCAACTGGAAGGAGGCTCCAACCCCCTAGTTTCTCAGGATACAACCTGAAGGAAGCTCCAACTCCCCAATTCTATGGCTACAACCAGAAGTATGCTACAACACCCTATGTTCTCTGGCTACACCCAGAAGTAGGCTACAACACACTATGTTCTCTGGTTACAACCGAAAGGTGGCTACAACCACATATCCTTTCCATGTCCAACTACCCTGATGTAGAAGTAAAATGATGGAACCATTGTCAAACTATCACTGTGAGATATACTGTTGTAAACCTATACTAATTAACCTGCACCAAACAACCTGTACCAATAACATGAACCATGCATCAACCATGCATCAATTTGTACCTCAACCTGTAATCAACCTATACCATAAACAAGTGCATCAACCATGCACCAACCTATACCTCAACCTGTAATCAAAATGTACCATAAACAAGTGCATCAACCATGCACCAACATGTACCTCAACCTCAACCAAAATCCCTCATCAATTTCATCATCCAAATCTGATTTGTAACTCTGTAATAGACCTAGTGTATATGATCACATACCTAAAAACCTTCCTGAACTTTAACAACAAGAGACTAGCATTTTATCAAACTTTACTTTAGTCTCACATGACTAATTTTGGATTAGTCAAAAACCCTAACTTGCAATAATCATAACTATGTACCTGTAATAAATAAATATCTAAAAATGGTGCACAATGTTCTTCAGTGTGTTTTATGCAATTCCTCCAAGTTTCTTTAATTGGAACCTCTCAGAAAATGAGTTATAGAAAAGATGTCATACCTTGTTGAATTTTGCCTTAGTCTAGAGAGCGAACTTGTAGACCGTTCCCTACAAAGAATAATTGTTGTTTGGATATGAAAATTGTACATAGAATAACAAAGCCTGTACTCTAACCAACACATTTTTTCTCACTGAATTTGGATCTTTTATGAAGAAGTTATGATGTTTTTACCCAAAACACATGTTTTAGACTGGTTTCAGGACTAGTGACAAACCCTATTTTCCAATGACTGTAACTCCAAAAATACAAAGAACCAAAACCTAAAATTTGTACCACATCTACCTGGATATGTTTCCTCAACAACCACCCAATTGTACGGTCTGAATAATCCTAGAAAAAATATTTATTGTGAAAATGGTGAGATGACCTATAAATAACATACCTTAAAAAGCATCATCAAAAGAATTTATCCTCCCTTGAATTTCGGCCTTCTTTACTTCACCTTCCCTCTAAAATTTGGCTTAGATATCCTTTGGTTACCTCAATCACTTGTAGATATTTGATATTCTCTAGTTTAATTAAAATGAGAGAGCCTTGCCTCTTATTTATACTTTCATGTAGCTTCCTCAATGGGTTACCTTTTAACCATCTTAACCCACTTTCATTATTTTACGGTTAACCCACTTCTAATTTATCCATTAACTTTATTATTTAAATAATTTATTTTGTATTCACTTTGACTTATAGTACACTCATCACTTCACTTTATTATTTATGTTCTAAAACTTCTTAAACCACTTTGACTACTTTGACCTTTTGGGGCTTCTAGATGACTCATGAGGGTTCTCCAACTTCACATGGCCATAACTCTCTAACCGTGAGGAGTTATGTGAGGTTCCAAATACCACTTGAAATGGAATGAAATGTACTATCCATGTAGAATATTCTTTCCTGAAAATATATCAAAACTCATACCATTATCCATCAAACAAACTTGGGTCCATTACCCAACCATGGGTTCTCCAACTTCTCATGGCCATAACTCTCTAACCATGAGGAGGTATGTGATGTTCCACATACCACCGGTAATAGAATGACATTTAATATCCATATAGAATATTATTACCTTAAAATATATTAAAACTCATACCATTGTACATGAAAAAACCTTGGGTCCATTACCCAAACCTTTGTGCTACCGGAATTCGCTACCGAACTTTCTCCAAGGGTTGACATAAATCACTAAGGGTTGACATCAATCTACAATATCACTCTCGAATGGTTGACATCAATCTACAATATCACTCTCCAATGGTTTGCATCAATGACAACCAACAATCCATACCAACTATCCATCAACCTAAGCCAACTGTCTGACAATCTCCCCCTTTGGAATTGATGGCAACACCAACATTGATGGCAACACTTAGTCATGATAACATTCATTCTTATACTCCTCATCAATTTTTCTATATCTACCCCTTTGACATCAATGGAAAAGGGTATCTCCCTTTGGGGATGCTCCCCTTGAATGAACTCTGCTTGGGGATTCTCCCCCTCTCTACATGCCTTTGATTTTTATTTGTGTTTATAACTCTTTGATTACTCTCTCTCCCTTCATATGAATAATATCTCCCCCTTTGACAAAGGGTATCACTCTGAAGTCATATCGCTCATTCTTCCCTTGTGACAATCGCTCCCCTTGGAAACATGCCTCTATTCTCTCTCTCCAAGCATTTAAATTTTCATATGATAAATCTCTCCCCTTTGTCATCAATGGAAAATGTTTCTTTCAATCTCACGTTGCTCCCCCTAACTGAACTTTCCTTGGGGATACTCCCCCTGACTGAACTCTTTCTAAAACTGATATTCCAACTTGAATTGTCCTCTTTATGGTGCTTCCTCGTGTAGATCTAAGACATATAAGATAATCATTAAAAAACATTCATTTTGGAGTAGAAATTACTCTGAGTCTCTAGCAAAGATACTCAAAGCCTTTTCTTGGAAGCGGTTTTGTAAAGATGTATGCCACTTCTTATTTTGTGCCCACATAATCAACTCTGATGTTCTTCTCTGCAACTTGTTCCCATAGAAAGTGATACTTTATTGGAATGTACTTCATCTTGGAGTGCATCACCGAGTTCTTTGAGATACTGATGGCGCTTGTATTATCACAATAGATTGGAATGGGATCATCATACTCAACCTATATATCTATCAGAGTTTGTTTCATCCATATAACCTGTGTACAACATGTTGTTGTTGCAATATAATCTACCTCAGCTGTAGATAAGGATATTGATGATTGTTTCTTGCTTAACCATGATACTAAAATCTCACCCAAGTATAACGCTGCTCCACTGGTGCTTCATCAGTCATCAATGCAACCTACCCAATATGCATATGTGTAGGAAATGAGTGATAGATCCTTTCCTTTTGGATACCATAATCCAAACTCTTATGTTCCTTTAAGATATCTGAAAATCAACTTCACTGCTAATACATGTGATTCCTTTGGTGTTGCTTGAAATCGTGCCACCTATCCAACTTCTTGCATTACATCTGGTCTGGATGTTGTCACATATAGTAAGATACCAATCATTGACCTGTATTTCCTCTAGTCTGTAGACTTTGAATCATCATCTTTGCTCAACTTGCAACTGGATTGCATAGGAGTGGTAACTAGTTTGCAATCTTCCATTCTGAACCTCTTTAGCATTTCTCTGATATACTTAGTTTGAGAAATAAAAATTCCTTGGTTTCTTCCACATATATGAAGACCCAAAAAGAAGGATAGTTCTCCAAGTAATGACATTTCAAATTCATTCTGCATATCATTTGCAAATTTACATCTTAACCTATCATTAGTACTTCCAAAACAATATCATCAACATAAATTTCAATTAATAAAATACTACCTTCAGTTACCTTGATGTAGAGGTTATTGTATGTGCTTCCTTTCCATAGTTCGTAGGGAGTTTTGTCATTGTTGTTTCTGAGCATTACTCTGTTTTGAATGTGGATTGTTGTATGCACTACATGTGTCCAAAACATATCTGTCAATTTGGAATCCATTAGCATTGTTTGAGCCATTTCCTATGTAATTATCATCCATTATGATAATGTTCCTTTGTCTCTGAACCACTCTCTGAACCAATCTATCAATCCATGCTCTCGTCCATTGTCATATATCTATCCAAACATGCTAATTGTTCTTACAAATCCATCTCTGTCCATACTGTCCAAGACTCTACTTGCGCAAATGTCCATAATGCTGACCAATTTGTCACTATACTATCATGAAGTCTTGATTAATTTATAAAACTTTACTTCTGCTAACTGACTTCTCTCAATCTGTCTTCTCAAACTATGCAAGTTGCTCGAAGGATGGTTCTTTGGTCTGTCACAACTATCACATAGACTCCCCCTGTCTAATATTCATATTACATGGAAGTCTCTAAGTTGGATGGATCAGAACAATTCCTTCTCTGATGTGTATTCATCATCATCTTCATTGGTAGATTCATCATCTCTCTTAGCTCTGACTTCTTTCCTTCATCTCTCACTACAGTTCCTAAAAGTAAAATCTCTTGAACATGTTCCTTATTTACATGTCCTTATTTTCTTTCAGTTATTATCCAAACCTTTATGTATCCCTCATCTTTCCTTTTCTCTGTAGAATTTTCTTCATCTCATCTTATTTCCTGTAACGACCCTAATTGAATAAATGATTGAAGAGTATTAAGTAAGATTAATTAAAGAAATAATTGAGGATTAACTAAGTAATAATAATCTAACTGAACATCACATTTAATGACCTGTGACATAAATCTAAGAGATCAATAAAAAAATGAGATAACATGGATTGTGTATGAGTAAAGGGTGTCGTATGCAGGGCAAGAAGCCCAGAAATCCCGAGACGATAAAAATATTAATGGAGGGACGAAGGAAGTAGGACGGGGGGTGGTTGTGGAGTAAAGGCGTGAGTTGGTCGGGAGGAATAAGGGATGGGAAGAGGGGGATGTGTGAACCATTCGAGAGGGGGGGAATGGATGCGGAGGACAGTTATTCTGGCTATCTGCAGAGACAACCGAGAGATTTACCGTGATATGAGTGCTCAGATTGAGGCACGAGACTTGATGGTTGAAACATATTGATCAGGGAGGCACTGAGTTGCTGGAGGTTTTGGGCATGGGGGCCAGGATATCCGTAGAGATCCTGGAGCTAGGTCGTTTTCCTAGTTGGCAGGGTGGACATTAGTTTTGGGCAGTTATTTTCCTGTTTGTGGCAAGGTTGATCTGTGTAGCACGGAGCATAAAGGCAGCAGCAAGGCAAAGAGGCAACATAAATTAGCATCAGATCCAGGTACTTGTTAAGTTATGTATTTATTTCACTCTGTCATCAATTTAGTATTTATTGATAAATCTAAGTTACTGAAGTTGCTGTCATAAAAGTCAATATCATGCTATGAAGTTTTGTTTCAGTTTACTTTCATAAAATGTTTAGGAAACATAATGATGTTTAGAAATATATGTGGGCATTACATATGGTATCAGAGTGTCTTAGTTCGGAATCTGGGCCTAAGGGCCAAAACCCCGAGTGTTAACTCCAGCCACGCTTAAACTATAAGCAAAACATGTTCAGTTTGATTTGTTATGACTGAAACAGTAACGGAAATGCACTTAGGATAATACTCCTACATGACCCAAGCAAATGATCTCATAAATGTGTCACAACCAATAGCTTTAGACAATACCCGTTAAATGGATTATGTAGGGTTACTACAGTTTTAGTCTGAATATCCAATGAACCACCCTTTAAATTAAGTGGCAAAAATAAAAAAAATAGATAGCTTGAAAGATCACTTCCCACGAAACGACTACCATTAAAGCAGCCCAATAAGCTATTAAGCACGAAAAGAGAGTTGATAATTTAATCGTACTTGAGCAGTACTTATCGATGAAGTTTCGGGTAAGAAAGACACCTGAAATCGATGAAAATGTCGAAGGGAAGCTTCTATTGAAGGCTTGAAACTGGTAAGATTCAATGACTACACGAACCATACTAAATAAAATGTAAAAAGGCAATTGCGGGACCTTGAAAAGGCCTATTTCACCTCAAACTTACCTAAATGGGGGAAACTGCCGATGCACAGTTGGAAAAAGGAAATTTAGCAGACTTGTAACGCACAGGAATAGTGCAAACCATTGGCCTATATTAAGCCTCAATGATTGTAATAATGAACTGTAGACTCATATAAATTTCAACCGTGCCAAGAGTGCAATTTTAACACCACGTAATGTTTCGTGCAACTAATCGATTTTTCCCCAAAAAAAAGAGTTGTATGTTACACGGGAGAACAGATCTATGCCGTCAGATGTCGGGCGGAATATCGTCAGCTGTCAGATCTAGAAAAGTTGCGCGGGGTTTAAGCCCTAGCATGCATAGGAGGAGTCCCGGAAGAGTCATCGGGAAACCTGAGTCATCGGGGTTTTGTTAAGTCTGAGAATCGAGACCTTGTGGTTCTCGAAATCCCGAGAACGGATCCTAGTCGTTGATCTCGGCAGGACCCGTGTCAGCATCTTTGGGAGGATATCAGGATTTTATCCATCGGAGATTTCAAGGGTGTGGAACTCGTGCATGTTGAAATCACGATCTTCAATTTTTCGATAGAATTGGAGCCATCCAAACAGCAGGGACACGTGTCAGGAGATCCCGTAGAGTCGGAGATCGGTGAATTGCAAATCCCATGCACCTGACAACGGGAATCGCGATATCCTAAAATGCGATTTCTCGACGGGTGCAACGACAGAGCGGGGACCACCCAGGGTTAGGGTGGTGGACAGGTGTCGTGTCACACCAAATGATCGCAGGTCAGAGTTCCGGAAAACGCAAGTCCCAAAACTCATAGGTGTTGGATTCGCGAACTCGCGAAATCCGATACACCGAGGGAGGACAAGTGTCAGAAACGTCAACTCTCATGATGATCTAGGTGGATATTGGTGGCCACCCACCTATTCCACTTGGACCCCCACCATTGCTTCTTTCAGTTTTTCAGTTTTCGCACAGTTTACTATTTTTAGCAATTTTTTCGGGTCCTGAACTTCCGGGGCCATTTTGAGGCCCTAAACGATTTTTTTTTGGGTATCTTGCTGTCACAAAATGGCATCTAACAATGCCATTTTGTCTTGAGCGTTGTAGGCCTTGGATAGATATTTCCAACGAGCTATCATATGCCTAAAATGGAGATCGTATGCAAAAGTTACGACCCCGGGAAGTTGATGCACCAACTTACCCAAACGGGGCCCACATGACTTTTGGCGCTTCATCTCCCAGGGTTAGGTTTTTGGATGTCTAG
>ML779129.1:530401-549522 GCA_009831015.1 Picea engelmannii
CCTTTTAACCATCTTAACCCACTTTCCTTATTTTAGGGTTAACCCACTTCTAATTTCTCCATTAACTTTATTATTTAAATAATTTATTTTGTATTCACTTTGACTTATAGTACACTCATCACTTCACTTTGTTATTTACCTTCTAAAATCTCTTAAACCACTTTGACTACTTTGACCTTTTGGGGCTTCTAGATGACTCATGAGGGTTCTCCAACTTCACATGGCCATAACTCTCTAACCATGGGGAGTTTTCTGGTGTTCCACATACCACTGGAAATGGCATGACGTGTAGTATCCATATAGAATATTCTTTCCTGCAAATATATCAAAACTCATACCATTATCCATCAAACAAACATGGGTCCATTACCCAAACCTAGGTTCTCCAACTTTTCATGGCCATAACTCTCTAACCGTAAGGAGTTATGTGACGTTCCACAAACCATCGTAAATGGAATTACATGTACTATCCATATAGAATATTCTTACCTTCAAATATATTAAAACTCATACCATTATACATGAAACAACCTTGGGTCCATTACCCCAACCTTTGTGCTACCAAAATTCACTACCGAAATTTCTCCAAGGGTTGACATCAATCACTAAGAGTTGACATCAATCTACAATATCACTCTCCAATGGTTGACATCAATGAAAACCAACAATCCATACCAACTTTTCATCAACCTAATCCAATTGTCTAACAACTTGGACCCCATTCCATAACGGGGGGTGTGGGGGAGATTTCCCCCTAGAACTGTCGCCAGGGGGGGTCCAGGGGGAGGAGAAAATTTTTGTAGTGCCCCCCTGGTAGGGGATTCAGGGGCTAAAGTAAAAATTTGAGAAAATTTTCCTTGTAAAATATTGTAATTTCGTATTCAAGCTGGACCATTCATTATAAGGTCACAGATCTGACAGTAGAAGTTATTTTAGGGATTTTTTCCCTAGAAGGAAACCCTCTCTGATGAGGGAACTGTATTGTGGTTGTGTATTATTTTGAATATCACATTCTGATAGAGGATATTGTGAGAGAGAAGATGAAGTTACAGTGGGTGTGTTGTAGGTTGTGTCTCTTCATTTTGTGGGATAATAGAAAGGAAGGACCTAACAATTTATCTGGTGGACGTAGCCCACACTGGGTGAATCACGTATATCTATGTCTCTATTGTATTATATATCTTTTGTGTTTTATTTCCACATTTTTTTTATTTTGTTTCTCCACGATCTTGTTATTCTAACAACTGGTATCAGAGAGAAAGGTAACTCATAGGATAAGAGGGTTCATGGTTCAAGTGGGAGCAATGGAGGAAGATGGAAAGTTTAGGGTATAGAAATTTAACGAAAAAAACAACCAGTTATGGAAGATACAGATGGAAGATTACTTATATCAGAAGGATATATTCCTACCATTGGGCGTAATATCAAAGAAACCAATGACCATGAAGGACGAAGAATGAGAGGTTATTGATAGAAAGACACTAGGAACGATACGACTGAGCCTGCCAACGTCGGTGGATTTCAATATTTCAAAAGAAAAGACAATGAAGGATATGATTGACACATTGGATAAACTATATGAAAAAACCTTGATGTCTAATAAGGTATTTCTAATAAATCAATTATTTAATATGAAGATGTCAAAAGGTGTGTCTCTTGCAAATCATTTAAATGAATTTAATATAGTTACTAATCAACTAAGTTCTATAAAAGTGGAATTTGATGATGAGTTCAGGGCTCTTCTAATCCTGTGCTCATTGCCAGAAAGATGGAATGGTTTTTTCATGGTTGTATGTAACTTTGTCTCTGCTTCAAACACTCTAAAATTTGATGATGTTGTTGGTTTTATCTTTAGTGAGGAAATGTGACAGAAAAGCACAGGTGAGACATCATGTAATGCATTAAACATGGAGAATAGGGGAAGACAAAAGGATAGGGGAAATGGCTTATTAAACCATAGAAATTATAGGAAGGGAAAATCCCAATATAGACTGAGAAAGATAGAGTGTTGAAATTGTGGGAAGAAATGACATCTAAAGAAAGACTACAAAGCTCCAAAGAAACAAAGAGATGGACAGTAGGAGAAAAATCAGGAACAAAATGTAACATGTGATATGTTACAAGATGCTTTGATTATGTCTGTAGATAATATTTTTGAGTCTTGGATAGTAGATTCAGGGGCTTCATTTCATGCCACACCCCATAGGAAACATTTTCTAGATTATGTTCAAGGTGATTTGGGACATGATCATTTGGGTGATGATGCACCATGAAAAATTGTTGGAATGGGAAAAGTACAAATAAAGAAAAAGAATGGAAACCAATGGTTATTGAAAGAGGTAAGACATGTACCAGATCTAAGGAAAATTTTGATTTCAACAGGTTAGTTGGCAAGTGAAAGTTGTATATCCATATTTACAGATAAGGCATGGAAGGTCACCAAAGGATCACTGGTGATAGAAAAAGGAGAGAAGGTAGGTACATTGTATTTATGTACTAGTAATAATGAATCTTCTATCCCTTTAGCTTATACAGGAGTGGATACAACACTTTGGCATCATAGGATTGGACACATGAGTGGGAAGGGGTTGCAGACACTTCACAAAATAAATTCATTACCAGATCTTAAACAAATTGATTTGGATTTCTAGGAGCAATGTATTTATGGAAAACAGAAGAGAGACATATTTCTAAGAGTCGGAAAAGAAAAGAAGAGTGAAAGGTTAGAGCTTGTGCATACAGATGTATGGGGACCAAATCAGGTATCATCTTTTGGTGTCTCTCATTATTATGTTAATTTTATTGATGGTGGAACTAGAAAAACTTGGGCTTTTGCATTCGACAAAAATATGATGTTTCTAATACTTTTAAGAAATGGAAATCTTTGGTTGAGAATGAGAAAGGAAAAGGGTTGAAGTGTCTCAGATCAGACAATGTAGGTGAATATTGCAGCAAGGAATTTGATGATTATTTTTCACACCATGGGATTCATAGAGAGAAAATAGTTCTAGGAACACCACAATAAAATGGTGTGTCAGAAAGGATGAACAAGACAATCATGGAGTGTGCAAGGAGTATGAGATTGCATGCTGGGTTGTGCTTACAGTTTTGGGAAGATGTTGTAGATACTACCATTTACTTAATAAAAAAGGGACCTTCAAGCTATTTAGATGGTGAAATTATAGTGGAGGAATGGATAGGTAAAAAGGTAAACTATTCTTTTTTGAAGACTTTTGGTTGTGAAGCATTTGTCTATTTTGATAAAGAAAATAGAACAAAGATTGAGGCAAAATCCAAGAAGTGTACCTTTATTGGATATGGTGTTAATGATTTTTGTTATCTCTTATGGGATTATGAAAATCAAAAAATCATTAGGAATAGAGATATCATATTCAATGAGAAGGCCATGTACAAAGATCAACTGGAGGGAAATCATCAAGAAAAAGAAAAACTAAAATACACAGTGCTTGATGAGATATTTGAAAAAGAAATTACAGAGGTACCAGAAAATCAACATGTACAACAACATTAGAAACATGTACCTCGAACTCCTGCAAGTGTTGTTAGAATATCTACCAGGTTAAGTAGACCCCCCAAACGATACTCTCATTCATTGTATTATTTATTGTTGACTGATTCTAGTGAACTAGAATATTATGAAGAGGCAATGCAGGTAGACACTAAAAAGAAGTCTGAGCAAGGCATGAAAGACGAAACAAATTCGTTGTTAAATAACCAAACATAGGACTTGGTTCAGTTTCCTGCAGGAAAAAGAGAATTGTAGAATAAATGGGTTTATAGGTTGAATGAAGAAGATGGAGAAAAAAAGCAGTACAAGGCTAGACTTGTTGTAAAGGGGTTTGCACAAAAGAAAGGTATAGATTTTGATGAAATATTTTCTCTTGTTGTTAAGATGACTTCAATTAGTACTATTTTAAGTCTTGTGGTAGTAGAATATTTTCATCTTGAATAGTTAGATGTAAAAACAACTTTTCTCCATGGGGATTTGGAGGAAGAGATTTTTATGCAGTAGCCACGGGGGTATGAGGTCGAAGGGAAGGAGAATTTGGTATGCAGGATGAAGAAGAGATTGTATGGCCTAAATAAAGCTCCAAGGAAGTTGTATTTGAAGTTTGACAAGTTTATGATATAACAAGGTTATAGTAGATGTTAGTCTGATCACTGTGTTTATTTTAGAAGGCTAGAAAATGGATGCTATATTATATTTCTATTGTATGTAGATGGCATGCTTGTTGCAGGGTCTAATATGCAGGATATAAATGTTCTCAAGAAGAAACTAGATAATTCATTTGCGATGAAGGATTTGGGTGCTGGAAAGAAAATCCTTGGTATGAGAATAACAAGAGACAAGAAAAAATCGCAAATTGACATTGTCTCAGGGTGAGTACATAGAGAAGTTGTTGTAGAGGTTTAGAATGAAGAATGCAAAACCAGTTAGTAGACATTTTTCCAATCATTTCAAATTAACTAAGGAAATGTGTCCCAATACATAGGAAGAGATAGAATACATGTCCAACGTCCCTTATTCATTAGTAGTTGGAATCTTGATGTATGTGATGGCTTGCACAAGACCATATATTGCACATGCAGTGGGAGTTGTCAGTAGGTATATGAAACATCTAGGTAAAGAAAATTGGGAGGAAGTAAAGTGGATTCTCAAGTATTTGAGAGGTACTGCTACTCATGCATTATGATTTAGAGGTTCATACACTATTCTACAGGGATATGTTGATTCATATATGGCAAGTGATAAAGATAGTAGGAGGAGCACCACAAGGTATGTTTTTACTATAGGTGGAACAACAATAATTTGGATTTCGAAACTGAAAAAGGTTGTTCCACTATCAACAACAGAGGCAGAGTATGTTGTTGCTACGGTGGCTACTAAATAGATGATTTGATTACATAGGTTTATGGAGGAATTGGGAAAGAAGAAGGAGAATAGTAGGTTGTATTGTGACAGTGAGAGTTCCATTCATCTTGCAAGGAGCTTAGCCTTCCATTCAAATACTAATCATATAAATCTCAGGTACCATTTCATATGATCCATCTTGGAAGATGGACATTTGAAGTTGGATAAGATACATACTAGTTAGAATCCTGTAGACATGTTAACAAAGGGAGTAACCAGGGAGAAACTGAGTCCATGCTTAGTTTCAGTTGACCTTCAATCCTGAAGGTGAAGATGAGAAATTTTCCAGGTCCAAGGTGGAGTATAGTCCAACATGTACAACAATAGTGGAGTTGTTGTGATTAGTCTCCAAGTGGGAGATCGTTGGTTGTGGAGCCTAATTATCTTCCTGATTCAGAGGCTTGTTTCAGTCGTGCTGGGACCTAATTCCATAATGGGGGGGTGTTGAAGGGATTACCCCCCCACAACTATCGCCAGAGGCAGGAGGAGCCAACTTTTGTAGCACCCCTCTAGGCGGGGGATTCAGGGGCAATGCCCCCAAAGAAAAATTTTGGGAAAATTTTTCTTGTAAAATATTGTAATTCCGTATTCAATATGGATCGTTCATTGTAAGACCACAGACTTGACAATAGAATTTATTTTAGGGTTTTTTTCCCTAGAAGGAAGTGTTGGATTACTGAGAGGGGGGTGAATCAGTAATAGAGAAATTTAATCATTTTCTCCAAAAATACAAGTGTTATATCAATGTAGCATTATCATCCAATAGTTACAGAATAAATAAAGAGTGAAAAAATGAGAAATCACACACATACACAGTACACCAATGATTTTACGTGGAAACCCAAACTGGGAGAAAACCACATAATGATTTTTCTTATATGTCTTGAAGAATTAGATTCATTGGAAGAACCAACTTCCTTTGTTTTACAGCTACAACTGGAAGGAGGATCCAACCCCCTAGTTTCTCAGGCTACAGCCTAAGGGAAGATCCAACTCCCCAATTCTCTAGCTACAACCAGAAGGAGGCTACAACCCCCTATGTTCTACGACTATAACCGAAAGGTGGCTACAACCACATGTCCTTGCCCCGTCCAACCGCCCTGAAATATAAATGTCAAATGTAGACAACCTGTCACTGTCACTGAATCAACCACTGTCACTATCAACCTATCACTGTCAACCTATACCAATAACCTTTAACAACTTGTACCAATCAACCTGCACCAAACAACCTCTAGCAATAACCTGAATCAACATGTACCATGCATCGACCTTGAATCATCAAGATGTACCAACATCATCAACTATACACCTCATGTATGTGCCAACTCATCAACTATACACCTCATGTATGTGTCAACTCATCAACTACTTTTCTCAACCATGTACCCAACATGTACCTCAACCATATACCAAAGGTATACACCAATATAACCATCAAAAGTTATCTAACAATTCATCACTCTATCCATAAACCAAATACCATAAACCCTTACATCAAACCATGTGCCACAACCTCACTGTTATGTAGCCTCAAGCTAAACCAACGACTTCAGCAACGCATCACAACCTAAATACAAATACCCATATGCCAAATACCAACAAAAAAATACCAACTGTATCCCTCAACAAATCTGATATATGCAGCAATATTGAACATCCAGTACCATCTCAAGAGATAAACCCTAGCTCACAAAACATACCTCAAACAAGACATGGCATATCTCTCATAGACCCCAACCATGTTGTTGTCGCACTTTTTCTGGCGTGATTTTTCTGTCGCACTTTTTCTGCCGTGATTTTTCCATCACACTTTTTCTGCCACAGTTTTCCTACCGCACTTTTTCTGCTGCACTTTTTCTGCCGCATTTTTTTTGCTGCAATTTATCTCTATCAATAATACCTGCCCAAATAACCTTTCATAAAATAGATATTCAATGATATTCAAGTGTGATTCAAATGAGGGAGCCTTGCCTCTTATTTATATTTTCGTGTAGCTTCCTCAAGGGGCTACCTTTTAACCATTTTAACCCACTTTCCTTATTTTAGGGTTAACCAACTTCTAACCACTTGTCCACTTAGTAATTTCTCCACTAAATATATTATTTAAATAATTTCTTTTGTATCCACTTTGACTTATAGTACATTCATCACTTCACTTTATTATTTACCTTCTAAAATCTCCTAAACCACTTTCCTTATTTTAAGGAGTTCTCCATTAACTTTATTATTTAAATAATTTATTTTGCATCCTCTTTGACTTATAGTACACTCATCACTTCACTTTATCATTTAACTAATTTATTCTTTGCAAACACTTTGACGAATTTGACCTTTTAGGGCTTATAGATGAATTCTGAGGGTTCTCCAACTTCACATGGTCATAACTCTCTAACCGTGAGGAGTTAGGTGATGTTCCACATACCACCGGAAATGGAATGACATGTACTATCCATATGGAATAGTCTTAACTAAAAATATATCAAAACTCATACCATTATCCATCAAACAAACTTGGGTCCATTACCCAAACCTTTGTGCTACTGGAATTCACTACCAGACTTTCTTCAAGGGTTGACATCAATGACAACAACCAACCCAGACTTTTTGCCTTTGTATTTTTGTTTCCAATTCTCATTGTGCCTTTTCTAGTGATTTTAACTCAATCATCATTTCTGAAGGAGACTGATCCATCTCTTTCTTTTCTTAATGTAGGAAACCTATCTCTATCACTTGTCATCTGTTTTGAACAACCACTGTCAACATAAAAACCACGTTTCTTCGGCTTAGCTTGTAGAACGAGTGTGCATTATTCATTGTTGTACTGATTATGCTTTCTTATCTGTGTCCTTTTCTAAGGTTCCTGTCTGTGACTGTTCTTATTTTGTTGTGGTTCTCTAGGAGGGACTGTCATTTTGCAATATTTGGCCATGTGCCCAAAGTTGTTACATTTGTAACATTCCACTTCATTGCTCAAAGATTCAAATCTGTTGTAACTTCTTCTCTGTGTTTCAGTAGGCCTTCTTGGATAACCCTTTTGTGCATGACTTTCAAAGTTGTTTATGTTCCTGTTGTTATCTCTGCAATTCACAGTTTTATGTCCAAAATTATTACATGCATAACATAGACCAAAAAAAATAGTTTGATACCTGGAAGTTGAAGATCTTCTGAAGGGAGGCACTCTTATGAAATCTTCTTCTTACTGAGGCCTATTTGTCAGTTGTTCATTATGAAATTTGAATCTTCTCAGTGGAGGAGTGTCCCTATAATCTTCTTTGTAGATCCTCTTATCACCTTTGATTATTTTTTCATAGCTTTTTGGATATGTTTCATGCTCTATTGTTTTGGATATTGATTCCTCTTATGTCTGATTGTATCCAAGTCCAGACTTGTCATTGTTAGCACTTGGTAAATTTCCTAGAGGTTGAAAAAGAAGAAATCTACAAAGGTAACCTTAACCAACCGCTTTTAAAGCTGGGATCTAGCCCTTCCAGCTTCAGAGAGGGATCTCTCTATATGATTTAACTTTGTTTTGACTTCAGATTTTAGGCTAGGTAAAAGGAACATGTGTGTTTTGTCGTAAAAGGGTTTATAAATTGGTTGAGACAGCTTACACATCCATTGGGCTATGGGGTCTGTATTTAATCAAATCTGAGAAACAACCAGAAATGCCAAAGAAAACCTTCATAGGGAGAGATAACACACTCACTGGATCTTTTATAATTAAAGTGATGGACAGAAGAAAAGATAAGGAAAATAACTCCAACTAACAAGCAGTTAAGAATTTCTTAATTGAAGATATTTAGAAGATAAACATTAAAATATTTAGAATTGGAAACAGGGTATCAAAGATAAATCCTGAAACATAACGCTATTCATAAAGATTAGTTATCGAAAAACAAGATGATCACAGAGAGAGAAAACATTTGACTGAGAAAAATCACATCACCAGTAAACATGCGCAAGAATCCTGTAAAGTGCCTCTTCTTTATTAATGGTAGATCTCTTCAAAAATAGTACAGCTTGATAGCAACAGGGTGTGCAAATCAAAAACCATCAATACCTTGAAAAATGAAGTATTTATAAGTCAAAATACAAACGTTCCTGTCATAACTGATCAGGACGTGCTCATCCTATTTTTAGCATAACTAACTTAACTAATCAAAACTGTTTTGATTACTCGATGCAACTGTTTGTTGAACTTCTGGGTAGGCTATTGGCGAGGTGCCTTCGCAACCTCTTCTGACTGGACAGGTGACTGGATCGAGACAGCTCATCTGCTAATCTAGCAAATCGCACAGCTCCTCCCATCTGATATGACTTGGCACTATGATTTTAAGCAATCTCCTGTACACTTCGTCCATATCCGTATATTTAGCAAATGTGGGCTTGATGACGAATATATGCTTAATTTCATGCTGGATATCAATATCCAACTGCAGGGCTTGTATGAATACTTTTCCCGTGATACTCCCTTGTACCCCTGCAAACTTGGAACTAGACGCTTCAGTCAACTTATTCTTATAATCAGGGAGTGTCATCAATTTATCATTGATGACCTTCATACCAGGCAGGCCTTTTCTTTGCAGAGCATCTATCTTGTGAAAAAACCTTTGCACTCCTTGATCCATAACTTGGATTTTCTCCTCAAGCTGAAGCATGAGGCCTCTTTTGGTCAGAACTCTTTTCACCTCCAATATGGTTTCTGTCCTATCCTCGATCTTCAATTCTTCTAGTTCCTCCCTGGTCTTTGAATTTAGGAACCTTATGATTTCATTAGCTTGAGCTGGCATGTCTCCCAGCTCTGTCCTGATTTTCTCCACAGCTTGTTTGCTCCTTTCGAGCAACTCGTTTTGTTCAAACATTATTTGAAACATTGGCCATATTTTGTTTATGGACTTGGAAATATCAGTCCATATCACCTCTTTGGCCTCAGCCAGAGTCTTACCTTCCACAGTCTGTTTTTCAAGCTATTGTAGCTCCTTCCTGATCTGCTCATTCACTTGCTTCTCTTTGGCTAGACTTGTCTGGAAAGAAGTCTTTAGCTCTTGGAGATTTTCCACTTCTTTCTTGAGTCTACCGATTTCAGAATCCTGCAAATTCATTCTCTCCATAGACTTGGCCAGGTCTATGGTGCCTTTTGGTACCTGCACTGTTGTTGTGGATGGAACTGCTGTCACTGTCGCTGTGCTCAATCCTGCAATGGGGATAGCACTTAAGGGGATGCCCTCCACTGTCTTCGTCTGTTCTTTCTCCTTTAACAGTTTTTCCATCTCGGCCTCCATCTCCCTTAACTGAGCATTCTGCTCCATGAGTAATCTCAACATTTCATCTTTTTCCCCTTCTTTTTCGGCTATCTCCTTCGTTTGTGGGTCCTCTATTGGAGGGAGCTTTAGCTACTTCCTTGAGGACGCGATGTCAGCGTTTTTCTTCTTAATCATTTCTTCAGCTGCTTTGACATTCGCAGGGTGATAACCAATCTTGAGGACCAGCTCCTCCAATGTTTTGATTTTGTTGTCGTTCGCGAAAGATGATATTTTCTCCATCTTTAGTTGGGTCTGGGCATTGCTCAAAGCTATCTGATACTTTGAAGCAGAAGTTGTAGTGTGGGATAAAGTGTGGAAAACCATATCTCCAGTCTGCTTATGCAGATCCATCTGGTCCGGTGAGTGCACGTCTTTGGCCTAGAACTCGACGGTGACCCTTTTGTAATCGGATATTACTTTGGGATCTGGCACTTGTGCATGGAGGTAGGCCATATGCATCCTCCCTTTCTCTGTATCGAATGTCGAAAGGAGCCTGTGTTGAGTTGTGGCTGACTGCTTCTGAAATTGGGCATAAGCGCTGCTGGTAAGGGTATGGTTCTTCTTTTTGATCAAGTCGTATTTTTCAAAAATGCCCAATTTGGGCCCCGTCTTGCTTGGTGGAGTATCTGTGGGAGAGTCTGTGGATTTTACAGACGATGCTATAATCGCTTTGTGCTGACTCGAGACGAAAGGTGGAATGGTGGGCTTGACCCCCGGGGTGGTCACTGTGGTGGTTGTGATCTCTTGTTCCACAGTCGTGCCTGTCGTTGGAGCTGTCCTTGGCTTTTTGGCATGCATCTTAAACTCCTCCGATGTCACCTCTGTCACGGGAGATGATGATTCTTGTCGGGGCCTTTTTTCCTTGGGGTTCTGAGGTGTGGCAGTGAGTGGCATGCTTGTTGAGGGTACCTACCTTTCCATCCCGACAATAGGTTCTACGTCCACCAATGTATCAGGCTCCCATTCAGTTTGATTAGCAAATCTCTCGATTTCAGGCCTGGGCTCATGTGCATATGGGGCGTTCTTATTTCTGACTCTCATCTCAGAAATGATCCCGCAAGGATCATAATGCCAGGCGAAACTCATCAGAAATTTCATTTCCCTCAATAGTTTTTCTACTTCATCACCAACGCCTCTATTATTGCAGATGAATGAGCCTATCTGCCCTTTAATCCGCAACTGTTGCTTCTTTTTAAGGGAAACAAAGTGAATATCATCAGAATTCATAATTTGCCTAATATATTCCAGTGTGAAAACTCTTACCGGTATATATCTCGGAAGCCTGTAAGGTGCCAACTCGCACCCATAAACTCTGATCTCGGAGTGATTCTGATACAAGTACCAGTCTCCTATCTTCACACTGTCCGAGAGGTGTAAAATTCTCTGGACTTCGTCATTTATTCGTGGCTCAGGCATGCCACTCAACATTATTACCACAGGGTGGTAAAACTGATCAATGAATGATGTGAAGTCGTATTCGACAGAATGGCGCTTTAGAAGAGACATCCACGCTGTGAGCGGCTGTGGCCTCCTGTCGACGTCCATCTTCTGCATGGAGAAATTGAACCTGTCTACTTGGAAGTACACGAACATGTATGCCAGAATGGATGAATACCTGAACATGCCCTCTGTGGTGAAATTCACGAATTGCTCATGGATGTTATTGGCCAAGAAGGTGATGTAATCAAATTGAGTGGTTGGTTGTTCATCATTTGAAAAGATAGATAGAAAACCCATGATGGGTTCGTCTACCCATTGATCAGAATAGTACCCAAGCAGGGCACACAAGGAAGAAATAATTTGATTTCCTTTGACGGAAAGCAAAGAGGAAGGATACGGGGTATTTGTGGTCAGGAGTCGAGCGAAAGTGGGGAGGAAAAGCTCAACTATCTGAGCTCTCTGCGGGAAAGTCATCTTTTGATAAAGCTTAGTGAGGATTTCCAGGTTGAAAGGGGATGCAGACTCCGGGTGGGTTATCTGCATCATTTGGTCAATATCCTCTGGGGTGATGAAGAAGAGGATGTCCCCAGAGGAATAAACAATGGCTTTCTAGTCGGGGACGTAGTGATCTTGGCACTTGAGTGCAAATTCTGGGAAATGGTGGACTTGCGGGAACAGATATAGGGGAAAATTGGACTCCTAGAGCCCAATCTCGTCACTCTGATCTAGGAAAACTTCCCAGAACCATGATTACAGATCAGAGAATTCAAAATTGCATATGGTGTCCGCTATCAATCGATCTTTGTCAACCAGAGGGATTTTATCCAGGTCGACCAGAGGAGGAACAAACGGATTCTCTTCCTCTTCAGATTTCTTCGTCTTAGATACCATTTCGACAACTGTACCTGCAATAAAAAATGTTAGTGGGGTCTACTGGTGGTGGAGGAAAACGACGGGGAAGCAATGGAAATATGATAGACAAGTTCTCTGGTGAGAGGGATGGTCCTGGCGCGAGCGATGAATAACGAGTGAAAAGGGGCACAACAATACTTTTATTCAAAACTGGGTCGGTCGGACGCGGGAAAATGGTCAGCATGACAACGGGCATATTATCCAGTTATTAATGTACAACGGGCCACTTGGGGTGATATGGCAGGTGACGGTCACCAAAGTATACGGACGACTGACATGGAGGTTTGTGATTGGGGGTATAAGTCGCCAAAGGGGGTTGTTCATGAGTGAAAGGTGTTACGGCGCTGACAACGTGGACTGACAGCAGTAACGGGATGGGACTTCGACCTGGGTGCAAGTGGGACAAGTGGGCTTAGTGGAGGATGATGTCGAGGGGCGACGGGGTGTCAGACAGCAGGTGGGGGATGTGACCTTTGGACCAATAGAGCAACGACACATGTGACAAGGGGCCCGCCACAAGGAAGATTCATTCTGGACCCCCCCCCCTTTGATTAAAGGCAGAATACCAAGGGGGGTCCGGAATCCACCCTGATCCGTTGATCTGCACGGTGGATTTCTGACCGCAGATCTATGCTCTCTTTTTAATACCAATTCCGGACCCCCCCCCCTCCAATAAAGGCAGAACGGAGGGGGGGGTCCGGAATTCGATGTAAACCATTGATTTGAGCTCTCTGCTTAGAGCCATTCAGATCTGCGCCTGTGTTATAACCAATTCCGGACCCCCCCCTCCATTAAAGGCAGAACGTGCGGGGGGGTTCGGAATCCAATGTGAGACGTGGATTTGCGCACTCCTTTCTGGACCGTCCAGATCTGTGCAAAGATTATCGCTGACTTCGGACCCCCCCCTTCCGTTAAAGGCAGAATGGGCGGGGGGTTCCGGAATGCTATATGAACCGTTGATCCAAGCGCTGTGATCTGAACCATTGGAAAGTGGACGAGGCATAAGTTGGGAGCGGCAAAATTCATGTGAAGGCAAAACTTAGGCTTAGCACTTTCTTATGGGTTTATTCAATTTTGTCATAGACACCACCAAGGGGACCTTGTTCCAACTATCCTAAGGCAAGGAAAGACTTGATGTAGGACTTTTTCGGGTGGGTTTTATTTGGGCAAGGCAGGCCAAGCAACTAGTCTACATTCTAACCTACTTTCACAAGACGAATAACCCAGGTTAGACTGTTGGGTTAAGATTTTATTCTCCCTAAGGGCTATCTGACTAGGATTAGATAGTCTGGTTAGACTTATTCACTAATCCTATCATGGGGCTATCTGACCAGGATTAGATGGTTTGATTAGATGCATTCACTATCCTATCAACATTGAAAATTTAAAAGAACTTGGTCATGCTTGAAAGGTATGACCAAGTTGCTATTATTGCATGGGGATTTTGTTTCCATTCTTTTATGCCCTCTTTTCTTTTCTTTTCTTTTTTCTTTTTTCTCTTTTTTCTCTTTTTTCCTTTTTCTTTTTTCCTTTTTCTTTTTCCTTTTTTCCTTTCTTTTTTCTTTACAAATTATTTGAAGAAATGAAATATCATTTGTCAACAAGATCACCAGATACAGATAATATCCAAGTCATAAGTTGATACCCATAATTTATGGGGTGATAACAGTCATGATGAGGTCTTTGACTGCTGATAATGTCATCCAAAAATTTTGAGTTTTTCTGCATATTTTTCTTTTGAAGATCATTTCTTAATGTGACAATCTTTGCTTCCAAATTTCCAATGATCTTGTCTTTTTCTTCTAGTTGTTCATTGAGTGCTTCTTCAATTATTTTATCTTATTCTATTTGAACCTTCAAATTTGTGATCATTTGTTCTAGTTCTTGAGTTCTTTCTTTCTTGTCTAGTTTCGCTTGTAGTTTCTTGTTTTTCTTCTTTTCTCTTCTGATAACTTCTATGCAACAAATCAATTATTCTCGGTAGTCAACCTCTGCCTCTTTATATTCTTCTTTGGCCTCTTCATATTATTCTTTATAGGCTTCTTTATCTGAGTCTTCTACTTCCATGAATATAACTCTTTCTGTCTCACCATCATTGGCTTCATCTTCATATGATGATGATATGTCTTCTTTGGTGCATAAACGTTTCTTGAAATCTTCCTTTGTGGTTCTTTTGCCTTTATATGTTTGTTTGCTATTTGAGTAACCTTCAACATTTCTCTTTTTCTTATGAGTACATTTGTTATAAAAATGACCAATACCATCACAATTAAAAAAATTAAAGGAATCTTACCTCTATACCTGCCATCGGTTCCCTTGTTCAATCTTCTGACAAAGTTGGCCACTTCTTCATCATCTTCCGAGACGTCACTATTGATGCTATGTTCTTTTTATTTTTTCTTTCCCTTTTGCTTTGACCTTTTGGATGCTTTGAAAGCTTATTCTTTTATATTTGGATTTTCTTGTTCAGTTCTCATTTCATATGCCATGAATATTCCATGTAGTTCGTCCATGCTTATTGAGTTTAGATATGCTCTTTCTTCTAGTGATGATATCTTAGGGTCAAATCTCATAGGAAGAGATCTTAGTACTTTTTGAACAACTACAGATTCTTCGATTTCTTCTCCCAATCCTATGATTACATTTATTGTTTCATCAACTCGTAAAAAGTAAGTTGAAATATTATGATCTTCCTTCATATTAATTTGTTTGAACTAACCTCTGTAAATTTGAAGCTTTTCTGCTTTGAATTTTGAATCTCCTTCATAAATGGTTAGAAGTTTGTCCCAAATATTTTTAGCAGATTTACAATGTGCAATTTTGGTGAATATCATTTCACTAAGACCATTCAGAAGTGCATTTGTGGATTTGGAATTATTCTGACCGAGTTTCACTGCTTTGTCATTTGTTGGCGGAATTGTTGGTACTGTGTATCTATCTACAATTGATTGCCAAATTGTAATGAACCACCTCGTTACGACAACCATTCTAGTAACAGGTGCAAATTTTTTTTTCAGAATGTTTTACTATAAGCTAGCTTACTTGATGTCTTTGCGTCTACTTTTTATTTCATTACAGGATTTTACTTCTATGTTTGCAAATAAACAATGGTTATTGTAGCAATCAATTGCAGCTTCTTTGCTTCTATTGACCTGATAGGAAATCTCATTTACTTTAGGTTCCTTTTCATAGGGTCATGTGATATTTATCCTTTGAGGAGAATCATATGTGAAATTGTTTTCTCAAGTAACTTCTCTTAATCTTGAAGTGGTAAGGGCACTTGCAAAAGGTACGAGTTTTACTATTCTAATGCTTCTATATCTTTTTTTAATCCCTTCTTTTTTTGGGGTACATGTACAATGATGAATGCTATCAGTTTCAGAATTTACAATAAAGCAAAAGAAAAAAAACTTTTCAAACCTAATAGTCTGTTCAAAAGTTTGATAAAATTGTGAGTAGTTTTGTTCCTTGCATTTTGCTCATGCCTGGATAGCCTGTATTTTGAATTTTCTGATCAATTTCTGCCACATAAGAACTTGTTGAAGATCTTGGCAATACCACATGTTAATGAAAAGCCGATCATAATACAAGTGGATTTGAGGATTTCACAAAGATAGACACTTCATAAAAATAATTCTTATTACCTACAAATGAGATTATAAATCAATAAAAGTGCCATTACTATAGCAAGCTTGGATTGCATTTTCATCCTTTTGCAATATCCAAGTGCTACGCAGAACTGAATCTGAACATGCTAGATAAAGCGAAGTCAAATTCGTCTGTAGGTTATGCTATTTAGTATTTACTTTTAACACGTGTTTATTAGGCAGAAGGATTCATGGACTGAAACCAGTGACGTGCACAAGGGGATTGGGACAAGTAATGGGGATATTCCACCAACATGTAACATGAAATGAGTGAAAGAAGTCTCGGGTATTGTTGTCTATACCCAGTTTGTAGCCCAAAAATACACAGATACACACATACTGACTGTAGAATGTCAAAAATACAAAATGGACAGTAGACAAGTAAACTTTAGACCCACCAAACAAGACAACGAAAAAGTCAAAATTTACATTTGAAGAGAAATTGTTCCCAATCTCTTCCTCTCGAGAATAAAATTTGCAAATGCATTCATCCTAGGGAATATCTTGATATGAGCACAGGTAACAGCGATGAAAAATACTCACAACACATCCAAAAGGGTGCAAGTACTCAAAAGAGATTGCTGCAACTATACATGGTACACTCTATATTGTATGAGCTATTTATTCTAGCACAAAATTGGAGGAAAGTGATCATTTTTGAGCAATTCATCTACAAGATATTACAATGCTGTGAGATACAAAATATAAATACAACCACAATGTAATTGGTCGCTACATCTCACACAGCAATTCAAGGCTGAATAAATGCCCCCAATCATTCAAATGAAAATGCATCCCACAGTAAAGATTTGTCCACGGAATATAAAAGGAAATGCCCAACATATACAACGCCATTGTACAGAAACGCCCGATATGATATCTGCCCACTGTCAATAATAAAAATGCCCCCAAACACTACCGCCCACTGTCAATGAATGCCATTAAAAGAAACGCCCAAGACGTACAACAAAACGCAGATTATTTAGAAAAAGAAAAACGCCCAACATCATATTAAAAATGCCCAATATTACAGTATGAGTGCGCCCCATATCAGTGGTAAAATGAATGCCATATACAGTTGCCCCAAAATGCCCCAATGACAGTAAAAACGTAGATCAAATGTAAAACGCCCAACACGCCTACAATAATTAAAACATCCGTATGACGGCAAACGCCGAGTCATTCCTCCATGAGATCACAGGTATCAAAACGCAGGGGTATTCTTCAAAATCACAGTTATCAAAAAGAACGCAGAGGTATTCTTCAAATCACAGTTATAAAAGAAAACGCAGATCAACACATTCAAGCCCAGATTAAAACCCCATATCTACAATGCATACCCTAAAAAACCCAACAAAATACATTCTTCTCATGGCCAAAAGCGGCGGTAACAATTTCAACATTGCCAGAACAAACTCACAATAACCTTTGCTGGAACGAAATTTTGTCGAAGTAAAAAGCCAAAACGATCTCACAATATTATCATCAATAACGGTAAATTTGCCGAATATAAAAATGCTTTCTACTTTACCAATTAAATCATACTGTTGCCTTACGCCCGCGTTGGAATACGTCCCGCGCTCTGTGCCGCTCCCACTCGTCGACCGCAAAAGGCTCACCGGTACCTCCCAGCCAAACGCTAGAGGTACTCTGCTTCCCCCTTAGCCCCCCCAAGCCGCAAAGGGGCCACACAAGAACCAGAGATAGACTAGCGTCTCAGCTCGCCTCCACGGCTGAGCTACCACTCAAACACAACTGATACAAACCCAACTCCTCACAAGAAACCCGTCAAGCCACAATTCGGCAGCGTCACATTACACTAACCGTTCCTCCTCTTTCTTCCTCCCTTTCCCCTCCTTTTATAGAATTTCAAACCCACCTTCTTTCTTAAATCATTAATTAATTAATTTTTAATGACTAACCTCAAAACATTCTCTGCCATCCAAGTGTCGCTCATCCCTATGGTTCTCCAAAAATTACTTTCTTTTTAATTATTAAAAGACTCAATTCCCTCACTCCCCCAAAAATCGCTCCTTAATTTACTCCTTAATTTTCTCCTTAATTTACTCCTAATTTACTCCTTAATTTACTCCTCAATTTACTCTTAATTTACTCCTTAATTTACTCCTTAATTTACTCCTTAATTTCTAGTCTCTTTAATTCTATTATTTAATTTTCTCTTGTTATTTTTATTTTTGAACCCAAAAGATAAATGCGGTTTTTAATCTTTTCAATATATTTTTAAATTCCTAGCTTTTATACTCCCACACTTTAATAAATTTTATTGCTTCTTTATCATTTAAAAGCCATGGGTTTCACTTAATTTAATTCCCTCATTACTTTACCCACTTTACTTTTAAGAAGACTTTAATTAACACCTAGGAGGGTTTTAGTTTATGCTCTAGGTTTATTTTTGTAGAATCTTTTCTTAGGGCTTGTCAAATTTAACTTAGAGATGTTTTAATTTAGGTTTTGATTTGAACAGGGCGACAATCTAATTAGGGGAGTCGTTTTAATAATTTTATCAGGCGCTAAAGTCTTAGGGTCATCTAAGTTGTCTCATCATCATCATCCATGCGACGTGCCCTTCAGGATGCACTACGTGCTCCAAGGGTGCCACTCACCTCGTTTGCTTCCGTTGCGCGACGTGCCCTTCAGGATGCACCACGTTCTCCAAGGGTGCCACTCGCTGACTTGTATTTCTTTGTGCGACGTGCCCTTCAGGATGAACCACATGCTCCAAGGGTGCCACTCGCTGACTTGTATTTCTTTGCGCAACGTGCCCTTCAGGATGCACCACATGCTCCAAGGGTGCCACTCGCTGACTTGACGGATTGGTAGACTCTATAACCCCTGGAGTCAACACTCCGCCAGGTGAACTTG
>ML779129.1:549572-611466 GCA_009831015.1 Picea engelmannii
CACTCGCTGACTTGACGGATTGGTAGACTCTATAACCCCTGGAGTCAACACTCCGCCAGGTGAACTTGTGGGAGACTAAGGGCTCTAAGGAATAAGGCCCTCGCCTTATTGCGCGCCCCTTAGAATCATCGTGAGCGAATGTCTCAGTCTGCCCTCACGGCATCGTGGATCCTCTCGAACTAGGTAATCATTAACCTACAGTTCGAGCCACGACAGGAGTGCTAGTAGGCTGTGGTAGGGATGCTCTCCACACCTCTCCCTCAATCTCTCTGGAACTCGTGTGTGGCCCCTTTACTCCATATGTGATTCTTGGTCGGCAAGATATCGTCAGCCTGCATCATCAACCATCATGTCAGATCATGTCAACAACATATCATAAATCAATAGCATATCATCCAAACAAAACAATATCACCGTAAATGAAACAACTCAAATAGCCCACTCCCTGACTCAATCCGGAGTCCAAGGGAGTTCCACCGATGCCTCTGCATCCTCAAGGTCTGAAACCCTGCACACTCAATGAAACTGAGTCAGCAGCACCTGTCTACATCAACGTAGTAAAAACATCCTGTCATATAACTTAACACATCATAATGAAGGAAAAGTTTTATCATCATAAAAATCCAGATCACTTGCGAGCAAGTGTCCTCAAAGAATAAGTTTGGTAAGTGCGCCAGAGCGGGATGTTACACAAATTTCAAATCCTTGTGCCTGTATATATGTATTCATACTTATGCTCCAAAATGCATACTTATGTCCATCAAACTGTGGTATTCCATTTTTATACAAGTTGTTTCTCTCCATGATCTACCTTTCAGTGGTTAAACTGATTTCTAAAGGAACCTTCTCTGATACCAATTGTTGGATTACTGAGAGGGGAGTGAATCAATAATAGAGCAATTTAATCCTTTTTCTACAAAAATACAAGTGTTATATCAATGTAGCATTATCATCCAATAGTTACAGAATAAATAAATAGTGAACAAATTAGAAATCACACACATACACAATACACCAGTGTTTTTATGTGGAAATCCAAAGAGGGAGAAAACCACAGAATGATTTTTCTTATTTGTCTTGAAGAATTAAATTCATTGGAAGCATAAACTTCCTTTATTTTCCAGTTGCAACAGGAAGGAGGCTCCAAACCCCTAGTTTCCCAGGAAGCAACCTAAGGGAAGATCCAACTACCCAATTCTCAAGCTACAACCAGAAGGAGGCTACAACCCCCTATGTTCTCTGGCTACAACCGGAAGGTGGCTACAACCACCTATCCTTGCCCCATCCAACTGCCTTGAAATGTAAATGTCAAATGTAGACAACCTCTCACTGTCACTGAATCAACCACTGCCACTGTCAATCTATCATTGTCAACTTGTACCAATAACCTATAATAACTTGTACCAATCAACCTGCACCAAACAACCTGTAACAATGACCTGAACCAACATGTACCATGCATCAACCATGCATCAACCTTGATTCATCAAGATGTACCAACATCATCAACTATACACCTCGTGTATGTGCCAACTCATCAACTATACACCTCATGTATGTGTCAACTCATCAACTACGTTTCTCAACCATGTACCCAACATGTACCTCAACCATATACCAAAGACATACACCAATATAACCATCAAAAGTTATCTAACAATTCATCACTCTATCCATAAACCAAATATCATAAACCCTTACATCAAACCATGTGCCACAACCTCACTGTTATGTAGCCTCAAGATAAACCAACAACTTCAGCAACACATCACAACCAAAAGACCAGTACCCATATGACAAATACCAACTATATCCCTCAACAAATCTGATATATGTAGCAATACTGAACATCCAATACCATCTCAAGAGATAAACCCTAGCTCACAAAACATACCTCAAACAATATGTGTCATATCTCTCATAAATAGACCCCAACCATGTTGTTTCCATGATTTCTCTACCACACTTCTTCTTCCGCGATTTTTCTATCACAATTTTTCTGGCGTGATCATTTTGGCGCGATTTCCCTGCTACACTTTTTCTTCTGCACTTTTTCTTCCATGATTTTCTGCAGCACTTTTTCTACTGCAATTGTTCTGTCACACTTTTTTTTTCATGATTTCTCTGCCAAACTTTTTCTGCGACGATTTTTCTGCCGTGATTTTTCTGCCGTAGTTTTTCTGCCATATTTTTCCTACCACACTTTTTCTGCCGCAGTTTTCCTACCGCACTTTTTCTGCTGCAATTTTTCTCTATCAATAATACCTTCCCAAAGCACCTTTCACAAAATAGATATTCAAGTGTGATTCAAATGAGAGAGCCTTGCCTCTTATGTATAATTTCATGTAGCTTCCTCAAGGGGTTACCTTTTAACCATCTTAACCCACTTTCCTTATTTTAGGGTTAACCAACTTCTAACCACTTGTCCACTTAGTAATTTCTCCTTTAAATTTATTATTTAAATAATTTCTTTTGTATCCACTTTGACTTATAGTACACTCATCACTTCACTTTATTATTTACCTTCTAAAATCTCTTAAACCACTTTCCTTATTTTAGGGAGTCCTCCATTAACTTTATTATTTAAATAATTTATTTTTCATCCTCTTCGACTTATAGTACACTCATCACTTCACTTTATTATTTAAACAATTTCTTCTTTGCAAAAACTTTGACTACATTGACCTTTTAGGGATTCTAGATGACATATGAGGGTTCTCCAACTTCACATGGTCATAACTATCTAATGGTGAGGAGTTATGTGACGTTTGATATACCACCGGAAATTTCATGACATGTACTATCCATATGGAATAGTCTTACCTGCAAATATATAAAAACTCATACCATCATCCATCAAACAAACTTGGGTCCATTACCCAAACCTTTGTTCTATCCGAATTCGCTACCGAAATTTCTTCAAGGGTTGACATCAATGACAACCAACCCAATTAATCAACAGGAAGCCCTCTCTTATGAGGGAATTGTATTGCGATTGTGTAATATTTTGAATATTGTATTCTGAGAGAGAAGACTATGAGGGAAAAAAGAGGAAGTTACAACTAGTGTGTTGTAGGTTTTATCCCTTCATTTTTCCAGAGAATAGAAAGGAAGTACTTGGAAATTTCTCTGGTGGAGGTGGCCCACAATGGGTGAACCACATATATATGTGTCTCTATTGAGTTGTGTATCTTGTGTTTTTTATTTCCAATTTTTTTTTATTTTATTGCTTCGCGATCATGTTTTTCTAACAGTTGCTCCAAAAAATACATGAGGATCTCATAATCTATATTAATTTGGAAGTGTTTCCCCAATAGATAAGGGTGTGAGAGATCCATTTCCTGCAAAATAGCCAACATTTTCCTTTCATATATTAATTGGCCTAAATGTCACTCTGACAATTGTGTGTTGGTAAAGGACAAAGGTAGTCCATATTGCATAAGAAATGCTCTAATTCCTCTCCTAGAACCATCACATTCCAAGAAAAAGGTATTTGTGAAGTCAGGGAGGGACAGGATAGGAGTGGTGCATATAGTCACCTTCAAGGTTTGAAAGGAATGATCAATTGTTGGAAATCAAGTGAAAGAATTATTTCTAAGCAGAACAGTGAGAGGCACCACAATATTTCCATAATTCTTAAAAAAATTCTAAAAATATTGTGTTAAACCCAGAAAACCATGCAATATTTTCAGAGTCTTAGGCTGAGGCCAATCTTGCATAGATTCAATCTTCTTAAGATCCACCCTGACATCCACCTTGCTAACAATGTGGCCCAATTACTTCACTTCTAAGTCTCCGAAAGAACATTTAGATTGTTTGAGTAAAAGTTGATGTTGAGAGAGGAGATGGAGAAATCGATCCACATGAGCAAGATGGGTTGTCCAGGTTTCACTATAGCTGACAAAGTGATGGAGAAAAGGAGAGAATGCGTGATTCATGAGGATTTGGAAAGTTGAGGGAGAATTACACAAGACAAAGGGAATGACCAAGAACTCATAGTGGACCTCATGAGTTTTAAATGAAAGCTTAGGAGTGTCTACCTCTTTCATACATATCTGGTGGTAGCGAGGACGAAGATCAAGTTTAGTAAAGAATTGGGCACCACTTAATTCATCCAAGAGATCATAAATGATAAGAATGGGAAATTTGTCTTTGATGGTGAGTTTGTTGAGGGCACAAAATTCAGGACAGATGCGGAAATATCCTTCTTTCTTAAGTACCATTACCACGAGAGAAGAATAGAGGATAGTATTGGGATGAATAATGCCTGCAGTGAGCAATTCTTGAAAATTTTTCTCAATTTCATTTTTATGGGAAAAGGGATGACGATAGGGACGAACATTGAGAGAAAGGATATCTAGGAGGAGGGGAATGGAATGATCATGAAAACCATGGGAAGGACGAAGTCCCTAGGGAGTGGAAAAAATAGCTTGATTTTTGGAGAGGATGGATTGGAGGATGGACAGAGTGTGTCTCGGTGGCTTGAATGGAATGGAGTTGTGCAATAATGTCGTAATGACCTTTTTTGAGGAGTGTTTCCATGTGATGGGAACTAATGATCTCAAGGGAACCTGGGTTGATGCCTTGTAACTTATACTGGTGGACCTCTTGGTTGAATTGCATGGTTAATTCTTTAAAATCCATGAGAATGGACCCTAGATTCCTTAACCATTTGATACCCAACAAAATGTCACAACCACCCATGTCGATAACAAACATATGAGATATTATGTGGGACTAACCAATTTGGAGACATATTTCGCAATGCCCCCCACATTTCATTTACCCACCATTGGAAATCATGATTTGGAAGCCATTGATTGCTCGACTATAGCAATTGGTTTCTTTGGAAATGTAGAGATGAATAAAATTATGGGTGTTGTCACTGTCAACGAGGATGATGACCTTCTGATGCTTAAGGCAACCAATTATCTTAAGGGTTTCGGGAGAAGAGAAGTCAGTGAGAGCGTTAAGGGGAATGACCAGTTCAACTTCTGGGGGGTATGAGGGTGGAGTCAAGTCAGTGGATTCAGGTGACTTAGCCACAAGAGGAGCCTTAACCACTTCTTCAGAAACATCCTTAGAGATGGCCATAAAAATATTTTGTTCCTTACACTTGTTCCCAGGAAAATATTCTTCATCACAATTACAACAAAGTCCCTTGAGTTGGCATTCAACCATTTTTTCCCGAGTCAATTTATGGATCTTTAGTGGAGTGGAAGGAGGAGCGCAAATGAACAGTTTAGGGAGAGGAATAAAGGAAATTTTTTTGGTTTGAGAAGAGACAACATGTTGTGATTCCTTATCTCTTTTAGTAGCTTCCACCTAACTCTAGGGGAAATCCATGAGGAGAAGGGCATTGACCTCCCCCTTGATGCCATTGATAAAGAATTCTCGAAAAAAAGCATTAGACATGCCCTCCGTGTAGAAAGCGAATTGCTCAAAAGAAGTTATAAATTCTTCCAATGTGCCATATTATTTCAACTTTGTCAAAAGGAATAAATGGTTGTTGTGAGTGTCAAAGCGTTCATGAATCTCTGCAACAAAGTTTTTCCAAGCCACATACCCTTGGTGGGAATTTTTCTCCATTGCCACCATTGCCAACATTCTTGATCTATATGGAGAAAACCACACTGGATTTTGGACAACTCATCTGTAATGTTGTACAAAGAGAAATAATGTTCCATTTGATTTACCTAGCTGGTGGGATACGAGCCATAAAATTTGTTCACATCCACTCATGAAAGGTGTAGGTCATGCTAAAATTCATGGGGCTGAAAAGTTTGGGAATTGGAGGAAGGTTCACCTTCAAGATGCAAAGGTGGGTCATATGACGTAAGGTCTCTAGTAATATTCATCTTGGCACAGATTTATGAAGTCAAGGATTCAAGCTAGGTAGAGAGGTCTTGTTTCAAGGTTTCCATTTTTGCATCTATGGTGGAATGCATTTTGTTATTGATGGTGGTAATATTGCAATTGAGTTGTCGTAATTCCTTCTGGGCCTTGATGGAATCAGATGACAAGGTATTGAGGTGGGATTCAAGGTCTTGGCTACGGGTGTGGGTCATGATGAAAGGGGGAACCAAAAAAGAGTGGGTGGGACCACATAGAAAAAAGGTTACGAGTGAAGGGTATCATGATGATGAGGGGGACAAGGTAAATCCAATGGGGTGAGTCCAAAATAAAGGGGCTAGAAGTGGTTCGGGTCCATGAAAAAAATATTGTTGAAAAATGATAGGTATGACTTTGATCAAGGAAAAGAGAGGAATCAAATGGTATAGGGCTCAAATAATGGGGCAGGTAGGATCTTGTGAAGTTATTCTCTGATCTGAATAATACTGCAGTGTGGAAAGGCTTGAATTCTTAATAGGAAAAAATGTGTATAAATTTCATAAACAAAATGCAGGGGGTAAAGTTGCACGAAAATAGATGTTGTCTATTTTGTTTTTGTTTCCATCCCAAGGGTCAGGGTATTCAGGGTTTCTACAGAAAATAGTTTTCTTTGTGTTATAGATATCTGATATATGTGTGAGTTCCAATAGTAGTATTCGACCCAATATCTCAGGGAACCAACTAAGGAGGCTAGACCCTACCCTTAGCCTTACTTCCTGAATACCCAAGTACTAGAGAGTATCTTACCGAGTGTTGTTCTCAGTGGAACTATAGAATTCAGGAAGCCAAATGGTTTATCTATGGAGGGATTCATGATATCTATTTTTATCTATATATAGGTGTTGTCTGATCCACTACCACTCGAAGGGGTACCAACATGCGTTACAAGGGTGGACAACAATGTATAATTAAGTACCACTTGTAGTTCGTGTGTGTCTGTGCTTCCCTGACCGCGAAATAATGTGTTGAATGACATATCTCTATAGATTTAAGACGTCAGAATATGTCTCTTCCCTGAAAAAATATAACCCAAAATTTATTCCAAGGAAAGTGCTCTAATACCACGTGTAAGGTACCAGATCTATTATAATAGCTGAAATATAAATATTGCAGAGAACAATAGTGAAACAACACAATAGATGAAACCATAGCTCCAAAATAATACCTTTATTGATAGGTAACAATGTTCACTTGCCTCTTTAAGGGGGAAACCTCCAATAGAGAAACCCTCTATTACAATAATTCTCAAGAAAAAAAATTCTCATGCCCTTGAGTCCTATAATCCTACATCTATCTACCAAAAGAAAAATATAGAGGAAGATATAATAGGAGCGAAAGCTTCTATTAGTTCTTCTTACATTTGACTTATTATTCCTTATTACTAGGCCTTATTAATATTATCCTTTATTACATGGAAAATATAGTATTCTACCTACGTGAGGGGTTAGGGAGGTTAGGTCCCTAACACAAGTTGGCACATAGGGTCATGGGATACATGAGAAAAGGTATATGTGTCGAATACTATCGTGTGGTAGGACGTACGTGGAAAAATGGGACAAGTGTCCTCCATGGAGTTTTCAAAGAAAGAAGAGAAGCCATTAATGGCCAAGTACTTATGAAACTAAATAGGTGGTGAGTCATTCATATTGTTTTATTTGATCCATTTGATTTTTCAGAAGAGCTGTGGCCAAGAGGTGTCCTTTAGGAAAACATTCCCAAGGAACAGACCTGATGGATGATGTCCAATTGTGGTGTTGTGGGATAGTATGAACCCGACCAGATTGCAGTGTAAGTTCCCTGTGATAAGAGCTTATGTGGGAGGATACCCTAATGGGGATGTTCAAAGGATTTTGTGGGTATTGGAGGTCAATGACCTAGATCTACATAGATCATATCAGGTACACATAGATTCCACGTAGTCAAAGTGACATCATTGAGATTGAGAATTCCATATCTCTTTAGGGAGTTGTAACTTTATAACTAGAGCTTGCTTCTAAGAATAGTTACTATAATACCCCTAGGTTGAACCCCATTTGTACATATAAATGTAAATGAACATATAGGATAGTGAGCTGTGGGTACTAATTGGAAATGTAAATGTGATTATACACATAAGTTGGTGAGTTGATGGTACAAGGTTTTTATTTCAGTCCTACACACATTAAGTCAGTGCAAGAGAATATCATACTAAAGAAGTGCACACATTTAATAATGTATTGTACACATGCGTAAGTCTGTGAGGATTGCACACTAAAGGAAGCATGCGCACCATCCTGATTTTGCATACATTGGAGTAAGTGTACGGTTTTGGGGCCATCTTTCCTTTGTGTATATGTATTTTGAGGGCATAGTTCCTATGTGGTTATTAGGATGGAGAGCCATATGTTAAATGGCCAATGAGCCATCATTGTAATATGTAATCAAATTCAAATATTAATGAAAAAACATCACTACAACAGAGAAAATATGTAAAATAGTATGGGGGGATAAACTCCACTAGATAGGGAAACAAGGATAAATGTTAAAGATAAGGGGCTAAGCTAGGGGACCTTAAGCCCAAAGGAATATTATATTAATATTCCTTAAAGTATAAAGTATGGATAATTATTTTATCCTAAGTTCTAAGTATGGGGACAAGTGGGCCCAAGGTAGTTCTCAACATGAAAAGTGTCAAGTTGGGATCATGCATACATATAGTTTGGACTTACTTAATTTTACTAAAATTCTATCATCATTTTCTTTCACTCATTCATTTTTTATTTGTACTGTGTTATTATTATACCTATTATTGTACCTTTACCCTGGTTAGTTTTGGATCCAGATTGAAGAAGCAGGTTGTCAGGCTCATAGGATATTGAAGAGGCAGGTTGTCAGGCCCGTGAGAACTCTCTCTGGGTGAGATAATTGTTGGGAATTGATTCCTAAAGGTTCCAAATTGTAGCTACATGGCTTTGATACTTTTGTTTCGGTGATGCAGGAGCATCGCCATCATCATCTAATGAAGTACAGTGGAATATGACTCAGCATCCAACACATGCATTGTAATTGGTTTGGGTCGCAAGGAGGGCACCTCATTTTAATTTTGAGACCTTTGTAATTAAAGATCCCATGAGATATTCAAGCTAGAACCATTGTATCTACTCCTAGATGGTGTAATTATCTTTAATTCATGTAGGATTGTATAGATTTTGAGCGTCGACTCATATCTAAAATTGTTATTGTTCATTTATTGTAATAAACTTAGTGGTAGGAGGATTTTAATTGTGTTATGAAAGGACTAGAGTAGTCTAGAGGGAAGGCTCAAGAAGCCCCTTCATGTAGAAACAAATGTAATCTATTCCAAGAAAAGGTTGTTGCTGAAGGTTGTCGAAACTTTTGTAAACTATTGTTGAAGAAATATAGAAGGAGAGAATTGCTTTCAATTTGATGAGACTGTGAACTTGTTCATTATTCTAAAACTGAATAGATGTTGTGTGGTTATCTCTATGTATGAATGTGTATATCAATGTTTTAGGGAATGATTTATTGATTTAGTTATAAGTTTCAATTGTTTCTCTTATAAGGATCTTAGTGAAAAAAGTGCATATTGCCAACGCAAGGTGTGCAGAAGATGAATCGTTCACAGGTTTAAAATTTCGGGAGAGATGGTGAGATTCCACATAGAGTGAACTCAAGGAGTGTGCCAATGACTTTAAAAATTCCCAATATTAGGAGATATGGTGTGATTCTGCATAGAGTGAGCACAAGGAGTGTGCCTACACTAAGAGTAGTGTAAAATCTCAAAAGGGAGATGAGGTGCAAGGAGTGCATAGATCCAAAACTTCGTTAAGTGTTGATAAACCTCATGAGAGAAGTGAAAAGTGTGTGATAGAGTTCAATTAATTGAAGAGTCCAAGATCTGGAGGGATAATGATTATAAGGTTGCACGGAGGAACTCAAGAAGAGGAGAAATCATTTTTTTTTAGGGCCAAGTGGACGAGATCTGTTCGGGAGGAGTCAAAATCCCTCATAGTCATTCGATCAAGGAAATGGAGCACATTTGTTAATACCCAAGTCCTTTGGATTTCATTTCTTCGACACTTTTAAGTTTTTTATTGCAAGTGAGGCACAGAGCCCCGAAGCTACGAAGTCACAAAGTGAATTTTCATTGTAGATCAATGGGTGAGTGGGAGCCATTGGATCCCCGAGTGGTTCGATGATTCGACACTTCAGGAAAATTAGGTTGTTGTCGCACGGGGTGGAGAATCTTTTGAAGTCACGAAGCCCAAAGTTAATCCTGACCATCAATTGGAGGGTAAACATGAACCATAGATCTCCAGTTATTCGAGATTCATCTATTCGAGTGGTTTTGGTTGATAGTTGTGTGTTGTTCAAAATTTCTGAAGCCCATAGGCCTAGAGTCTTTCTTAGCCATATATCGTGCAAAGGAGATAGATTTATTTTCGCCATCTGATCAAACCTTGACTTGATATTAGAGTGCAGTGGAAGGATAGGGTAACACCTATGCCTTTAGGTCAATGTCACTTTGTGACTAAATTCATTTGGTAACCACTCTGGGATATTGGAGTGTTCTATTTAGTGAATATTACAAAGCGTCAAAGTACCAGAGATCCAAATAGCGCCTTTCATTTAAGCACTTGGTTCTATCCCAAGGTCATGTGAGATTCTGTAAAGGAAAGGGGGATAGTGCATGTGGCTCGATTCTAAGAAGGAAAGAGTTAATAGTATAAGTGTCTATGGGTTTTGTGTGGATATGCATAAGGTAAGTAAAGGGGCCTGTGTACATAGGAGAGGATCCAACGACAATCTGAGAGCTAATTCGGCTCCAGAAGAAGATCCTATACGGGGAGGTCATGCGAGCCCATAGGGGTTTTTCATCAAGTGGTATCAAAGTAGGAAAAATCTCTTTGTGTGTAAAGAGATATATCGGAAGCCATGCCACCGAAGAGACATAGGGAGAGACCTATAGTAAATGCATCTATGGAGGAGTAAATGAGACAACTTTGTGCAAGGCTGGATGCCATGGAAACAACACAAAGGAGAGCACCATAAGTTGGTGATGTTGAAAGTGAAAATCTAGAAGAAGAAGAAGAAGAAGCGGTAGGAGAAGAAGTAGCAAAGGAGCGATTGCTAAGAGTTTTTGTCAATATGGGAACCAGAGGAAAGATGGAATTTCTGATGTATGAAGGTAATTTGCATGTAGAAGAATTGCTTGAATGGATAAGTGCTTTAGACAAGTACTTTGATTATAAGGAGATTAATTATGATAATAAAGTAAAGCATGCGATGACCAGGTTGAAGGGACATGTAACTTTATAGTGTGACGGGCTGCAAGTTGATAGAAGTAGAAAAGGTAAGACCAAGATTAGGAGTTGGGATAGAATGGTAGCTAATCTTAAGTCTAAATTCATACCCAAGGATTATTAGTTGAATTTGTTCATAATATTGTAGAATCTAAGACAAAAATGTTTTTCAGTGAAATAATGTATTGAAGAGTTTTATAAGTTAAATATAAGAGCAGGACATAGGGAAAATTATGAAGAGAAAGTTGCTAGGTATATTAATGGATTGACGTATTAAATAAAGGATGAAATTAGTCTAGTAACAATGAGGACTATAGAATATGATTGTCACGTATCCCTGAAATTGGAAGAAAAATTGGTAAGGAAGCAGAGTCAGAGGAATAGGGGGAAGAGTCCTAACAAAGGAAAAGGAACCACCATGGAAAAGCTACAGAAATCAAGGGGAGAAGCTTGAGGATTTAACATTAAAAAAAATAGAGGAGGAATTTCTAGAGGAGGATACTCTAGAGGAAGGAACCCTTTTCCAAGTGGTAGAGGAAGAGGTAGAGGAGGATAATTCAAGTGTTATGCTTGCAGGAAAATAGGGCACATGTCTTAGGAATGTTCTGAAAATAAGAATGTCGGAGTTAGAGAAGCTCACATTTCTGGGCGCATAAGAGGAATGTGGAGATGGAGATGAAAGTACAAGAAACTGAAGAGGGAAGATCTCTCATGATGAGGAAAGCTCTTGTGAATCCAAAAAAAGAGGTACGAGAACCAGCCCAAAGAAATAGTTTATTCATAATTGCTTGCAAGACAAAAGACAAAGTATGCAAGGTGATCATAGACAGTGGAAGCGCTTACAATATAGTATCCATAGAGATGGTGTAAAATCTAAAGTTGGAGACGACAACACATCCGATTTCATACAGGGTGTCATGGTTACAAAAAGGATATCAAGTTATGGTGTGTAGACAATGTAAAGTTGAGTTTAAAGTTGATAGTTATAAGGATGAAGTTGTATGTGATGTCATTCCTATGGACATTTGTAATGTTATGTTGGGGAGGCCTTGGAAATATGACAAGAATTTCATACATGATGGGAGGAAGAACACTTATACCCTTGATAAAAATGGGTGTAAACATATGTTGTTACCATTAGAAGATAAGGGAGTCAAAGAGGCGTCTAGTCTAAGTATCCTTCTCATGAGTGAGAAGGATCTCTTGAAAGAAGTTAAGAAAGATAAGGAAATGTAGTTTGTTGTTATAGGTAACCTGAGAGTCATCCTTACAAATACTTCTATGAATGATTTTCCTGTGGAAGTTCAAGAGTTATTAGATGAGTTCTTTGACATTACGGTAGATGAGTTGCCTCATACTTTACCACCCATCAAGAGTATTAGTGACCATATTGACCTTATTCCAGTAGAAACTTTTCTGAACAAAGAAGCATACAGATTAACCCCTCAGGAGAATGAAGAGGTCAAGGAGAAGGTCCAAGAGTTGTTGGACAAAGGACTGATCAAAGAAATTTTGAGCCTGTGTGTAGTACCAATTTTTTTGAGTCCAAATAAAGATGGAGGTTGGAGAATGTGCACATATTCTAGAGACATCAACAAGATAACCATCAGGTATAGATTTACTTTACCCAGAATGGATGATTTAATGGATTGTTTGAGTGGAGCTAGTTAGTTTTGCAAAATATATTTGAAAAGAGGTTATCATCAGATAAGAATGAGAGAAGGAGATGAATGGAAAACAACATTCAAAACAAATGAAGGACTATATGAGTGGTTTGTTATGCCATTTGGATTAACAAACACTCCAATTACATTCATGAGGTTAATGAATGCAGTGCTCAAAGATTTTATTGGGATGTTTTTGATTGTTTATTTAGATGATATTCTAGTTTTCAGCAGGACCAAGGATGAGAATTTAAGACACTTGAAGATGGTGTTGAGTAGGTTGTAGTAGGAAAAGTTGTTGATGAATTTGAAGAAGTGTTCTTTCATGGAGACAAAACTTGTATATTTGGGGTTTGTAATCTCTTCAAATTAATTGAATATGGATCCATAGAAGGTGAGGGATATAAGAGAGTGGCCTAATCCAAGAAGTGTGTTTGAAGTAAGAATTTTTCATGGGTTAGAAAGAATTTAAAGAAGGAACATGGATCTTTTGACTGGACAAAAGAAGTCGAGAAAGAATTCAGAGTGTTAAAAGAAAAGATAACAAAACAACCTATCTTAATTCTGCCATACTTTATAAAGACTTTCCAGGTCAAATGTGATGCAATTGGAGTGTCCATTGGTGCAGTTTTAAGTCAGGATGATAAGTTTGTAGCTTATTTTAGTGAGAAGTTGAATGATGCTAAGAAGAAATATTCAACATGTGACAAGGAATTTTATGTTGTAATTCAAGCTTTGAAAAAGTGGAGACATTACCTTATACCAAAGGAGTTTATTTTGTATACTGACAATCATGCTTTGTAGTTCATAACCAAACAAGAGAAATTGAACTAGAGACATGCCAAATGGGTAGAATTCATGTAGAATTTTACATTTGTCATTAAAAATATTAGTGGAAGTGCTAAAAAAGTTACAGATTCTTTGAGCAGGAGATGTTTAATCTTGCAGGAATTCCAAGTGGAGACTTTGGGATTTGAACACCTCAAGGAGATGTACCAGGAAGACCCAGATTTCAAGGAATCTTATGAAGATTGTGAAAACCATTTATTAAGGGATATGAACCAATGGATGGAGTATATAATCCAAGAAGGATTGTTATTCAAAGGAATTTGATTGTGTATCCCAAAATGCTCAATGAGGGAAAATTTGTTGAAGGAAAAACATAATGGAGGATTGGTTGGACATTTTGGCCATGATAAAACATATGTGCAATTAAGTTATTCATATTATTGGACATCTGTGAGGTCTAATGTGAGGAAGTTTGTGGTCAAATGAATAATTTTCCAATGTGATAAAGGAAGGAATCAGAACACAAGATTGTATCGGTCATTTCCTATTCCAAATAGACCATGGGATATTATAAGTATGGATTTTATTCTCGGATTTCCAAGAACCCAGAGGGGAAATGATTCAATCTTTTTGGTAGTTGACATATTTTCAAATATGGCACATTTTATACCATATCAAAAAACAAGTGATGCTACTCACATAGAAAATATGTTTTTCAAGGAGATTGTGAGATTACATGGGTTAACAGGAGTATAATCTCAGACAGAGACACAAAATTTGTGGGACACTTTTGGAGGACTTTGTGAAAAAATATGGGGAACAATTTGTCATTTAGTTCATTGTATCACCCTCAGATAGATGAACAGACTAAGGTAGTAAATAGAATCTTAGGGAATCTACTAAAAAGTTTGGTAACAAAACATAACAGTCAGTGGGATCCAATTCTGCCTCAAGCAGAGTTTACATATAATGACTCACCAAATAGGAGTACTGGTAAGAGTCCATTCTAAATAGTATATGGAATGCATCCAAGAGGAATTTCAGAATTGAGATATTTCAAGTGAGTTAAATTTCAAAGTGTAGGAGTAGATTATTTCACTACAGAAATACAAAAATTGCAAGACCAAATCAAAGGATAGCTATAGGATAACATCCAGAGATACAAGAACAAAATAGATCAAAGAAGAAAAGAGGTGAATTTTTAGGTTCGACACCAAGTCTTGGAACATCTGAAGAAGGAAAGATTTCCAAGAGGGAAATACAATAAATTGAAGATGAAGAAGATAGGTCATTGTAAAATCGTTAGAAAGTTTGTTGCAAATACTTATGAGATTGAACTGCTAGAAGACATTGGAATCTCACCATTATTTAATGTAGCAGACTTGTATCCTTACAAGATGGATGAAACATGAGAAACAAATGATCAAGAGGAGATTCAATGGATGCGATAGATGACCGTACCACATAAGCCTCCGATAGAAAATATTTTAGATCAAAGAATTGCTAAGAGAACCAGGAGAAAGATTTTTTATGAATATTTGGTTAAATGGAAGAGTCATCCAGCAGGAGATGCCAGTTGGATAACTGAAGTAGACATCCAGAAGCAAGGAAAAGAAGTGGAGGAGCTCATGGATAGGAGTCCATGAATATTTTTCCAGAGGAGTATGATGCATGAGCATCACTGTCATCATATAATGAAGCACGATGGAATATGACTGAGTATCCAACACAACACATTGTAACTAGTTTGGATCCTAAGGAGGGCATGTCATTTTAATTTTGAGACCTTTGTAATTAAATATCCCATGAGATATTCAGGATAGAGTCATTGTGTATGCTCATAGATGGTGTAATTATCTTTAATTTTTGTAGGATTGTACATATTTTGAGCGTTGACTCATATCAGAAATTGTAATTTTTCATTTATTGTAATCAACTTAGTGGTAGGAGACTTTTAATTGTGATATGAAAGAAATAGAATAGCCTGGAGGGAAGGCTCGAGAATCCCCTTAATGTAAAAATAAATGTAATATATGCCAAGAAAAGGTTGTTTCTGAAGGATGTTGAAACTTTTGTAAACTATAGTTGAAGAAATATAGAAGGAAAGAATTGCTTTCAATTTGATGAGACTATGAACTTGTTCATTCTTGTAAAACTAAATATATGTTGTGTGGTTATCTCTGTGTATGAATGTGTATCTCAATGTTTTAGTGAATGAGTTATTGATTTAGTTATAAGTTTCAATTGTTTCTCTTCTAAGAATCTTAGTGCAAAGAGTGCATATTTCCAACACAAGGTGTGCGGAGACCGAACCATTCACAGGTTTAAAAGTTAAGAAGAGATAGTGTGATTTCACACAGAGTGAGCACACGAAGTGCACTGGTGACTTTCAAAAGTCCCAATCTCAGGAGAGATAATGTGATTCTACACAGAGTGAGCACAAGGACTGTACTTAAACTCATATTAGCGTAAAATATTGGAGGGGAGATGAGGTGAAAGGTGTGCATAGAGCCAACACTTCGTTAAGTGTTGATAAATCTTAGAAGATAAGTGGAAAGTTTGTGGCAGAGTTGAGGTCATTCAAGGGTCCAATATCAGGAGGGATAATGAGTATAATGTTCCAGGGAGGAACTCAAGAGAAAGATAAATTCCTTTGTTTTAGGGCCAAGTGGATGAGATCTCTTTGGGAGGAGTTAGAATCCCTCATAGTCGTTCGATCAAGGAAAATGAGTGTGGTTGTTAATACCCAAGTGCTTCAGACTTCACTACTCTGACAGTTTTAATTTTTTTGTTTCAAGTGATACATGGAGCCTCGAAGCTCCAAAGTCACAAAATGAATTTCCATTGTAGATCAGTGGATGAGTGCGAGTCATTGGATCCTCGAGTGGCTCGGTGATTCGACACTCTAGTAAAATTAGGTCATTATCATGTAGGGTAGAGAATATTTTGAAGTCTCTAATACGGGATTTAATCCTGACTATCAATTGGCGGGTAAATCTGAACCGTAGATCTCGAGTTATTTAGGATTTAGCTATTCAAGTGGTTTTGGGTGATAGTTGTGTGGCATACAAAAGTCCCAAAGCCAAGAGGCCCGGAGTCTTTATTAACCATATATCATGCAAAGGAGATAGGTTTATGTCTTTCATTTGATCAAACCTTGACTTGACATTAGAGAATAGTGGAAGGATAGTGTAAGACCTACGCTTGTCGGTCAACGTCACTTTGTGAACGAATTTGGTCGGTAACCACTCCGGGAGATTGGAGTGTTGTATTATTTAGTGAATCCTCCAGAGTGTTGAAGTCACAGAGCTCCAAATAGATCCTTTCAGTTAAGTGATCAGCTCTATCCCGAGGACATGTGACATTTCGTAAAGGAAAGGGGGCTAGTGCATGTGGCTCAATGCTGAGAAGGAAAGGGGGCTTAGTATAAGCACCCACAGGTTTTATGTGGACCTGTATAAGGTAATTAAAGGGTCTTGTGTACATAGGAGAGCATTCAGCGGGGATCCAAGAACTAATTTAGCTCAAAAAAGAAGATCCTAGAATGGGAGGTCGTGTGAGCCGATACAGGGTTTGCATCATCTGGTCTATTGTTGAAGCCCCAGAAAGGAAGTGGGGCAGATGAGGGACTATTGGATAGAGAAGGGGAACCCTTCCTAGGGTGGGACATGCATGTGGGGAATGAGGGGCTGTAGGTTGTTAGTTTGAGTTGGCACCTGTGACTGAGTTTTCCTATTGTACGAGATACCTTAGCCGGGTTAGGAATCCTTTACCCAAGTGGATTTTAATCCTAGCTTAGGGGTGACCCACTACTAAGAGTTATGAGAAGTGCAGTATAAGGTTGGGAGGAACATGGAAGTTCTACATGTTGTTGGTGTTATTTTAAATCAAGGATAAGTGCCAATTATGTGTTAATTCATATGATGCATTAATATTTATGCATTTGTTTTCATGGTTTTTTCCTGTGTATGTTGCATGCATATTTTTTTTATCATTTTGTATGAATTTGTGAAGTTGCATACTATTTTTATGATTTAAATTAGTAATAGAGTTTGAAATTTTAAGTGGCATATCCCAATAGGCGGTTGGGTATGTTAGAATGTGGGATCGGTGCACAATTTTGAACACTGAGCCTAGATGGGCTGAGTTAGCAGAATGTTGTAGCGAAAATATGTAGAGAATTAATTTTTGGAGTAGGTCTGCAACTTGTTGATTAAATTATTATAGTAAAATTGAGATAAATCTCATTGGTAATGTGAAGAATCGAGTCATAAATTAAATTTAAGCAATGTGAATTTCTAATGGGGAAAATTGGGGCCTATAGATGGCCAAAGTTTTTAGTTTACAGAGTAGTCATGGTGCCTAGGACAAAATTGGGAAAATTTGGGCAAAATACCCAATTTCTACAACAATAATTATGGAAAAACCAGCTAAGCATGGAAAAATAATCATGCGCGTATGTGGGCACTAAAATTTGATGTTGCCAAGTGAAGAAATGGTCATGCACAGATGTGCACACTAAAATTTGATGTTGCATGGTGCAAAGTTTGTGATGTGCGGAAAAATAATGGTGTGTGGGTGTACGCACTAAAATTTTGGCACTGTGTGGTGCAGAATTGGTGGTGGACACATAATAGTGGTGTGTAGATGAGCACACTAAAATTTTGCATTGCACAGTGGAGAGCTTGTGGCACATGCATAATTTTGGTGCCCAAGGAATGCTCATTGAGTATTGGCAGAGCACAAAGTATAATATTGGTGCACGCGCAATGTTGGTATGCAATGCGTGTGCGTTAAATATTCAGGACGCACAAAAGTAGAATTGGTGGAGCATAGGGAGTATTGTTGTGCGGTGTGAGTGCAATGAACCTTGGAGTTGTGTGGTGCAGAGCTTGCAATGTACACAAAATATGAGTTTGTGACAAAAAGTTGTGTGCAACAAATATTGGCGCGTGACACAAAAGTTGTGTATAGTAGATATTGGTGCGCAAAACAAAAGTTATGTGCACTAGATATTGGCGTGACAGAAAAGTGGTGCACACTGGATATAGGTGTGCAGTGCATGCACCACATTTTGGCGTTGCGCATATATAAATTGTGCATGTTAAATATTGGAGTATATTTTCAAATCGGTGCACGTGAATTTTCTTTAATGGTGTATAATACCTGAAAATCAATGACTTTCTCTGACTTTTGGTATTTTTGGAAGGTTATGCTTTTGCAAGGCATTTTTGAGGCCCTAAACACTGTTTTTAGCTACTAAAAAATAGTCCACCCAAGATGTAGTTTTGGTAGATCAAATGAAAAATCTCAGTGATGTAAGACCCCGACCCTCGGGCCGAGATCCACTCACAGGATCATTTCAAATCTTCCCTGAGCCTAAGAGGCTCCTTTCAGATCCCTATCGGAACCTCAACATTCAATCCACAGGTCCTTCTGAAACCCCCTTATGCAAACATGCACAAGATGTGATCTTCACCTCCTCAATGACCACAACGGTATGACCAGGGCCTTACACACAAGTGCCTTTCACAACTCGTGATCTCATGAGTTCGTGAGTTGAAGCTCTCGACTCCTCTTCCTACAAAATCCTGATACTTGAGATACCAATACATGTATCGTTCCTTCTTGTCAGCGCCCTCCACGCATAACCATCGCCTAGGGCTAAGTGTTAGCGCCTCTCACTACTCATGACCTTGCAAGTTGAGTTGTTGAGCCTTGGCGATCCACCTTTGTGAAACCCCGAGAGGCAATATCTGACTTCCCTTTCGCACTTCTCGCAACTCGCAACTTCACGAGTTGAGTTATTGAGCTCTCCTACTCCTTCTTTGTGAATTCACAAGACGTGATAAGTCAACAGATGGTTGACTCCTGCCCAGGTGAAAAGTGTCCACCTGTTAACCATGCAGTCCCCACCTGATGGATATGCCATGTGTTCACACAAGCCTCGGCTCTCGGCACTTCACAACTTCTATAGTCAAAAGTGACTCCTCTCAACCTCCAAACCTTCAATATATGAGGTATCGAGATGCCATATCCTGCGGATCTCCTTCTTCCCTGATCAACGGTTCAAATCTCATCTCGATCTCGCGACTCGGGACTTTATAGAGCAAAGGCCTCCTCCTTCCAGCTCATGATACCTGAATCCATGAGATGTATCTGATCCCTGGTCCTCTGAGTTCTCCTGATCACGCCACGTGTCCTCCAAAGATGGACGGCCCTGATACCTTCAGGACTTCACAACTCACAAAGTCAAAGGACTCCTCTGCTCTGCTCCTGATGCCCAAGTCCCCGAGATACAAGGATCTCGTGATACACATCCTCCTAATTGACGGTTCTGATCTCTTCGAAGTCTCATGAGTAAAGAGCTCCAATTGTTGCCTCTATGTCTCTAGAACTCTAAGATGCCGAAATAATCCTTTCAGGACTTTTGTCGAGTCCTCTTCTTTGCATATGAGGGTTTAAACCTTGTGCATCTTCCCTAAATTCGATGGCTATCAGTTATCCACACCCATATCTGATGGCCTGAATCCGTTCCTCCTGTGTGCACTTCTCTGTTGCTCCCTGAATGTGAAATTCCAATGGTCTAGATCTTCTCCTATACCTGAATCAATGACAACTGTGCTCCTTCCTGAGCTTGCATTTTTTTCTTCCTTCTCCTTGGAAGATTCCAAGTTATCTAAAGCCTTGGATTTTGTCCCTGCTTCGAAGCCTCTACTCTCAGCCTCTATCTACGTTCTCGAAACTGCTTTCCCTCTTGATTTTTCTCGAACTCGAACCCTCCAAAGGGTTATCTCACTCGCTGTGATTCCTTGCAGATATGGCTCTGTGCATAAAATCATTCTCCCTCCTGATATTTATTCTCCTCAAATCCTCGAAGGATCCTTCGACCTTTGTGCTCCTTGCAGGTCTCTGTCCCTCCTGGACTTTGCTTTCTCTAAACCCGTGAAAGGATTCTTGAATCCTACACTCCTTACAGAGTCTCTGCATGTATGAAGGTGCTATCTGTCTTGACCTTGTCTGTTGCTCATACCTCTAAAGTCTCTGTCCCTTTCTCTCCTTGAAAGGATGGAAATGCTCTCTGGAAACCTCCTACTCAAGCACTTCTTGTTGAGCCTGCAGGGTGTTCAGAAACCCTATGAAGGTCTTCTTTGACACTTCCTTCTCCTTTAGAACTCTAAGAGTCCTCCCTGTGTAAACTGGCACTTACTCAACGCCCTCCTGGTGGAGCTCCTGCAGAATCCCTCAGTGATTTTGATTTCTCCTTGAACCCACAATGGAGTTCTCCTCTGCACTCTATTCCTGTGCCCAATGCCCTCCTGGAAGAGCTCTATAGAATCCTCAGTGATTCTATCTTGTCTTGAACTCGAACTAGATTTCTTCTCCTCAATGCAACTTGTGCATCTGCTCAATGCTCGCCTGGCAAAGCTCTTCCAAAATCCTGCAGTGATTATGTCTTCTGTTGTGTTCTCCTCTACACAATATTACCTCCAAGGTATTTAGCAACCTTGAGGTTTCTCCTTGAGTTTAAGACTTCGGATGGTGCACTCTCCTGGCACGTCTTTGTCCAAATTTCGTAGAATTGGAAGTGCACTCTATGCACTAGCTTTTAGAACCCGCAATGTTCTTTCACACCCTCTTGGCATGAAGCCTCAAAGATCCCCAAAACCTAAAATCAAAGAACTCACTGACAACAAAATCTATCTGTCCCTGCAAATGCACATCTACAGCATACATCTACAACATATAAAGAACACACATAGACATTCATAAACACATAAAGACACACAGAAATTCATGCAGGAAATCTGCTCTTTGTATTAATATGAAAATGTTTGTACAAAGGTGTTTGAGCTTAGACTTTGGTAGAGTCTCGGCTCCTTCTCTATCTGCTCTTTTTACATAGAGCTCCCTATCTCTCTCTCTCTATGCTACTTCGACTAACTCAAAACAAGATCAAAAGATATTTTACATGAGGGGGCTCTTCGATCTCTTCCCTCCATCTCACCTACCCTATTCAATTACATTAAGCTTACATTGAATGGGCTGTCTAGCCCGGATTGGATCTAGATTCAGCCTTACAACCATTAAAATCTATCTACATATAAAGCTTACGTATAGGCATGACCTTTTGGCTCTAACAGCCTTACAAATATTAAATACACTTGATTCAAATTCAAAATATGAGAGGGATGGCACCTCTCTTCCTTGAATGCGTCGAATGGGCTGGTTGGCTAGTGCATGGCTAGCTTGGGAGAAATGCTCCTGCATCACTCAGTGATAGATTTCTAATAGTATCTTTCATCAAACAAAGTTAGGATGAGTGATTTACATCCCAGGCAATGGAGAGTAAATTTTAAGCCTCGGTTAACTTCTGAAGGCCATAACTTCCCACTCTAGAATCAGATTGAGGCACATGAGCAATTTATGGAAACATATTGAACCATAGAACACATTCATGGAGCTAAATTCAATATTTGGGCATATTGCAAATGTTTAAGAGGGCATAGAAGGCACATGTAACATTCACAACCAAAAATATTAATTGGACTGAAACATTAGTGGGTTGTATCTAACAACTTGAATCTCAGATGGGGGTAAAACAAATAATTGGCCAGCATGCTCAAAATTTGTTTATGAAGGATCCAAATTGGGCTCCTACCAAAAATCCAATGGAGTATCTCCAAAAATGCATAATTGCAGTTGAGATTTGCACCTAGTTGAAGTGTGAATAGAAGGAATTAATGGAAACTTTGCAAAGGACCATAACTTTCTACTCCAGACTGAGAATTGAGCAAGGGAGTAGTCATTGGAAAGATATTTTAAAGAAGAGTATAAATATACACCAATAAAATTGATCTGGGAAGTTAATTTAATGAGAAATCAGAAGAAAGAGTTATGATTCATTATTGTAACAAAATTGTAGATAATTTCATGAATTTGTTAAATTATTTAGCCTAACAAATTTTGTTGACTGCACATTTTGTAGAGGTCAAAACATTTAAATCAGAACATGATCAACATAGAGTTCAAAATCATGGAATATGCACAGGGGACTTACATCCATGAAGATGAGATCATAGGGATGTATGATAGTATCAGTAATGAATGTACAAATTCAAAAGGACATGGAGAAGGTAAGGAAGAAAGCATTAACTTGGTAGAGACCATAAAAATTTTGTAAAATTATGTCCATAGTTATAAAGATGATAATGAGAGACTTATGAAAGCCAAAGGGAAACAAGAAGGATTCAATATCAATTTAATGCAAAGTTTGTACAGAATAAAGAAGAAAATGGATAAGGAGACCAAGTCAAGCAGATCAGGGAGTCACAGGTATGATGATGAGAGGAGAAGAACAAGAAGTGTTGGCATGCATCGCCATCACTCTCCAAGGAATTCAACTAGGAGAGAATAAAGTAGTTCAATTCCATCCCATGTGAGGAAACAAAATAAGAGGTATGGGGTGGATGCACTATAGGGAGAAATGAACAAAATCAAGCCTTATACATTTGATGGTGAGCACAATAAGGATGAGGATGAAAAGACATGGGTTCTAGGCATGAGGAAGTATTTTCAATCTCATAATTAATCTTCACAAGTAGTAGGAACAATTGTCATCTATTAGCTCAAGGGAAAAACATCAATGTGGTGGAACCAATTTGTGTAGGTGCAACAAATTGATGAGAAGAAGGTTACTTGGAGGGAATTCAATAGGTACTTTCAAAAGAAATTCTTGACTAAGCGATACTATGGAAAGAAAATGAAGGATTTCTTTGAACTCAAGCATGGGAATATGACCATAGATGAATATGAAAGGAGTTTTTTAGAATTGTTGAAGTATGTTTCTTTCATCAAGGATGAGCAAGTTAAGATTCAAAGGTATTTGAGTGGGATGCCATCATTTATCAGTGACAAGATACAATATAATGATCCCAAAACATTGGAGGAAACCATAAGGTGAGATAAATTCCTTTATGGTCAACATAAAGGAAGAACAACTTTCCAAAAATATTTGGAAGACAAGAATAAAAGAAAGATGGAACAGAGGAAAAAAGGAACCAATCGACTATTCTTCATAAGTAACTCTTAGGCACAACCAACTTCTAAAGAACCCAGAATGACCGAGACATTGGGGAAAATACCAAGGAAACCACCTATTCAATGTCGAGGTTCTGGGGGAGATCATATACACAGAGATTTCTCTCACAGAGTTGAAAATGTGAGGATTTTTCACAATGTACATCAAGTTGATACATTGGAGGACATGGGAAGAAATGTACCTGGGATCTATGCAGCCCTAGATAACAAGCAAGCTGAGTTTCAGTCACATGTGATTGAAGTGGAAGGTAAGATCAATAACGAACCCATTGCTATTTTTAATTGATTCAAGAGCTATTCATAGTTATATAGATCCTAATATGTCGAAAAGATTTCAATTTCCAAGAAGAAAGATTGGAAAATCTTGGTTGGTGCCACTAGATATATGAGATAAAAGGAAAAATAATGAGATGGTTAAGTCATTCCCAATGGACATGAATGGAACACACACCAGGGAAGATTTGAACATCATACCTTTAGGATCCTATGACTGCCTAATTGGTATGGATTGGTTGGACCAACATCATGCTATCCTAGACTGTTATAATAAGGAATTTACTTTCTTGGATGAGGAAGGGAACTTAAGGACAACAGAGGGAATTCCCAAGGAAGTAACCATTAGAGAACTTACAACCTTGTAGAGAAATAAAAGTTATAGGAAAGGATGTAAAATATTTGCAACACATATTGAAGAGACACTTGAATATAATATGGAAAATACTGAAGATTACGTCGTCCTAAAAGAGTTTGAAGATGTATTTAAAGAAATACGAGGATTTCAACCCAAGCAATATATTTATTTTTCCATCAATTTGATGCCTGGAGAAGCCCCAATATCCAAGACCCCTTATAGGATGAGTACATAAGAACTGAAGGAATTACAAATGAAACTTGAAGAGCTTCAGAAGAATGGGTATGTACACCCAAGTGTTCCAACTTGGGGTGACCCGGTATTATTTGTGAAGAAAAAGGATGAAACATTGAGACTTTGCATTGACTTAAAGAAGTTGAATAAGGTAACTATGAAGAACAAGTATCCTTTTCCAAGGATAGATGACCTCTTTGATAAGATGAAAGATTGAAAAATATTCCTGAAGATTGATCTCAGGTTAGGCTATCATCAAGTAAGAATTAAAGAATAATACATCAACAAAACTACCTTCAGAACCACATATGGACATTATGAGTTCACAACAATACCATTTGGGTTGTCAAATGCACCTGTTGTCTTCATGTGTCTAATGAATGGTATTTTCATAGAATACTTAAATATGTTGGTCACTCTCTTCATGGATGACCTTCTTATATATTATAAGTTTGAGAAAGATAATGAGAAACACTTGAAAATGGTGTTGCAGGTATTGAGGGAGCATCAATTGTATTGCAAATTAAGAAATTTCTCATTCTAGCAGAAGAAAATTCATTATTTGGGCCATATCATTTTAGAGGAAGGAATAACCATGGACCCATAAAAGATAAAGGCCATTGAGGGGTGGCCAACACCAAGGAATGTCTATGAGGTGAGATCATTCATGGGACTAGCAGGTTACTACAGAAGATTCATTGAGGGATTCTCAAAGATTCCACACCCAATCACTTCCTTGTAGAAGAAGGGTGTGAAGTTTGAGTGGACATCGGATTGTGACAGGACTTTCCAAAACTTGAAGAAATTATTAACAAGTGCTCCAATAATAAGGATTTTTTTAACCAAATGAAGACTTCATTGTATCCATTGATGCATGTAAAGAAGGGCTTGGTGGAGTCCTTAGTCATAATGGGTATGTGGTGTGCTATGAATCAAGGAAATTAAAGGAGCATGAAAGGAAATATGCTACTCATGATTTGCAATTGGAAGCCATAGTGCATTCATTGAAGATGTGGAGGCACTACCTCATGGGAAAAACATTTGAGTTGAGGACAAACCATAGTGGTCTAAAATATTTATTTGGAAATCCAAATCTAAATGTCAGGCAAAGCAGGTGGTTAGAATTCCTTAGTGAATATGTCTTTGATATAAATCATATAAAGGGGAAAGACAATAAGGTGGTTGATGCACTCAACAAAATGGTGCATGAGATGCATGCTACATCCTTTAGCATGTACCAATCATATTTGAAAGAAAGAATCGTAGAGGCTGGAAAATCAGATTTACCATACATGGAAATAAAGACAAAATTACATCAAGGTATTTTGCAGTAGAAAAGGGAACAATATAAACTAGAAAAAGATGAAATTCTCATGTACAAGGGCAAAATTTATGTGCCAAATTATCAAGAATTGAAAAATCCGATTTAAAATAAATGCATAATGTTCCTTATGTTGGGCACCCAAGTTACCAGAAAACAGTTGCAATTGTCAAGAGTCATTTTTATTGGCGAGGTAGGAAGAAAAAGGTTGTTGATTTTATTGTCAGGTGATTGGAGTGTCAAAAGGTCAAGGATGAACATAAACACCCAGCTGGGTTGCTACAACCATTTCCCATTCCTAAGTGGAAATGGGAAGTTGTAAAAATGGATTTCATCACCAAAACTACCTAGAACAAACAAGCAAAATGATTCTATAATGGTAGTGGTAGATAGCTTATTAAAGTAGCCCATTTTATTCCAGTAAAGCTTACACACAAGGCAACCAACATTGTTGATATTTTTATCATACAAATTGTTCAACTATATGGTATACCCAAGAAAGTTGTATTTGACAGAGATCCAAAATTTACATCAAATGTTTGGAAAGGATTATTCAAGGGATTCAGATCAAATCTGAATTTTAGCACAATTTATCATCCAGAGTAAGATGGGAAGACAAAAAGGGTGAATCGGGTGATAGAATACATGCTAAGGATGTATTTGATCGATAAACCATCCAAATGGGAGGATTATTTTCATTTGGTAGAGTTTTCTTATAACAATGGGTACCAAGCATTTCTAAAGGTGAGCCCATTTGAGGCACTTTATGGCATAAAGTGCAATAAACTAGTGAGCTGGGAAAACCTAGCAGACAAACAAGTGGTTGGGCTAGAACTACTCATGGAAATGGAAGAGTAGATGGTGAAAATAAAACATAATTTAAAGGATGTCCAGGAAAGGTAGAAAGCTATGATGATAAAGGTAAAACTCACAGATAATTTAAAGTGGTTGACCATGTATTCTTGAAAGTAAAATCCAAGAGACATACCCTAAAGTTGAGAAATTGTTCAAAGCTAGCAACACATTACTGTGGGTTATTTGAAATCCTAGAGAGGATTGGTCATGTAGCATATATTCTTTTCTTACCAGCATCAGTGTGTATTTATAATGTATTACATGTGTCATTTTTTAAAAAGTATGTATTTGATGCTAATCATGTCATTGATTGGAATGTGATTCAAGTGGAGCAAGAGGAAGAATTTCAAGAGCATCGGGTGTGCATATTGGACCGAAAGATGAAGAAGCTTTGGAATCGATCCACGGAGCTAGTAAAGGTCCAATGGACCTCGTACGGTCAAGAAGATGTAACTTGGGAGATCGAGGATGTTATGCGGGCATAATACCCGCATATTTTTGAATACGTTTGAAATTTTGGTTGTATATATGTATATGTTGCACTGAGGACAGTGCATAAATAATGGGGAGGGGAATGTAATACCCCTAGGCTGAACCCAAATTGTACATATAAACGTAAATGAACATATAGGCTAGTGAGACATGGGTACTAATTGTAAATGTAAATGTAATTATACACATAAGTTGGTGAGTTGATGGTACAAGGTTTTTAGCTTGGTCCTACATGCATTGAGTTAGTATGTTGGAATCTCATACAAAAGGAGTGCACACATTTTATAATGTATCACGCACATGTGTAAGTGTTTGGGGATTGCACATTAAAGGAAGGGCATGCACCATCTTTAGTTTACATACAATGGACTAAGTGCATGGTTTTGGGGCCTAAGTGCCTTTGTGTATATGTATTTTGAGGCCATAATGCATGTGTTGTTATTAGGATGGGAATCCATATGTTAAATGGCCAGTAACCCATCATTGTAATATGTAATCACATGCAAATATTAATGAAAACACATCACTTGTTCATACCAACCATGTAAAAGAGTATGGGTGGATAAAATCCCCTAGATAGGGAAAGGGCGATAAAATTTAAGGATAAGGGGCTAAGATAGGGGGACTTAAGACTAAAGGAATATTATATTAATATTTATTAAAGTATAAAGTATGGATAATTATTTAATCCTAAGTTCTAAGGATGGGGACAAGTGGGTCCAAGGTAGTTCTCAACATGACAAGTGTCAAGTTAGGAACATGCATACATATAGTTTGGACTTAGTTCATTTTTCTATCATTTTATCATCATTTTGTTTCACTCACACAATTTGTATCTGTATCATGTTGTTAATATACATTTTATTGTACCTATACCCTGGTTAGCTTTGGAGATGGACTTAAGAAGCTAGTTGTCAGGCATGTATGATATTGAAGAGGCAGGTTTTCAGGCCCGTGGGAATTCTCTCCAGGCGAGATAATTGTTGGGAATTGATTCCTGAAGGTTCCAAACTACAGCTACAGGGCTCTGATGCTTCATGTCCGACCTATTGTTGAAGACACATAAAGGAAATGGGGTGGTTGAGGAACTGTTGAGAAGAGAAGGGGCACACTTCCTGAGGTGGTATAGGCATGTGGGAAATGAGGGACTATAGGATGTCGGTTTGAGTTGATACATATGACTTTTTTTTCCTATTGTCTGAGTTACCTTAGCTACGTTAGGAATCCTTTAACCATGTGGAGCTTAGTCCCATCTCGGGGGTTACCCATTGCTCAGAATTATGAGCAGTGTGGTCTAAGGCTAAGAGGAACGCGGAAGGTATGCATGCACTTAGTGCTCTTTTAAATCAAAGATAAGTGTCAATTGAGTGTTAATTCATATGTTGCATTAATATTTGTGCATTTGTTTTCATGGGTTTTTCCCTTGTATGTTCCATGCATATTTTTGTTATTATTTTGTATGAATATGCATATTTGCATAGTATTTTTATGATTTAAATCAGTATTAGAGTTAAAAATTTTAAGTGGCATAGACCAGTAGGTGGTTGGGGATGTTATAGTTACATTTGTTGGAAATAATTTGAGCAACAATTTACATCTAAGGATTCATATCTGAGAAAGGAGTTTTGGATTTTTAAGAGGGAATTTTGACATCCCGCCATCCTAAGGAAGGGTTAGGGGTTTGGGTGTGTTACCTAATTTTTTATTATAAGGTTGTATATGAAGAAACACCTATTTCCCTTTAGAAAAGTAGCATTTTGAATGTCCCTCATCAGCTTCATATTTCATGTGATCCTGATCAATGCCCAAATTCTCTTTGAGGGTATGTATAATGTAAGCTTGAACTATAAAGCTTATGTCAACATATTGTACCTTACAAACACTAGGTAGGTAGGGTCATACAAAAGATGAATTTTTAACATAGACCACATCAAAGGGATTCATGTGATTAGAACCATGGTAAGATGTGTTGTATCACCATTCAATGAGTGATAATCATTGAATCCATCGAGATTGTTAGTGAGACATGAAACAACTCAAATATGTTTCTAGGAACTGGTTGAAAGCTTTAGTTTGAGCATCAATCTGGGGATAATGGGCCATGTTAATATGCAATTGGGTTCCCTAGAGCCTGAACAATTCTTGCCAATTATTTTTATGAAATTGGAATCATGATCGAAGACAATAGAGTGGGGCATTCCATGGAATTTTAAGATATTTTCCATGAAAACTTGAGCCCCGTTGGATGTTATGATTGGGTGTCGGATGACATAGAAATGCGCATATTTTTAAATGTGATCAAATACATCCATGATTATTGATTTATTTCCATATTTGGGTAGTCTAACAATGAATTCCATATAAATATGATTATGTATAGTAGGTAGAATAGGGAGACATTGGAATGTGCCTAGAGTTTTGACTATTTCTCCCTTATTGCATTAGGAAGTATCACATTCAACGAAAAAAGTGTGTATGTCTTGTTTCATGCCTTCCAAGAAAAAGGAACGTTTGATCCATTCATATGTTTTTTGAAAACCCGAATTCTTGGTTGTTGATGAAGCATGAAGTTCAGAGATACAATGGATTTAAAGTGTCTCTTGAGAAATTTGGCAATGAATAAAATAATAAGTGCTTCCACTGTCGACTAGGATAATGACTTTCTCATGCTTGATATAACCAATTAACTGAAGGGTTTGGATAGCATAGATACTAATAAGAGAATTCTAATGGATAGTTGGTTCAACTTACAGTAGATTATACAGTAGTATAGGATCATCGTCATAGGGTAGCGCTTCAAATGGAGAAACATCACCATCCTCTTTAAAAATGGCCTTTACAAATGCCCATAAAAACAATTTTGTCCTTACATTTGTGCCCCCAAAATTATTTTTCATAACAATTATAGCAAGGACCCTCAAATTGGAATTCAATCATTCTTCCAAGGTTAATTTTTGGATATGAAGAGCAGGGGAAGGAGGCGTTGGATTGGTCGGCTAGGAATCGGGAGTAAAGGATGTTTGTCTAATTCAGGAATAAACTACTTGTTTTTCTTACTTCAGACATAGAGTAGATTCAAGTTAGGTCTGGCAGAGATCCATTAGGACATGATCTTGGATGTCGTCCTTAAGGCCACTAATAAAGCATTGATGGAAGAATCTCTTGGACATGACTTTAGTTTAAAAATCTAATTTCTCAAGCAACAATTTATTCTTCCATTGTACTAGATTGTTTAAGATTCGTCAAATGACCCAAATGATGTGTGTCCATGTCAAATAATTCATAAAGTTTTGCAAAAAATTTGGTCCAAGAAAGAAACCCTATGTGGGAATTCTTATGACATTTCCACCATTAACATCATTGGGGATCCAGATAGAGTACACTGATATGAAATTTGATCAATTCATCAGTGATTCCATGGAAGGAGAAATAATGTTCCATTTGAGTGACCCAACCTTTGGGGTCTAAGCCATCAAATTTATTCACCCCAACTTTGGAAAAACATATTTCATGGTTAAAAAGGTTAAAAACAAATTCGATGGGATGGGAGGAGTCAACTACCTATTGGTGTGAAGGTTGTGTAGAGGAGAGAGGACCTTGGGATTGATTAATCATTGATGTCAATTTGTCCATAACACTGGAGAAGGTGTTGAGTTGGGTGAGACAGGAATTTAGGGTGTCCATTTGGGTGAGATGGGAATTTATGGTAGAAATATTTTCATTAATATTAGTGATCTCTTCCATGGTATGTGTAACGCCCCCGTCATTACGACAACATGCAACCCAAAAGAAGTGCAATTTTTTTTAATTTTTTTTTAGCAGGAAGGTAGCAATGACCACAATCAAGAAATACAACTCAATGACTAACACAATGCATGCAATCCAGAAAAAAAACATCACAAGGACCACACAGAATAGCGCGCACGCTGCGAGATGTAACATACGAAAATCAAGTAGACCATCAAAACGACTACCCACTCATCCTACCTTGCAGGGTTAGGACCTTCAGAACACATAAACACAGGGTTAGGACCTTCAAGTGTTACAGGGTTAGGACCTTCAATCAGTCCAACACAAAAACTTCCACGGTAAGTAGCTAGAACCCTCTCGGCGAATGAGAGATCGCTTTTAAATGTTACAACTTCAGATACATCAAAGTAGTCAAGGAATTTTTATTTCTCAAACCAAGTATATCAGAGAAATGTTGAAGAGGTTTGGAATGGAAGATTGCAAACCAGTTATCACTCCCATGAAAACCAGTTGAATGTTGAGCAAAGATGATGATTTGAAGTCTACAGATCAGAGGCAATACAGGTCAATGAATGGAAGCCTACTATATGTGACAACATCTAGACCAGATGTAATGCACAAATTTGGACAGATGGCACGATTTCAAGCAGCATCAAAGGAATCACATGTATTAGCAGTGAAGAGAATTTTTAGATATCTCAAAGGAACATAAGAGTTTGGATTATGGTATCCAAAAGGAAAGGATCTATCACTAATTTCCTACACAGATGCAGATTGGGTAGGTTGTATTGATGACTGACGAAGCACCAATGGAGCAATGTTCTACCTAGGTGAGTGTTTAGTATCATGGCTAAGCAAGAAACAATCATCAATATCTTTATCTGCAACCGAGGCAGAGTATATTGTAGCAACATCATGTTGTACACAGGTACCTTGGATGAAACAAACTCTGACAGATATACAGGATGAGTATGATGAGCCCATTCCAATATATTCTGATAATACAAGCGCCATCAGTATCTCAAAGAACCCGATGATGCACTCCAAGAAGAAGCACATTCCAATCAAGTATCACTTTCTGTGGGAGCAGGTTACAGAAAAGAACATCAAAGTTGAATATGTGGGCACAAAAGAACAAGTGGCAGACATCTTTACAAAACCACTTCCACGGGAAGCCTTTGAATATCTTCGCCAAAGAGTTGGAGTTATCTCCATTCCAAAATGAATTCTTTTTGAATTATTTTTGTATGATTATCATATATGTCTTATATGTACATGAGGAAGCACCATAAGAGGACAATTCAGTCAGGGGGAGCAACCTCGGATGGAAAGATACCTTTGCCATTAATGACAAAGGGGGAGAGATTTATTAGATGTAGAGGACATAGGCATGGTTCAAGGGGGAGCATATTTATCAGACGCAAAGGACAGAGGCATAGTTCTAGGGGGAGCATGAGTGATATGATTTCAGTATTGCATCAAAGTGTTTCCATCACTGCCAAAGGGGGATATTGTTGATTAATGTTGGTTTTCATTGATGTCAACCCTTGAAGAAATCCCCGCAACAAAAAGGTTTGGGTAATGGACCCAAGATTGTTTGATGTAAATATGAATCATTATTGTCTTGTCATGGTTGATAAGAAGTAAATATGGATGAACTCGAATGTGGTCCCCTTATGGTGAAAGACCTCACGCGAAGATGTTTTGCGAAGTAAGAGAACCCATGATTAATTGTGGAATAATGAGATGAAGGACAATGAATTTGTCATGGAAACTATCCTACATGGATATTTCTTGTCATTCCATTTCCATTGTTATGTGGAACGTCAGATAACTCGTCACCGTTAGAGAGTTCTGACCATGTGAAGTTGGAGAACCCAACATTGGGTAATGGACCCAAGTTTGTTTGATGGATAAGGATATGATTTTTGCTATATTTGAAGTTAATACTATTCTATATGGATAGGTCATGTCATTATATTTCTGGTGGTATGTGGAACTTCACATAACTCTTCACGGTTTGAGAGTTATGGCCTTACGAAGTTGGAGGACCCTCATATGTCATCTAGAAGCCCCAAAAAGTCAAAGTAGTCAAAGTGGTTTAAGATATTTTAAAAGGTAAATAATAAAGTGAAGTGATGAGTGTACTATAATTCAAAGTGATTACAAAATAAATTATTTAAATAATAAATTCAATGGTGAAATTAGAAGTGGGTTAACCCTAAAATAAGGAAAGTGGGCAAAGTGACCTAGAAGATGTTTTTAAGGAAGCTACTTGGAGAGTATAAATAAGAGGCAAGGCTCTCTCATTTAAGACACACTTGAGAATATTGAATACCTATAGGTGTCTAAGGTAACCAAAGGCTATCTAAGCTGGATTTCTGAGGGAAGGTGATGAAAAGAAGGCTGGAATTCAAGGAAGGATAGATTCTTTTGATGGTGCTTTCTAAGGTATGTTATTTATAGGTCATCTCACCATTTTCGCAATAAAATTTTTTCTAGAATGATTTAGACCTTGAAATTTCCATGCCATTGAGGAAACATATCCAAGTATATGTGGTAAACAATTCAACTTTCGGGTCATTTTATTTTTGGAGTTACACTCCGTGGAAAATAGGGTTTGTGGTTAGTCCTGAAACTAGTCAAAAACATGTGTTTCGGGTAAAAATGTCATAACTTCTTCATAACAGATATCGATTGAGTAAGACCAAATGTGTCAGTTATAGTACAGTCTTTAGTATGTTGTGTAATATTTTTATATCGATTCAAAAAATATTTTGTGTGGGGCACGCTCTACAAGGTCGCTCTCTAGAATAAGCCATAATTCAACAAGGTATGCCATTTTTGCTATAACTCATTTTTTGAGAGGTTACAAGTAGTGAAGCTTGGATGAATTGAACAAAAAACACTAAGGAACATTGTGTATCAGTTTCATATATTTATCCATTACAGGTACAAAGTTATGATTACTTCAAGTTAAGGTTGTTGACTAATCCAAAACTAGGCATGTGAGACTAAAGAAAAGTTTGATGAAAATGCTAGTCTCTTGTTGTTAAAGTTAAGGAAGGTTCGAAGGAATGTGATCATATACACTAGTTCTATTACAGAGCTACAAATCATAATTGGATGATGAAATTGATGAAGGATTTTGGTTTAGGTACATGTTGAGTACATGGTTGAGACAAGTATTTGATGAGTTGCCACATACATGAGGTGTATAGTTGATGATGTTGGTACATATTGATGAGTCATAGTTGATGCGTAATTGAAACATCATTGGTATAGGTTTGTGCATGGTTAATGCACTTGTTTATGGTACAGGTTGATTACAGGTTGTTTGGTACAGTTTGGTGAATGGTTGATGCACTTGTTTATGGTACAGGTTGATTACAGGTTGATGAATGGTTGATGAATGGTTTAGATCTATTGGTACGGGTTTACAATGGTATATCTCACAATGATAGTTTGATAGTGGTTCCATCATTCTACTTCTACTTAAGGGTGGTTGGACGGGGCAAGGACATGTGGTTGTATCCACCTTCTGGTTGTAGATGGAGAACATAGGAGGTTGTAGCCTCCTTCTGATTGTAGCTAGATAATTGGAGAGTTGGAGCTTCCCTCAGGTTGTATCATGAGAAACTAGGTGGTTGGAGCCTCCTTCCAGTTGGAGATGGAAAACAAAGGAAGTTGGTGCTTCCAATGAATGTAATTATTCAAGGCATATAAGAAAAATCATTCTGTGGTTTTCTCCCGCTTTGGGTTTCCACGTAAAACACTGGTGTACTATGTATGTGTATGATTGTTCATTTGTTCATTGCTCATTATTGGTTGATAATTCTACATTGACATAACACTTAGATTATTTGGTTAAAAATGATTAAATTTCTCTATTACTAATTCACCCCCCCTTTCAGTAATCCAACAATTGGTTTCAGAGCAGCATTCTACCTAGGTGAGTTTTTAGTATCATGGATAAGCAAGAAACACTCATCAATATCTTTATCTACAACCGAGGTAGAGTATATTGCAACAGCATCATGTTGTACACAAGTACTTTGGATGAAACAAACTCTGACAGATATACAAGTTGATAACAAGCGCCATCAGTATCTCGAAGAACCCAGTGATGCACTCCAAGACGAAGCACATTCCAATCAAGTATCACTTTCTATGGGAGAAGGTTGCAGAAAAGAACATTGGAGTTGAGTATGTGGGCACAAAAGAACAAGTGGCATACATCTTTACAAAACCACTTCCACGTGAATCTTTTGAATATATTCTCCAAAGACTTGGAGTTATTTCCACTCCAAAATGAATGTTTTTTGAATTATTTTTGAATGCTTATCTTATATGTCTTAGATTTACACGAGGAAGCACCATCAAAGGAAAATTCAGTCAGGGGGAGCAACCCTGTATGGAAAGATACCTTTTCCATTGATGACAAAGGGGGAGATATTTATCAGAAGTAGAGGACAGAGGCATGGTTCCAGGGGGAGCAAATTTATCAGATGCAAAGGACAGAGGCATGGTTCCAGGGGGAGCATGAGTGATATGATTTGAGTATTGCATCATAGTGTTGCCATCACTGCCAAAGGGGGAGATTGTTGATTAAGGTTGGTTGTCATTGATGTCAACCCTTGAAGAAAGCCTCGCAGCACAAAGGTTTGGGAAATGGACCCAAGATTGTTTGATGTAAAGATGACTCATTATTTTCTTGTCATGTTTGATAAGAATTAAATATGGATGAACTCCAAAGTGGTCCCCTTATGGTGAAAGCCCTCATGGGAAGACACTTTGTGGAGTAAGAGAACCCATGATTAATTATGGAATAATGAGATGAAGGACAGTGAATTTGTCAGGGAAACTATCCTATATGGATATTTCTTTTCATGCCATTTCCGGTGGTATGTGGAACGTCACATAACTCCTCACGGTTAGAGAGTTATGACCACGTGAAGTTGGAGAACACGGGTTTGGGAAATGGACCCAAGTTTGTTTGATGGATAACGATATGCTTTTTGCTATATTTGAAGGTAATACTATTCTATATGGATAGTACATGTCATTCCATTTTTGGTTGTATGTGGAACGTCACATAACTCCTCACAGTTTGAGAGTTATGGCCTTACAAAGTTCAAGGACCCTCATATGTCATCTAGAAGCCCCAAAAGGTCAAAGTAGTCAAAGTGGTTTAAGAGATTTTAGAAGGTAAATAATAAAGTGAAGTAATGAGTGTACTATAATTCAAAGTGAATACAAAATACATTATTTAAATAATAAATTCAATGGAGAAATTAGAAGTGGGTTAACCCTAAAATAAGGAAAGTGGGTAAAGTGACCTAGAAGATGTTTTTAAGGAAGCTACTTGCAGAGTATAAATAAGAGACAAGGCTCTCTCATTTAAGACACAATTGATAATATTGAATGCCTATAGGTGTATGAGGTAAAAAAAGGCTATATAAGTTGTATATTTTAGGGAAGATGAAGAAAAGAAGGCTGGAATTAAAAAAAGGATAAATTCTTTTGATGGTGCTTTCTAAGGTATGTTATTTACAGGTCATCTCACCATTTTCGCAATAAATTTGTTTCTATAATGAATCAGACTGTGAAATTGTATTTCCATTGAGGAAACATATCCAAGTATCTGTGGTAAAAAAATCAGATTTTGATTCATTTTATTTTTGGATTTACACTACGTGGAAAATAGGGTTCGTGGCTAGTCCTGAAACTAGTCAAAAATAGGTGTTTCAGGTAAAAACGTCATAACTTATTCATAAAAGATCAAAATTTAGTAATACAAAATGTGTCGGTTATAGTATATTCTTTAGTATGTTGTGTAACAGTTTCATATCAATTCAAAAAATATTCCATGCGGGGAACGCTCTACAAAGTTGCTCTCTAGAATAAGACAGAATTCAGCAAGGTATGCCATTTTTTCTATAACTCCTTTTATGGGAGGTTACAAGTAGTGAAACCTGGAGGAATTACACAAAACACACTGAATAACATTGTGTATTAGTTTCATATATTTATTCATTACATGTACAAAGTTATGATTACTTAAATTTAGGGTTGTTGACTAATCCAAAACTAGGCATGTGAGACTAAAGAAAAGTTTGATGAAAATGCTAGTCTTTTGTTGTTAAAGTTAAGAAAGGTTTGCAATAATGTGATCATATACACCAGTTCTAATACAGAGCTACAAATCATATTTGGATGATGAAATTGATGAGGGCTTTTGGTTGAGGTACATGTTGAGTACATGGTTGAGACAAGTAGTTGATGAGTTGGCACATACATGAGATGTATAGTTGATGATGTTGGTACATATTGATGAGTAGTTGAGACATCATTGGTATAGGTTGGTGCATGGTAGATGTACTTGTTTATGGTACAAGTTGATTACAGGTTGTTTGGTACAGGTTGGTGCATGGTTGATGCACTTCTTTATGGTACAGGTTGATTACAGGTTGATTACAGGTTGAGGTACAGTTGATGCATGGTTGATGCATGGTTCAAATTTATTGATATAGGTTTATAATGCTATATCTCATAGCGATAGTGTGACAGTGGTTCCATCATTCTACTTTTACTTCAGGGCGGTTGTATGGGGCAAGGACAGGTGGTTGTAGCCACCTTTCGATTGTAACCAGAGAACATAGGAGTTTGTAGCCTTCTTCTAGTTGTAGCCAGATAATTGGGGAGTTGGAGCTTCCCTCAGGTTGTAGCCTGATAAGCTAGGGGTTTGGAGCCTCCTTCTAGTTGCAGCTGAAAAACATAGGAAGTTGGTGCTTCCTATGAATTTAATTCTTCAAGACATATAAGAAAAAACATAATGTGGTTTTCTTCCGGTTTGGGTTTCCACGTAAAACACTGGTGTACTGTGTATGTGTATGATTGTTCATTTGTTCATTGCTCATTATTGGATGATAATTCTACATTGACATAACACTTGGATTATTTGGTTAAAAAGGATAAATTGCTCTATTACTAATTCACCCCCCCTATCAGTAATCCAACATAACAATATATCGCTATCTATTTAAAAGGAAGTCGCAGAGCTAAATTTCTGGGTTTGTTTAAGTTCAAAAATAATTGAATGCAGAGATAAAATGAATGCAGATATCCATTGAATGCAAAGATAAGTTGTTTACATGCAAAGATAAATGGAACACAACATATACATTGAATGCATGTATACAATAAACACAAAGTTAAGTTGTTTAAGTGTAGAGGTAAATGGAACGCATATAAAATCTATAAAATAAAATCGCTATAAATTGGTAAATCACTGTCAACAGTAAATGTTATCTAGTAAAGATATTGTTGGGTAAAAATGGGGTAAAAATCTGGATGAAAAGGTCATGTAAACACTGGGTGAAATCACCCAAAAATTCATGGTGAAATGTTGTGTATAAGCTGCTAAATCACCCCGGATTTCGTGATGTGAAGAATGAGTAAAGGTTGGGTAAAAACACCCATGGTAAATCGCAGTTGGTGCCTCAAATTTTTTGAAAGAAGAATAGATCAATGGTGCGCACGAGTCACCCAGATTCATTGGGAAGAATAAAAATGATTTATCAGACATGTACACCTACGATGGTCATACAAAATTTATAAAGAATGCAATTAAATATTCATACAGATTATATAAAAATATCTATGATTGACATACAGAACTTTGTGCAGAATATATAAAGAATGCACCCATGAAATGTCAATGCAGAAAGACTAAAGATATCAAACAAGTAAGATGCTTAACAAACCTTTTAAACTAATGTGAAAATACAGATCAACAATTAAAATCTGGTGTTTAACATTTAAAAGGGAATCGTTGTCTAAGATCACAGTGGTAATCATTCACAAAGAAAGCGTAGAGATAATCATTCACAAGGAAAACGTGGAGATAATCATTTACAAGGAAAGCGCGAAATTAAAAATTCAGTATTGAATCAGTCAAACGCAGAGATACAATTATGGGAAGGACACAAGGATTATGCATAAAATAAAAACGTGGAGATCAGAGATTAATCATAAGAGAAAAACACAAAGATAAGTAAGGGATATATAGTTGGGCGAAAATTTATCCTTCAATTATTATCTATGCATAGGAAAGAAGGGCATTTGAATCTAAGTCTTTAAACACCTGAGTGACGACCATCGATTCGGCTCCTGGCCGACTGCTTGGGCACAAACTAATAACTTAAAGGTAAGGGACAGAAGATAAAAAAACATTTTTTCTTCGTATTAAATAAATAAAAACAAACGCAGAGAATTCATTGAAATCAGAGTTTGTGTTCTCCTTGGGAAATCAATTCAAAATACAACGAGCATAAGTTTGGGATGTCTTTAAGTCCTCTGATCATAAAACGTTGGGCTCATAAGGAAAAGTTGTTAAAAGATAAAATAAAATCTTTGGATAGTTTTACGTTGATTAAACATAAACCTTAACACAATAGAAGTACATAACTGAAGGCGCAGGAACAATATTTAAACTACCATTCAATAAAAATATACACATGCGTACCATAGCCAAATGTGAAAGCTCCAAATTCATTGTCCCACTCGTGCTCTATCCAGCTACCTCACAGGTACCTCCCAGCCAATGCTAGGGGTACGTTTCTTCCCCCTGATCCCCTCGAGCCGCAAATGGGCCACACACACAATACCATAGAATGCTAGCACCCAACTCACCTTGCAAGGTCAAACTACCACTCATTACCTAAGCCATGTATCCCAACTCTCACAAGAGAAAGTTTAGTCAAGATAAAATTTCAACATCATAACGTTACGCAAAAAGATGAGATCCATAATTCTCCTCCCCCATCCTTTTTATAGATTTTTCCAGTAATTAGTTTCCTAAATTATCATTAAATTCCTTTTTCATTTAATTAATTTCGAAAAACCTCCCTTGTACACATGTCACCCGATCCCCTAGTTGCACCAGAAAATCAACTTTATTAATTAATTAAATATTCCTATTTCCCTCACCCACCAAGAGAATTCCTAAAAACATTCCTTGGTGTCCAAATATTCCCATACAATTCTTAAATGACTTACGCCTTATTTAATTACAAGTTGAGTTCATAAATAGAATGTCCCAAATGCAAGATTCCTTACTGAGTTAGACATTCAGCTTTTTATTTATGTTTCCCCTTTTCTTTAAGTTTCCCTTTTTCCTTAAGTTTCCTATTTTATTTATGTTTCCCCCTTTTTCCTTTTTAACTAAAAAAAATCAATTTAGCAAGTGTAGATCAAATAACCATTTACCCTCTTTTCTTTTTAACTAAAAATTAATTTAGCAAATGTAGATAAAAACAACCATTTACCCTCTTTTCTTTTTAACTAAGAATTAAATTAGAAAAAGAATATAAAACAACCATTACCCCTTTTTAAAAATTAAATCCTTCATTATAATTTTTACTTTAATAATTAAAGTTTGAATTTCTTTACCCCCTTCTTGTTATGTGTCTAATTAGTTTTGTTCAGAGGTTCTACTTAGACCTAGGTTTTAAATTCACTAGGATGGGTGACATTTTTAAGGGAATTTTTTTTTTTTAACTTTACTTAACGTATCATTCATTTTAAGGCCAACTAGGTCCTAAGAAGGCATAGTTTTCTAGGCACTAGGTTTATTCACTTACCGGTTAAAATCAGGATGTTCCCTTCAGGACGCACTATGTGCTCCAAGGGTTCCACTTGCCTCTTTCCATTTTCCTTGCGCAATGTGCCCTTCAAGACGCACTACGTGCTCCAAGGGTGCCACTCGCCTCTTCTTGTTTTCTTTGCACGATGTGTCCTTCAAGATGCACTACGTGCTCCAAGGGTGCCACTCGCCTCTTGACTGACTTGGTGGATGTCAAAATTCTGGACTCAATACTCTGTGAGGTGATCTTGTGGGAGAATAAGGCCCTCTAATGAATAAGGCCCCTGCCTTATTGTGCGCCCCTTAGAATCATCGTGAGCGACTGTCACAATCTTCCCTCATGACATCGTGGGTCTTATCGAACTAGGTAATCGTTAACCTACAGTTTGAGCCACGGCATGAGTGCTAATAGACTGTGGTAGGGTTGTTGCCACACCTCTCCCTCAATGCCTCTGGTTGTCGTGCGTGACCCCTCTACTCCTTATGTGAGTCTGGTCGACAAGTTATCGTCAGCCTACATCCATCAGAGAATCATGTCAACAATAATAATCAATCATCATAACATCTAATCACATGTACATATATCACATCAACAACATTCAAACCCAACAGTCCACTCCCAGACTTGATCCAGAGTCGAAGGGGTTTCATCGATGCCTCTGCATCCTCGAGATCCAAAGTCCTGCACACTCAGGAGAACCCACTCAATAACACATGTCTATGTAAATACAACCAAATAAAATGTCATCAAATCCATAATATCTCATAATCATAATCAAAACGACCAATAGATATAATAACCTAGATCACTTGCAAGCAAGTGTCCACAAGAATAAGTTCACTCAGTGCGCATAAGAGAGGTATGTTACATACACCCCCTCTTAGTTTAAACTTCGTCCAAAAGTTTCATAGTATATAAGTGATGAAATAAAGTGTATCTCAGTATCATAAGTCTATCTATCAAACAAAAATGGAAAATGTTGGTGCATATCATATGCGTCCTCCCAGGTTGTCGAGTATAGACTATAGTTGTCCCACTGGACCTTGACCTAATCTATTGTTTGACATCGTAGCTATCGAATGCCATGTTACAGGATGTGGATTGTCTCAGCCGTGAGTGCACCCTCGTCAGATAAGTGCAAGGAACTCATGTCAATAACATGTGTAGGATCACTAATACAATGTCTCAAAACAGATACGTGAAAACATTGTGCATATGCCTTAAAGAATCAGGCAAGGCTAGTCGATAGGCCAGGATCCCCTTCTTTTACACAATCTCGAAAGGTCCCATGAACCTAGGGGACATTTTATCACCCTTTCCAAACTTGATAGAACTCTTATGTGGTTTCACCTGCGAGAATACTTGATCGCCAACTTCATAACTACGATCGACACAATGCACATTGGCATAACTCTTTTGTTGATCCTGTGCTTCCTTGATTGTTTCTCTTATAGTTTTCATTTGATCTTCCATTTCTTGGATCACTTCTGGTGCCACCAAGACCAAATCCTCAATCCAGTCCCAAATCAAAGGCATATGACACAGTCACCCATAAAGAAACTCGGACGACGCCATCTTAATGGTGCTTTGATAATTGTTGTTGTACGGAAACTCTACCAGTGGAAAGAACTCTTCACAATGATTTAGTTGGACCATAATGTACATACACAACATATCCTCCAAGATTTGGTTTGTTTGTTCGGTCTTCCCATATGTCTTTGGGTGATACGCGGTACTAAAGTTAAGTTGGCTTCCCAAGGCCTCTTGGAAACTAGTCCAAAATCATCCTATAAAAACCAATCCTTTATTAGATATAATCCTCTTAGGCATGCCATGCAACCTCACAATCTCATTGATGAAAACTCTAGCTATGTTAGGTGCCTGATACCTCATATGCATAGGAATAAAATGAGCATTCTTTGTCAGAGTGTCGACTACCGCAAAAATCAATTCATGTCTCCTTGCCGTTAGTGGCAATCCAACAATGAAATCCATCGAAATGACCTCCCATTTCAATTCCGGAATAACATGTGGTTTTAGTAGTCCTGTCAGATGTCTATGCTCAGCCTTCACTTGCTGACATTCTAAACATATGGCCACGTAGTTGACTATGTTTTCCTTCATTCATTTCCAGAAGAATAAGGGTTTAAGGTCTGCCCTCATCTTCGTGACTACAGGATGAGCCATGTACACTGCTCTGTGAGCCTTCATTAGGATCCAAATCCTCAACTCGTCATTGGGCGGTACGTAAATTCAAATTTTAAATATCAATAATCCATCATTGTCCATAGTAAATCCTTCAAATTTTGGTACCATCATTGTGTTTTGTCTGATAAAATCCTTGACCTCTTTGTACCAGTCATTGTCGCGTTGTAAGATTAGAATTTTTTCACATAGATTTGTCTGAAGAGACATCACCGAAAGGATGCATGGTCTCTAACTAAATGAACCCACCACTCTGTTCATTGTTCCCTTTATATAAGTAATCTCGAAATCGTACTCGCTAAGAAATTCCGACCAATGTCATTGTCGCGCGTTCAAGTCGCTTTGCGTAAAGATGTGTTGTAGACCATAGTGGTCCATTTTTAGCTCGAATTTCCGTCCAATCAGGAAATGTCCCCAAAATATCAAGGCATATATAATGGATAACAACTCTAAATCATGCACTGCATATTTCTCCTTATGCCTTCTCAACTTTCTAGAGATGTAAGCGATCAATCGACTGTCTTTCATCAAGACTCCACCTAAACCTTCCTTGGATGCATCCGTGCATACCAAGAAGTCCGCATCCATGTCAAGGACCTTTAATATTGGTGTTGTTATCAAAATATCCTTGAGCCTCTGAAATTCCTCCACGTATTTATTGGTCCAAACAAACTTCTGGTTCTTCTTCTACAATTCCATAATGAGATTTTCTATCTTCGAACAACCCTCAATGAACCATTGATAGTATCCCACTAAACCCATGAAGCTATGCACTTATGGGACATTCATCGGTGCAAGCCATTCCATAATAGCCTCAACCTTTGTTGGATCCACATTGATACCTTCGTCAGAGATGACATGCCCTAAGTGGTGAATCTTCGATTGATAAAATGAGCATTTAGACAATTTCTCATACAATTGGTTCTCTCACAGAAACTATAGTACCAAGCGCAAGTTCTCGTCATGATCCTCCAAAGTTTGAGAGTAAATCAAAATATAGTCAATGAATACTTGGACGAACTTGTCCAAGTATTCGTGGAACACCCCATTTATAAAACTCATAAATACCCCAGGGGTGTTTGTTAGTCCAGAAGGTAAAACAGTAAACTTGTAATGTCCAAACCTCGTCTTAAAGGTGATCTTAGGGATGTCGTCCTACTTGATCCGTAACTTGTGATACCCTGATGTCAGTTCGATCTTTGAAAACACCGTGGCACCGTTCATATAATCAAACAAATCATCAATCCTAGGAAACAGATATTGATTCTTGATCATTTCCTTGTTCAATTGACGATATTCAATGTAGAGTCTCCACCATCCATCCTTCTTCCATATGAACATAACAGGTGCACCCCACATTGATACACTTAGACGTAAGTCCCAGGTCCAACAACCCCTTCAGTTGCATTTTCAACTCCTGTAACTTCGGGCTCGACATCTGATAAGTCGTTCTTTCTATCGGTTTAGTCCCCGATTTTAGGTCTATGGTAAAATCCGATTACCTCTCTGGAGGCATCCTAGGTAAATCCTCGGGGAAGATGTCCGCAAACTCTCTCACCACCAAAAGGTGTTCTAGACCTTCTGTTAATCCCTTCTCGTTTAACGTAAGGATCGCATAAAACTTACACCCCTTGCGCATGATCTTCCATAGCTGCAAGGAAGAGATGAACCTCATGGAAACTCTCTAGTTTTGATCTACAATCACACATCTCTATCCCTCATTATTGACCAAGCTTAACCATTTTGTCTTATAGTTGAGTATTGCCTCATGTGATTCCAAACATTCCATCCTGATCGCAACGTCATAATATCCTAATATCGTGACGTATAGGTTGGCCCTAGTGACAAACTCTCCCAGGTTAAGGCTATAGCCCGTAACCTTCCCACCACCCTTTTGTTTGTCTCACGAAGCCATTTCTACACAGCTAAGCTCATCTTGCTCGAGTACCCTTACCTTATTTCTCTTTAACGATGCCCTAGAAATGAAACTCTTTGTAGCACCAGGATCTATAAAAATAATAAGGGTCTGGTCAGCGACAGTACCTGACGTCTTGAGCACAGTTGACTGATGCTCTCCCTGGTGGTTATTTACCGCTGCATGAATCAAATGGGCCTTTCCCAAATCTCCCACGATAGCGGGTCCGGATGATCCATATGATCTAGTCCTCTCCACTAGGAAGACATGTTGGTAATGTGGCTCCCCACACGTCCAACAACCTTTCTTCAGTCCAGTACCCATGATACCCGAAGTAGAAGCTGATGGTCCATCGGAATGGAATCCTGGTCTATTCTGCAAAACATGCCTAAACTATTGTTGTTGCGGTCGACGTTGCTATTGGTGTTGTGCTCCTCAGTAAGGAGTCCGTTGCTAAGGCGTTGGTCTCTCTCGACTCCTACTTTGACCCCCATTTATAAGTTCCTCCTCCACTCTGAAGGCCTTCTGGTCAACATCATGGAAGGTTTGAGGCATCATAATCCTAACCTTTGAACAAATGCTGACATTAAGGCCAAACATGAACCTTTGACCTTACGTTTCTCAGTATTTAGGTGCAGAGCATGCCAAAGAATCTCCATAAAATGGGCCTCATACTCCAGTACTATGCGACCTCCCTGTCGCAAGGCGTTGAACTCATTGAGATGATGCTCAATGGATTCCATAGTATATACCTCTCTCGGAACCATTCCTCAAACAGTTCCCATGACACATCTTCGACTTCCATGTTCAATTGTGGCAGGAGCATCTTCCACCATAGAAGAGCGCTCCCCTTTCAATATAAAGACCAGCCTGCGGACATTCATGCAAAAGGTCATAATCACGAAGCATGAAGCACATATCCAACCTCTCCATGCATGCCTCAAAGGCTGAGCCATCAACGAAACTCGTGGACTTGAGAACATATCCCTCTCATGTTCTCGGTGAATCTAAAGGTACTGGCTGGGGAACGTTGTGGACCCGTAGGGGTACAGGCACCCTGGCCTCATCTTATTATAGATGGTGAATCAAGGCCTTTGAAAATATCTTGAAGGACCTTGTCAGACCATCATCATCCCTTAGAACAATCACATCTAGCCCAAGGACATGTTCTTCCCCTTAGGGGTTAGACTCTAAGGGCATGGGCACCTCTAGGGGCGTCGCACCTCCTTCCATGGCACCATGTTGCGAACCTTTGTGGCGTCCTCTAATCGAGATCACCACATGGACACGTTAAATTTTTAATTAGAGCTAGGTTATTACTCAAGGGTTTAGTGCAGTGGAAAGCATGGTGATCCACATTTGTAGGGTTGAACCCGCTGTGATACCATATGTAAGTCCCCATTTGTTATGACAACATGCGACGCAAAACAAGTGATTTTTTTTTTTTTAGCAGGAAGGTAACAACGACCATAGTCAAGAAACGCAACTTGATGATGAACACAACGCACACAATTCAAGAAATAGGCATCACAATGAACCGACATACTAGCATGCACGCGTGCGGTATGTAACATATGAAAATAAAGTAGACCATCAAAATGACTACCCACCCGTCCTACCCTGTAGGGTTAGGACCTCAAGGACACATAAGCAACATCAATCATTCCAACACAACAACTTCCACGGTAAGTATCTAGAACCCTCCTAGCGAATGAGAGATCGTTATTAAATGTTACAACAAGTACAACCTCAAAAACAAACAACAAAATCCACATCGGAAGGCACATAACCCTAAGACAGGTTTCCCACACTGTAAAACAATGATAATTTGAGTAATATTTATAAAATTCATGTGCAGGGATTTTCTATTTTAATTCTCTATATAGTGGAAGTAATATTTGGGTGCCCAAAGGGGTTGGATCCAATGTTGTAAAGCAAGGAGTTTTTCACCATTGGGCAAGGTTCAATTCTCGTGAGGGCTTTACCTGGGGGCATGGGGACACCTTGAGGTAGTGGTCGAACGTGTGGTTGCACCCAGAGATACTATATCAAATGGTATCATGACCAATGCACACATAAGTGGATCAAAGCCCACCCCCATGTCCTTCAAATTTTTAAAGTCCCTGAGGTGTAGGGCAGTCAGTGACAGAGTGTGTTGTTAAGGCACTCCGTGATGTTAAAGTCACTGGTTCGAAACTTGTGGGGACAAAAAATCCAGCCATGTTAAGGGTTGGTATGGCTCAGGATGGGTGCAATCCCCAGGTGATTTTGAAGGCTTAGATGCTCCTGAGTCACGATTTATTAGCCACAGGTTAGTCCCACATGTCACGGACAAACTAACAAAAAAAAAAAAAAAAATTCGGGTGTTTTCTTAATCATATATATATAGAGAGAGAGAAAATATTTATATATAGAGAAGAGAGTTAGACAACTAATTATAGGTCAAAGGAAAACTTGCATCTCATAATGAAACTCTAGAAAATAATTGAAGAACACAATGGTCATATCTCACAATATGTTCATCAACTTTGGTGAACACTTATCAACATTTGTACTATGTAATTTTAGTTTTATAAATAAAGTTAAATTTTTTTAAATGTGAAAAAGAAAAATGAATGTGTAATGAAATATCACATTACAAATTTTAAAAGCTGGTACGAAAAAGAGATGCATTGGCATAAAAGGAAAAATACATGCAATTAAACATTGATATAAAAACATATATAATTACAGGACTAATACATGCAATTACATGACTGACATAGAAATTAAAACATTCATATAAAGAAATGATGTACGCAAATACCAAACTATTATAGCACTAATGAACTAACAAAACTGACAGAAGGTCGATTGACAAGAAAACATTTCCACGGTAAACTCATAGTGCTCATGTGAAAAAATAGGATTCCACGTTAGCTCTAAAACAATCACGAGAATTACTTTACCAGAGCACAGATCATGCTGTGTAAAAATGTTCCATGTATCTGTAGTGATATCACGGTCTATCAATGTTATCATTGTCTTTTAATAATTGGATGACTAGCAATGATGTGTTGTCCATTAATATATCGTTATCTATTAAATAGTCGTAGAGTTGAATATGATAATGTTGTCTATTTAAAAATGGATTAACAATATATCACTATCTATTTAAAAGGAAGTCACAGAGTTAAATTAATGGGTTTGTTTAAGTGCAAAAATAATTGAACACAGAGATAAAATGAATGCAGATATCCATTGAATGCAGAGATAAGTTGTTTACATGTAGAGATAAATGGAATGCAACATATACATTGAACACATAGATACAATGAACGTAGAGTCAAGTTGTATAAGTGTAGATGTAAATGGAACGAAGATAAAATCTATAAAATAAAATCGCTATAAACTGGTAAATCCCTATCAACAGTAAATGATGTTTAGTAAAGATATTGATGGGTAAAAACGGGGTAAAAAAGTAGATGAAAAGGCTGTGTAAACAATGGGTGAAATCGCCCAGAAATTTATGGTGAAAATCTTGTGTAAAGGCTGGTAAATCACCCTGAATTTCGTGATGTGAAGGTTGAGTAAGGGTTGGGTAAAAATGCCCATGGTAAATCGCAGTTGGTAATTCAAATTTTTTGAAAGAAGAATGGATAAATGTTGTGTATGAGTCACCCAGATTCACTGGGAAGAATAAAAATGATTTATCGGAGATGTATGCCAACAATGGTCATACAAAATTTATAAAGAATGCTATTAAATTTTCATAAAAATTATATAAAAATATCTAAGATTGACATACATAACTTTGTGTAGAATATATAAATAATGCACCCACGAAATGTCAATGCAGAAAGACTAAAGATATCAAACACGTAAGATTCTTAAAAAACCTTCTAACTGATGTGAAAATACAGATCAACAATTAAAATCCGTTGTTTAACATTTAAAAAGGAATTGTTGTCTAAAATCACAATGGTAATCATTCAGAAAGAAAGCGCAGAGATAATCATTCACAAGGAAAATGTAGAGATAATCATTCACAAGGAAAGCACGGGATTAAACATTCAACATTGAATCAGTCAAACGCAGAGATAAAATTATGGGAAGGATGCAGGGATTATGCATAAAAGAAAAATGCAAAGATCAGAGATTAATCATAAGAGAAAAACGAAGAGATAAGTAAGGTATAGATAGCTAGGCAAAAAATTATCCTTCACTTATTATATATTGAAAAGAAAGCAGGGCATTTGAATCTAAGTATTAAAACGGCGGAGTGATGACCGTCGATTCTTCTCTTGGCCAACTGCTCAAGCAAAAACTAATAACTTAAAGATAAGGGACAGAAGATAAAAACACAATTTTTCTTCGTATTAAATCAATAAAGAAAAACGCAGATAAGTCATTGAAACCAGATTTTGGGTTTGCCATGGGAAATCAATTCAAAATACAATGAGCATAAGGTTGGGATGTCTTTAAGTCTTATGATCATTAAACGATGGGCTCATCAAGACAAGTTGTTGAAAGATAAAATGAAATCTCTAGATAGTGTTATGTTGATTAAACATAAAACTTAACACAATAGAAGTACATTACTGAAGGCACATGAACAATATTTAAACTACCATTCAATACAAATATACACATCCGTACCATAGCCAAATTTGAAAGCTCTGAATTCGTTGTCCCGTGAGTGCTCCATCCAGCTCCCACTTGCCAACCGATTTGACCTCACCGGTACCTCCCAGCCAATGCTAGGGGTAATATTCTTCCCCCCTGAGCCCCTCACGCCGCAAAGGGGACACACACATGATACCAGAGAATGATAGCACCCAGCTTGCCTCACAATCTTGAGATACCGCTCGTTACCCAAGATGGGTATCCCAACTCCCACAAGAGAAAGTCCAGTTAAGATAAAATTTCAGCAGCGTAACGTTATGCAAAAAGATGAGATCCATACTCCTCCTCCTCCTTAATTTTTATAGAGTTTTCAAGTAATTAGTTTCCCAAATTCTCATTAAATTCCTTTTTCATTTAATTTATTTTGAAAAATCTCCCATGTACACATGTCACTCGATCCCCTAGTTGCACCAGAAAATCAATTTTATTAATTAATTAAATATTTTTATTTCCCTCACACACCAAGAGAATTCCTAAAAACGCTCTTTGGTGTCCCAATATTCCCTTACAATTCTTAAATGATTTGCGCCTTACTTAAATACAAGTTGAGTTCATAAATAGAAAGTCCCAAAGACAAGATTCCTTACTAAGTTAGACATTCATCTTTTTATTCACGTTTCTCCTTTTGTTTACGCTTCCCTTTTTCCTTAAGTTTCCAATTTATTTTAAGTTTCCCCCTTTTTCTTTTTTAACTAAAAAAACTCGATTTAGCAAGTGTAGATACAATAACAATTTACCCTATTTCTTTTTAACTAAAAATTAATTTAGCAAATGTAGATAAAAACAACTATTTACCCTCTTTTCTTTTTAACTAAAAATTAAATTAGCAAAAGTAGATAAAACAACCATTACCCCTGTTTTTAAATTTAATCCTTCATTATAATTTTTACTTTAATAATTAAAGTTTGAATTTCTTTACCCCTTTCTTGTTATATGTCTAATTAGTTTTGTTCAAAGGTTCTTCTTAGACCTAGGTTTTAAATTCACTAGGTTGGGCGACATTTTTAAGGGAAAAAATTGTTTTTAACTCTACTTAACATATCATTCATTTTAAGGCCGACTAGGTCTTAAGGAGGCATAGTTTTCTAGGAACTAGGTTTATTCACTTACCAGTTAAAATTGTGACGTGCCCTTCAGGAAGCACTATGTGCTCCAAGGGTGTCACTCACCTCTTTCCTTTTTTCTTACATGATGTTCCCTTCAAGACACACTAAGTGCTCCAAGGGTGCCACTCGCCTCTTTATGTTTTCTTTGCACGATGTGCCCTTCAAGATGCACTACGTGCTCCAAGGGTGCCACTCGCCTCATAACTGAATTGGTAGATGTCAAACCCGTGGAGTCAATACTCCACTGGGTGATCTTGTGGGAGATCAAGGAACTCTAAGGAATAAGGCCCTTGCCTTATTGTGCACCCCTTGGAATCATCATGAGTGACTGTCACAGTCTTCCCTCATGGCATCGTGGGTCTTCTCGAACTAGGTAATCGTTAACCTACAGTTCGAGCCATGATAGGAGTGCTAGTAGGTTGTGGGAGGGATGTTTCCACACCTCTCCCTCAATATCTCTGGTTTTCATGCGTGACCCCTCTACTCCTTATGTGAGTCTAGTCGGCAAGTTATTATCAGCTTGCATCCATCAGAGAATCAAGTTAGAAATAATAATCAATAATCATAACATCTAATCACATGTACATATGCCACATCAACAACATTCAAACCCAATAGTCCACTCCCTAACTCGATCCATAGTCCAAGGGGTTTCATTGATGCCTCTGCATCCTTGAGGTGCAAAGTCCTGCACACTCATGAGAACCCAGTCAATAACACTTGTCTATATAAATACAACCAAATAACATATCATCAAATCCATAGTATCTCATAATCATAATCAAAATGAACAATACATATAATAATCTAGATCACTTACAAGCAAGTGTCCTCAGGAATAAGTTTGCTCAGTGCACACAAAAGAGGGATGTTACATACACCCCCTCTTGGTTTAAACTTTGTCCTGAAGTTTCATAGTATATAGGTGCCTAAATAAAGTGTATCTCAGTATCATAAGTTTATCTATCAAACAAAAATGGAAACTACTGGCTCATATCATATGCATCCTCCCAAGTCGTCAAGTTCATACTATCGTTGTCCCAGTGGACCCTGACCTGATCTATTGTTCTATGTCGTAGCTCTCGAATGCGATGTTCCAGGATGTTGATTGGATCAGCCGAGAGAGCACCCTTGTCAGATACCTGCAAGGAACTCATGTCAATAACATGTGTAGGATCACTAATATAATGTCTCAAAATAGATACGTGAAAACATCATGCATACATCTCAAAGAATCATCCAAGGCTAGTCGATAGGTGAGGGGCCCCTTATTTTGCACAATATAGAAAGGTCCCATGAACCTAGCAGAGATTTTATCACCCTTTCCAAGCTTGATCAAACTCTTATGCAGTTTCACCCGCAAGAAGACTCGCTAGTCCCACCATGACCCTATCCTCAAGCCAGTCCCAATTCGAAGGTGTCTGACATGGTCGCCCATAAAGAAACTTGAAAGCCACCATCTTAATGGTGCTTTGATAATTGTTATTGTACACAAAATCTACCAGTGGCAAGAATTATTCCAAACGCTTTTGTTGGTTCACAATGTACATACGCAACATAACCTCCAAGATTTGGTTTGTTCGTTCATTTTGCTTGTATGTCTCTGGGTGATATGAGGTACTAAAGTTAAGTTGGGTTCCTAAGGACTCTTGGAAACTAGTCCAAAATCATCTTGTAAACACTGATCCTCTATCGGATATAATCCTCTTAGGCACTCCATGCAGCCTCACAATCTCACTGATGAAAAGTCTAGCTATGTCAGGTGCCTGATACATCGTACGCATAGGAATAAAATGATCACTCTTCATCAAAGTGTCGACTACCACAAAAATCGAGTCATGTCTCCTTGGCATCAGTGGCAATCCAACAATGAAATCCATATAAATGACCTCCCATTTTGATTCTAAAATAGTGTGTCGATGTAGTAGTCCTGCCAGATGTCTATGCTCAACCTTCACCTGCTGAAATTCTATACATTTGGCCATGTAGTTGACTATGTCTTCCTTCATTCCTTTCTAGAAGAATAAGGGTTTAAGGTCTGCCCTCATCTTTGTGACTCCAGGATGATCCATGTACACTGTTTTGTGAGCCTACTTTAGGATCAAACTCCTCAACTCATCGTTGGGCAGTACGTAATTTTTTGAATTTTAAATCTCAATAATCTATCATTGTCCATAGTAAATCCTTCAAATTTTGATACCATCATTGTGTTTTGTCAGATAAAATCCTTGACCTCTTTGTACTAGTCATCATCACATTGTTGTTGAAGGAAAATCTCTCTGCGGATAGGTAGATCTCCTCTTGAGAGCTAGACTCTTAACTCTTAAGACAAAAGATGCTTATCATGGACACATACTTCCTTTTAGGTCTAGATAAACTAATGTGTGAGGAGGAAAGAGAAAAGAAGTACCTTTTATCGGTGTTTGTCCCTGCATGACCCGAGTTGAGCTCCAATCTTGTGCTCCTTGATAAGCCCTGTAGACAAACAAAAATACAAACAACTTCCTACTCTATTGAGATTGGTTCAAAATAGATCTATCTATTAGAGACGAATTCAAGTGAGATCAAACACAGAATTGAAAGAAACAGGCCAAGCATATTATATTAATGAGAACAACAACGACGAATGCTTACAGCCATATATGCCAGTGTAGCATCTTCATGCAGTCTTCCTCATCTGAACCCTTGCTCAAACAGTCCACACATTGAATGCTGATGTTCTGAAAGACACCTTCCTCATGAGATCATAGGTTGGATGCTTCACAATACTTTCTCCCCCCTTTCACCATGAGAGGGCCTGCCTATATAGGTTTACAAAGGCCCAACCACTTGAGATATCCTTGGGGTAAGTTGAGGATTTTCCTCCTTCAATTATGGATCCTCCCTAAGATCATGGCTTGACCAAGGATTTGAATCCAGCTGCCTTCATATATTGAGAGAATCTTTCCCTCGTTCTTTTCAACAAATGAATTTTTACCCAGAATAGGTAGCGCTCCCCCAAAAGGGGCATCAGAGCGCTATAACGCTCCCTAACAATGCATAGGGGGGCGCCAGCACTCCTAACAATAGAAATGCTCCTCAAAAAGGGTAGACTGAGCGTTATAATGCTCCCTGAGAATGTATAGGGGGCCGCCAGCACTCCCGATAGTGGTATAGGGGAGCGTTCTCCTATGAAACTCAATTTTTAGTGGTTCTTTCAAATGGCAAGAGGTTCATAACCCTGTTAACCCATTCCTCTTCTTCCAAATCAAATGTTTGAGGTGTTTTAAGTGTCCTTACAATGTCGTTATAAGAAGGACATAGGAATTATGGTAGTATTCGTTTTCTGACAATTGCGACCAAAATGCAACACTTGCGACACTTGTAATGACAACACTTGGGACACTATCGAAGTGAGTAATTTTGATGTGTAACAGCTGTAAGATTAGAATTTTTTCACGTAGATTTGTCTGAAGAGGGATCACTGAAAATATGTGTGGTCTCCGACTCAACGCATATACCACTTGGTTCATTGTTCCCTTTATGTATGTAATCTTGAAATCATACTCGCTAAGCAATTCTGACAAACGTCATTGTCGCCTGTTCAAGTTTCTTTGTCTAAAGATGTGTTGTAGACCACAGTGGTCCATTTTTAGTTCGATTTTTCATCCAATCGGGTAATGTCTACAAAATTTCAAGGCATATACAATGGCTAACGACTCTAAATCATGCATCGCATAGTTCTCCTCATGCCTTCTCAACTTTCTCGAGATGTAAGTGATCACTCGACCGTCTTGAATCAAGACTCCACCTAATCCTTCTTTGGATGCGTCAATGGATACCAAGAAATATGTGTCCATGTCAGGGACCTTTAGTAGTGGTGTTGTCATCAACAACTCCTTGATCCTTCAAAATGATTCTGCACATTTCTCCGTCCAAACAAAATTCTTGTTCTTCTTCTGCAATTTCATAATTGGATTTGGTATCTTCGAAAAAACCTTGACGAACTGTTGATAGTATCCCGCTAAACCCATGAAGCTATGCACTTCTAGGACATTCGTCGGTGCATGCCATTCTATAATAGCCTCAACCTTTGTTGAATCCACAATGATACCTTCATCAGAGTTGACATGCCCTAAGTGGTGAATCTTTGATTCATAAAATGAGCATTTAGACAATTTCCCATACAATTGGTTCTCTCACAAACACTGTAGTACCAAGCACAAATGCTCATCATGCTCCTCCAACATCCGAGAGTAAATCAAAATATATTCAATGAATACTTGGACAGTGGTATAGGGGAGCGTTCTCCTCTAAAACTCAATTTTTGGTGATTCTTTCAAATGGAAAGAGGTTCGTAGCCCTGTTGTCCCATTCCTCTTCTTCCAAATCAAATGTTTGAGGTGTATAGGGGAGCGTTCTCCTCTGAAACTCAATTTTTAGTGGTTCTTTCAAATGGGAAGAGGTTCATAACCTTGTTAACCAATTCCTCTTCTTCCAAATCAAATGTTTGAGGTGTTTCAAGTGTCCTTCGAGCACTCCCGACAGTGGTATAGGGGAGCGTTCTCCTCTGAAACTCAATTTTGAGTGGTTCTTTCAAATGGCAAGAGGTTCATAACCCTGTTAACCCATTCCTCTTCTTCCAAATCAAATGTTTGAGGTGTTTCAAGTGTCCTTCCGATGTCATTATAAGCACGACATAGGAATTATGGTATCATTCATTTTCTAACAATTGCAACCAAAATACAACACTTGCGACACCTGTAATGACAACACTTGCGACACTATCGAAGTGAGTAATTTCTATGTGTAACAGTTGTAAGATTAGAATTTTTTCATGTAGATTTTTCTGAAGAGGGATCACCGAAAATATGCGTGGTCTCTGACTCAACGCATATACCACTTGCTTCATTGTTCCCTTTATGTATGTAATCTTGAAATCATACTCGCTAAGCAATTCTGAACAAAGTCATTGTCGCTTGTTCAAGTTTCTTTGCGTAAAGATGTGTTGTAGATCACAGTGGTCCATTTTTAGTTTGAATTTTCATCCAATCGGGTAATGTCTACAAAATCTCAAGGCATATACAATGGCTAACGACTCTAAATCGTGCATCGCATAGTTCTCCTCATGCCTTCTCAACTTTCTCGAGATGTAAGTGATCACTCGACCGTCTTGAATCAAGACTCCACCTAATCCTTCCTTGGATGCGTCAATGCATACCAAGAAGTTCGTGTCCATGTCAGGGACCTTTAGTAGTGGTGTTGTCATCAACAAATCCTTGAGCCTTTGAAATGATTCTGTGCATTTCTAGGTCCAAACAAAATTCTTGTTCTTCTTCTGCAATTTCGTAATTAGATTTGGTATCTTCGAAAAAACCTTGACGAACTGTCCATAGTATCCCGCTAAACCCATGAAGCTACGTACTTCCAGGACACTCATCAGCACAGGCCATTCTATAATATCCTCAACCTTTGTTGAATCCACAACGATACCTTCATCGGAGTTGACATGCCCTAAGTGGTGAATCTTTGATTCATAAAATGAGCATTTAGACAATTTCCCATACAATTGGTTCTCTCGCAGACACTGTAGTACCAAGCACAAGTGCTCGTCATGCTCCTCCAACATCCGAGAGTAAATCAAAATATATTCAATGAATACTTGGACAGTGGTATAGGGGAGTTTTCTCCTCTGAAACTCAATTTTTAGTGGTTCTTTCAAATGGCAAGAGGTTCATAACCTTGTTAACCCATTCCTCTTCTTCCAAATCAAATGTTTGAGGTATATAGGAGAGTGTTCTCATCTAAAACTCAATTTTTAGTGGTTCTTTCAAATGGAAATAGGTTCATAACCTTGTTAACCCATTCTTGTTCTTCCAAATCAAATGTTTGAGGTGTTTCAAGTGTCCTTCAAGCACTCATGACAGTGGTATAGGGGAGTGTTCTCCTCTGAAACTCAATTTTTAGTGTTTCTTTCAAATGGCAAGAGGTTCATAACCTTATTAACCCATTCCTCTTCTTCCAAATCAAATGTTTAAGGTGTTTCAAGTGTCCTTCCGATGTCGTTATAAGCATGACATAGGAATTATGGTAGTATTTGTTTTCTGACAATTGTGACCAAAATGCAACACTTGTGACACTATCGAAGTGAGTAATTTTGATGTGTAACAGCTGTAAGATTAGAATTTTTTCACGTAGATTTGTCTGAAGAGGGATCACCGAAAATATGTGTGGTCTCCGACTCAACGCATCTACCACTTGGTTCATTGTTCCCTTTATGTATGTAATCTTGAAATCATACTCGCTAAGCAATTCTGACCAACGTCATTATCGCCTGTTCAAGTTTCTTTGCCTAAAGATGTGTTGTAGACCACAGTGGTCCATTTTTAGTTCCAATTTTCATCCAATCAGGTAATTTCTACAAAATCTCAAGGCATATATAATGGCTAACGACTCTAAATCGTGCATCGCATAGTTCTCCTCATGCCTTCTCAACTTTCTCGAGATGTAAGTGATCACTCGACCATCTTGAATCAACACTCCACCTAATCCTTCCTTGGATGCGTCAATGCATACCAAGAAGTATGTGTCCATGTCAAGGACCTTTAGTAGTGGCGTTGTCGTCAACAACTCCTTGAGCCTTCGAAATGATTCTGCGCATTTCTCGGTCCAAACAAAATTCTTGTTCTTCTTCTGCAATTTCGTAATCAGATTTGGTATCTTCAAAAAAACCTTCACGAACCGTCGATAGTATCCCGCTAAACCCATGAAGCTACGCACTTCTAGGACATTCGTCGGCACAGGCCATTCTATAATAGCCTCAACCTTTGTTGAATCCACAACGATACCTTCATCGGAGTTGACATGCCCTAAGTGGTGAATCTTTGATTCATAAAATGAGCATTTAGACAATTTCCCATACAATTGGTTCTCTCGCAGACACTGTAGTACTAAGCACAAGTGCTCGTCATGCTCCTCCAACATCCAAGAGTAAATCAAAATATATTCAATGAATACTTGGACGAACTTGTCCAAGTATTCACGGAACATCGCATTCATCAAACTCATAAATACCCCAGGGGTGTTTTTCAGTCCAGAAGGTGAAACACTCAACTCGTAATGTCCAAACCTCATCTTAAAGGCAGTCTTAGGGATGTCTTCCTCCTTGATTCATAGCTGGTGATACCCTGATCTCAAGTCGATCTTTGAAAACACCGTCGCACCCTTCATCTGATCAAACAGATCATCAATCCTTGGCAACAGATATTGATTCTAGATCGTTGCCTTGTTCAATTGATGATAGTTAATGCAGAGTCGAACCACCCATTCTTCTTCTGTATGAAGATAATAGGTGCACCCCATGGTGACACACTTGGATGTAAATCCCAGATCTAGAAACTCCTTCAACTGCATTTTCAACTCCTATAACTCCGAGGTCGACATTCGATAAGGTGTTCTTTCTATCGCTTTAGTCCCCGGTTTTAGGTCTATGGTAAAATCCAATTCCCTCTCCAGAGGCATCCCAAATAACTCCTCTGGGAAGATGTCTGCAAACTCTCTCACCACCAGAAGGTGTTCTAGACCTTTCGCTACTCCCTTCTCGTTTAACGCAAGGATCACATAAAGCTTACACCCCTTGCACATGCTCTTGTGTAGTTGCAAGAAAGAGATGAACCTCAGAGAAAATCCCTGGTTCCGACCTACAATCACACATCTGTGTCCCTCATCATCGACCAAGATTAACCATTTTGTCTTACAGTTGAGTATCGCTTGATGCGATTCCAACTAGTCCATCATGACGTATAGGTTGGCCCTAGTGACAAACTCTCCTAGGTTAAGGCTACAACCTGTGACCTTCCCACCAACCTTTTGTTTGGCTCCCGAAGCCATTTCTACAAAGAGAAGCTCATCTTGTTTGACTGCCTTTACCTTAATTCTCTTTAGTGTTGCCCCATAAAAAAAACTCTTTTTAGGACCGAGATCTATAAAAATAGTAAGGGTCTAGTCAGTGATGGTACCTGACGTCTCGAGCATAGTCGATTGGTGCTCTTCCTAGCGGTTATTCACCGCTGCATGAATCTGATGGGCCTTGCCCAAGTCTCCCATGATAGCAGGTCTAGATGATCTAGATGCTCTAGTCCTCTCCACGGGGCAGTCACGGTGGTAATGTCACTCCCCACACGTCCAACACCCTTTATTCAGTCCAGTACCCCAAGTACCAAAAGTAGAAGTTGACGACCTACCAGCCTGGAATCCTGGTCTGTTCTGCTGAACAGGCCTAAACTGCTACTGTTGTGGTCAACGTTGTTGCTGATGATGTGGTCCTTGGTAAGGAGTTCGTTGTTGAGGCACTAGTCTTGCTGGAGTCCTGCTCTGACCTCCATTGATAATATCCTCCTCCGTTATGAGGGCATTCTGGTCAGCATCATGCAAGTTTTGAGGCATCATAATCCTAACCTTTGCATGAGTGCTGACATTAAGGCCAAAAATGAACCTGTTGACCTTAATTTTCTCGGTATACAGGTGTGGAGCATACTGAAGCAACTCCATAAAATAGGCCTCATACTTGGGCACCATGCGGCCTCCCTATCACAAGGCATTGTACTCATTGAGATGATGCTTAATGAATTTCTCAGAAGATACCTCTCCCAAAACTGTTCCTCGAACATTTCCCATGACACGTCTTTGACTTCCATGTTCAATTGCAATAGGAGCATCTTCCACCATAGAAGACTGATCCCCTTTATGTTGAAAGACCACCCTATGGGCCTTCATGCTGGAGGTCGTAATCATGAAGCGTTAATCACATTGTTCGACAACACAGGTATTCCAACAGAGGACGAACACCTTCAGTAACCACTCACATAACCAGATCAAATATCAACACACCAATGTTTTCACGTGGTAAAACCCCTACGAGGAAACATCCATGGCCCCAACCAATGCGGCCACTTGGAGCAATTTATTAATGCAAAGAAAAAGATTACAGAGAGATTTTACAAGAGAGTTTCTCACAATCGATCATCGGCAAATGACCCTCCATTCTCTTTAAATAGAGATCATGGACCACTTGGGTGTTAAGCCATGGATCAATGGCCATTAAGATCGAGGAGAGTATAAACCGTCGGATCACTCTATGTCGGGAACATATCGTGACCGTCGGATTTCCTAACTACAAATGCATACTAATGCATACTAAAGAAACACACTTTTACCTAATGACATATTAGACCAAGTAGATCTTAACTAACTCCTAAGTGTCTAAATATCCTAACATCCCCCCTTAAGAACAACTTGGGATAGGATTGAAGGATTTACAATAATGACACAATAGGAGAAGGAAGGAGGCATTAGAGCCTATCCCCCCTTAATGACAGCTTCCTGAACTCCTAACATAGATTGAAGTTTGGAAAACTTCGTTTCTGTAAGAGACTTTGTGAAAATGTCTGCAACTTGATCTTCTATAGGGCAAATGAGCACTTCAATAACTTGATCATGAATGAGCTTTCTGATGAAGTGCATGTGTAGCTCGATGTGTTTTCTACGCTGATGTTGAACTGGGTCTTTGGCGAGCTTGATGGCACTTTGATTGTCACACCAAATTCTGGTCGGATGTTGGTGCTGGAATCCAAACTCTGAAAGGATCTGTCGAAGCCACAGGGCTTCCTGACTTGCATTTACCGCTGCTAAGTACTTTGCTTCGGCTGAAGAAAGTGAAATAGCCTATTATTTCTTATAGGCCCAAGTGACAGGTCCTGAACCAAGGCTGAAAACATAACTTGCAGTAGACTTCCAATCATCGGGGTCGCCAGCCCAATCTGAATCAGTGAAACCAACCAATAAGGGAGTCCCCCCTGAACTATAATGTATCCCAAACTGACCAGTACCATGAACATAGAGAAGTGTCCTTTTAGCTTCATTCCAATGGCTTTCATGGGGTGTTTACATATATCGAGCAATAAGACCAACAACAAAAGAAAGATCAGGACGTGTATGAGTCAAGTATAAGAGGCTACCAACTAACTGACGATACAGGGTGGCATCAACTTCAGGAGAAGTACAAGTGGCAGAAAGCTTGACTCTAGACTGGAAGGGAGAAGGGGATGGTTTACAATCATCCATGTGAAAGCAACGAAGAAGGTCACAAGCATACTTATACTGGGAAAGAAAAATTCCTTCATTAGTTTGCAAAACTTGGAGGCCAAGGAAATAGTGCAAAAAGCCTAAGTCTATCATTTCAAATTTCTTCTTAAGGCTGGTTTTCACATGGTTTAAAAATTTTGAGTCACTACCAGTAAGGATAAGGTCATCAACATAAAGGACAAGGATGATGAGATGGCTTCCTACTTTATTGATATAGACATTAGGATCATAATGGAATCTAGGGAATCTAGTGGCAATAAGAAAGCTATCCATTTTGGCATACCAAGCTCGGGGACCTTGCTTGAGACCATAAAGAGATTTCTTGAGGTGAAAAACAAGGCTAGAGTCATTCTGGACATAACCAGGAGGTTGTTCCATGTAGATTTCTTCTTTCAAATCGCCATGCAAGAAAGCAGATTTAGCATCCATCTGACAAACCTCCCATTTATGTGAGGCGGCAAGGGCAAGAACAAGGTGGATGGAATTCATTTTGGCTACAGGAGCAAAGGTTTCATTATAGTCAATGCCTTCAACTTGGGAAAATCCTTTGGCAACTAATCGAGCCTTGTGTCTTTCAATACTTCCATCTGATGCATACTTAGTTCGGTATACCCATTTGCATCTAACAAGTTTTCTTCCTTTTGGAAGAGGTACAAGATCCCAAGTATCATTTTCCATTAAAGAACGATACTCCTCATTCATTGTTGTATCCCAATCCGGATGACCGGAAGCTTCTGCAAATGTCTCTGGATCATGAGTTTCTGAAACTTGAGCCAAAAGATAAGAGGCTCGCTGGAACTGAGAACGTGTCTGAAGTTGATCTGAAGGATCACTGAAAAGATCACCAGCTTCTTCTCATGTTGAACAGACCCATCTAGAAAGCGGTGGAACTGGTGCTTTTTCAGGTTCAAAGGACTCATTTGGAGGAATGTCAGCAGGCGGAGGTGGATTTTCATCCTCACTTTCATCATCTGAAGAAGAATCTAGAATAGGAACAGAAGAAGGAAAAACTGTCGAAGATGGCTCACAGGCCGAAGAAGATACAACCGTCGAATTAGCCTCGCAGGCCAAGAGATTTTCATCAAATTTAACATCTCTTCTAAGAATAATTTCATTACAATGTGGTTGAAGAAGTCTATAACCTTTGACATCTTCAGAATAACCAACAAATATACACTTCTCACTTTTAGGCTGCAATGCTT
>ML779129.1:633235-677263 GCA_009831015.1 Picea engelmannii
AAAGAGCATGATGTATACTATCCATCCATGGGTGTTTTATCTTCATTTTCATTTTCCTTCATGTCCAAATAACTTCATCAATATTCTGGTCCAAAACCCATGACTAGGGTTGACATCAATGACAACAACCAATCTTCCAACATAACTTTCATTCTTGGAAAGTAAAAATACAACTTCAAATGATGCATAGAAATTTATGGGGAATAGTAAAAGGTACAGAGAAGGCACCTACAGATCCCAGACAATTAATTGAATGGGATAAAAAAGATGATAGAGCCAAATCCATTCTTGGATTGTCTCTTGTAGATTCCCAACTACATCTAATAGATTTGGAAAAATCTTCTATAGAAATGTGGGCACAATTGAGTACAATATTTGGGGAAAAGGTTGTAAATGCCAGGTTTTCATTAAAATTACAACTATTCAAATTAAAAATGCATGATGAAGTATCATTGCCTTCTCACATAAATGATCTAAAGTCTTTGTTAGCATAGTTGGCAGAGATTGACTCCGACTCTAAAGTTGATGAAGATGATGCAAAAGCAATCTTGTTGAATAGTTTGTCTCAAAAATATGATAATGCTATTTTTACTTTAACTCAAATGCCTTCTCGAACTTTGGAAGACATGATTTCAGCACTCTTAGCAAAAGAAAAGAGGATGAAGGAAGGTGAAGTGGAAGTCAGTTCACATTCTGAAATTGCACTATACTCCAAAGGAAAAACAAATAAAAGCATTCAATGCTTCTACTGTCGAAAACATGGACATACAGTACTGAATTGAAAAACACGTGCTAATGATCTTCTAAATGTCAAACTGAAAGAGTCATCTAACATAGCTGAGGACTCACTAGATGCCATGCATGAATAGTCATCCAATGATGATGGACCTCTCAAACTTTTCTAGAATACAGTTATTGTTTATGTATGTTAGATATATATTATGTGAAATTTATTGTGTGAAAAGAATCAAATAATGTTGAACCAAATATGTAACAGAGTGATATTATTCAAGCATGTAGTTCTTGAGTTTTTCAGTGCCACAAGAACATGTTACTAGCTTAAATATGTCTACAAGTTTGCTAAAACTGAATATTATTGTTGTACTTCGGTGCTTCAAAGTCAACAGTTAAAGGTTACCTTGTGAGTTTGTAAGTATGTAAAAAGGTCAGTTGTTTAACTGTTCGCTGAAAACATCTCGTACTTAGATCACTGTCCTATATAACTGTTGAAATTTTCTCTCCGGGGAAATTTCACAGATGGAAGTGTATCAATAAAATGGTTCAGTGTCGAGACTATCTTTCTGGAGGTCGAGAAGTGTCGATTTCACAATGAGTGTCAAAGATGGTCAGAAGCATTTGACTTTAAATGTGTCAGTGGGAAGCTCGAATGGGTGGAGAAGAAAGAGCGGAAACCGGGTGATTGCAGAGTGAGTTTAAATAGCTAAGGAAGACTAGATCAGACAAAGAGACGAAAGATCAAGTGTTGTAATTCTTTTGTAATTGTGATTAAGTATTATTGTAATTTGTAAAGTAAGCATTAAGGGAAGGTGTTAGGATTATGCTTACTTAGTTTGGTTTGGGTTTGTTGAGGAAGTTGAGAGATTCTCTCAACTTCTCTCTCTAAGATTGGAATTAGTTGTATCTGAGTCTAGCTATATATAGGTATGTAATCTGTGTGCATTATGTACAATAATACAAGATGTTTTGTATTGTGTGAGCTAATTCTTCCAATCTTGATAAATGCATTACCATAATAACTTGATAATTAAATAAAAATTACGATTATGTTTTTCCAAGAAAACTCCAATATGAATGATGTATAATTGGTTTGATTTAAGAAATTGTAATTTGTAAAAAGGTGGGTAAATATAAATTATTATTTTTTTAATAAGTTTATTAGCTACGCTACACGCTTATTATTATTATTATTATGAATTATACTTCCGTTAATTTTTGTGATTCAAAATTGTAAATCATATAAATTATACTTACGTTAATAATTGCACAAGTAAACAAGATATGAGTAATTTATTGTAAACTTGCTCATACATTAAAATGTGGTATACATATTAGTAGGATCTTATCATTAATATCAAACTATCATTAACTCTTGATTTGTTATTTATGATAATAAATTAATATCAAACTATCATTAAATCTTGATTTGTTATTTTATATTTAATTATAACTAAAAGTTTAAAAGTTGTAATACAATTATTGTATCTTTTAAAAGTAGGATTTTATGATAATAAATCAAATTGAGTATATGATGAGTAAACTAAATTAAGAAAAAAATTGATTCATATTTCAGTGGTGAGAGTATTTTTATTTGTCTGTCTACATTTCAGATTAGTATCATCTAAATGTAGATAAAAAAAAATGAAAATATTGTTCTTTATCCAAATACCGTTCAGAATAAGAAATTATTCTTGATGCATCATGGAGATGAAAAGAAAAATGTAGCATAGATTCTATATAAATAACATTAAAATAGAAAAAAAATCTTATTAATAACACATTTATGAGAAACTTTAGGTAGGCTTGTTGAGGTTGTAGCAAAATACATAAACTATTTTATTAAGATTACATAATACATATAATTGTTTCTAGTAAGAATATGGACATGGAGTGGTGTGTTACATATCGTATAATAGCTACGTTAAATACAATAGGGTCTTGGACCCCTTTACTATTTTTCACACAAAAAAATATTAGTTATTTAAGTGAATTAAAATCAATTAATCGAACTTGATTTTGTTTATTTTATGAGGTAAAAATTGATAAAAGTGGAAGGAAGGATAGAAAAATCAAAGGAAAAGGTCCATCTCTACCTCTACCACTATGTATACCTTCACTCCTTGTCTAGGGAAGAAGAACATGTTCAAGGACCAGGACATGTACCTGTTGGTCACGTGATAAATATGATGTGTTCATATTAAAGTATGTACGATGCACTAATGAACAAATTGAAAAGACAAGAGGGAGAATTATTTGTTCTATTGAAGGATCACAAAATATTGTAACTAACCATGTACATAGAGAGATGTGAAAAGTTAAATCTCTAGATTTTTGGGGCTCTACTGATGGACAGGTAATTAAAGACTCATTGGGATCTTATGCATAACCAAAGTATCACTATATTCAACTATTTTGGGATCTTATGATATAGTAATAGGAATGGACTAGTTATATAGTCATGAAATAGTATTAGATTGTAAGAATAAGAAGATTTATTTTATAGATGATGTAGGACACAAAATAAATTTTGGTTGAGATGAATAGAGCAGTGTCGTTAAGATTTGTGTCAACATTAAAACTAAAGAAATGTATGAGAAAAGGATGTAAATTATATTTTGTGACAACTATGAACCATAAGGAGGATACAATGAGTATATAAAAATATCTAATATTATCATAATTTTCAAATGTGTTTCCAAAGGAAATGATTGGGTTACTACCAAAGAGATAATTGGATTTCTTTAACCAAGAATGAAGCCTATCACAAAGGATCCTAACCATATGACAACTCTATAGTTATGAGAATTATATATGCAATTTCACAAAATTTTGGATTTGGGATTTATTCATCCAAGTATATCACCATGGGGGGCGTGGGTAATATTCGTATAGAATAAATATGGATCATGAAGGCTTTGCATCAATTATCGATAATTAAACAAAGAGATGATAAGGAATCAATACATGTTTCCTAGAATTGATGATTTATTCAATCATATGAAAGAAGATAAAGTACTTTGTAACATAGATTTAAGATCAGGATATCATCAACTAAGAATAAAGAAGGAATATATTCGTAAGACTTCATTTAATATGTGTTTTAGACATTGTGAACTTTAAGTATTTCCCTTTGGATTAATGAATGCACTATGAGTATTTAGGAGTATAATGAGTTTAGTACTTTGACACCTTGACAATTTAGTAAAGTGTTTTTGGATGATATTTTGATATATCCTCATACACCATAGTAGCACTCATAAGATATAAGACATGTATTACAATGTCTTAGAGATAATAAGTTGAATGAAAAACTTTCTAAATGCTCATTTTATAAGTCAAACGTTCATTACTTTGGACATATAATTTATAGAGAAGGAATCATGGTAGACCTGAAAAAGTTGGGAGAAATTATAGAATGGATGACGCCCACTAATGTACATGAAGTATGTAGTGGCATGGGTTTAGTGGGATATTATATAAAGTTTGTGAAAAAAAAATCAAAGATTGTAAATCCTATTACTGAATTATAGAAAAAAAATGAAATTTATATGGATCGAACAATGTGATGAAGCATTTCAGAAACTTTCAAAATTATTGAATATGGACACTATTTTTAAGGTACCAAATATGGATCAAGATTTCCTTGTATGTAAAAATGTGTTAAAGGAAGGATTAGATGGACTACTAATGCAAGAAGGTGGGGTATTTTTCTATACTTCAGGAAAACTTCGAATGCACAAAGAAAATTATGTAACACATTTTTTTGAACTTATGGTGGTAGTTCATGCATTAAGAATTGGAGGCATTATCTAGTTGGAAATAAATTTGATTTGAAGACAGATCATCATGGACTTCAACACATATTTACATAGAGTAATTTGAATGTTAGATAGAGTAGTTCATCATAATTTCTATGTCAATATGGTTTCAACATATCATACATTAAAGAACCAATAAATAGAGTGATGGTCTTGAGAAAACACATATACTAAGAAGGGGGAGTGAATCAATATAAAATGATTTTTTTCTTTTTGAAACACTCATCAACCATAAGAAAAAAATCAAATATAATATCTATTAACTGTAGAACATGGAACATACAATTTATGTGGAAACCCTTTCAAGAGAAAACCAAAAAACTTCTCTTTATAATTATTTGTAGGCACCATCCTATTGTTATAAATATTTGTAGGCACCAACATATTGTTACAAATATTTGTAGACACCAACCTACTGGAGACACCAATCCCGACTGGCTTGAATCCTAATAGGAACCAACCTACTCTTATATATCTTCACAAACACCAATCTAATGGAGACACCAATCCACACTGCTAAGCACCAACTTATAAAGAGACATGAATCTCTTACAAATATTCATAGATACCAATTCACTAAAGACATCAATTGTTATTTCTAGACACCAACATAGCAAGAGACACTAATATATTATAGATATTTATAAACACCAATCGACTAGAAACACCAATCCACACCACTAAGCAACTTATCAAGAGACACCAATCTTTGAGTTGCACCAACTTTCACCAAGTCTTCTTGTTATTTATTCCTTCACAGTGTCTTCTCAACACTTCTACCTTTACCAGGTCTACTCACTGCTTTTGCCTTCACCAAGTCTACTAACTCCTTCTACCTTTACTATGTCTTATCAAAATTTAAATCTCCAAAGGGAAACTTTCCCAAAGCTTGTTTTGTTGCACCTTATTCCTAAGAACAAAATTGTACATCATGCCATGTATCCAATTTTGTAAATGTGATGCTAAAATGTTTACTTGATTTACTTCGGTATCTCCCCTATGTTCTTTGAAATTTTCACAGTCTCAAGTGTTCCAGAAAAAAAGTTATAGTGAAAATTCCAAACTAACCTGTTTAAAATTGATCTTAGGACCATTCAGAAACTCTAACTTCCATAGAGAATATCTCAAAAAGTACAATATACCAACATATACAATTTTTACATAAGGTACTTCTATATGTATCCTCTATTCTATAAACATTTCATAATCTTAAGAGTCACATAAAAGAAGTTATAGTGAAAATTTTGAATTGACCTGTTTAAAACTAATTTCAGGAGCATTCTTGAACCTTAACTTCCACATAGCATACATCCAAAAGTATATTGGAAAAACATCTGAATTTTTACCACATATACACCATGATCTATCCTATGTCAAACCAAATTTAAAGGTCTGAAACATCAAAGAAAATAAATTATAGCGAAAGTGACAAGATGACATGTTTGAAACTTATTTTCAGAGCATTCAAGAACACTAACTTCGATAGGGAATATCTTAGAAATTGTAGTGAAAAGATATCTGAAATTTTTAACACATATACACTAAGATCTATTCTCTGTATTTGAAAACATTTAGGATCTTAAACATCCCATAAAATAATTTATAGCAAATGTGTCAAGATGACCTATTTGAAACTAATTTGAGGAGAATTCAAGAACCCTAACTGCCACAGGTCATATCTATAAAGGTACAGTGGAACAACATATAAAATTTTTACCACATGTAAACCAATTTTTATCCTGCATCTTTTGAAAATACCAAGGTCTAAAATATCCTTATAGAAAAAATTATCACAAAAAGGTCAAGATGACATGTATCTAATTTCACAATTCAATCTTTTCTAATCCATTATTCACACACATCATTTCTTTCAATGCTTTCTCTTTTTATACATTTTCATAACCGTTCATGAAGGGACATGTCCATTAATTAAATAATTAATTTCCAATACCATGGGAAAATAATCTAAATACCATGGGAGAGTACCCCAAACCCATGGGTTTGAAATCCATGGAAATCATTCATCCTTTGACATCAATGGATATAATTCCAACAAGAAAATGGTTTGATTCAGAGGCCACATGTGTTCTCAATTATTCCTTACAATTAAAATACAAATGGTAAAAATAAGTTAAATTGTATCTAGAAAATGAATTAATGAGAGTTTTGAAATATGAAGGATATTCCTTGGATGAAGATGGATTACTAATATTTCATAGAAAGATATATGTACCACTAAATAATGAAATTCATAATTTGATATTAAAAGAATATCATACAAAAGTTTATATATCTCATCTAAGAATCAAGAACATGAATGCGGGCTTGAAACTTTTATTATTTCGCAAAGGAAAGAAGAAGGATATATTTAATTTTGTAGTTAGATGTCTTGAGTGTTAGTAACTGAAGGTTCAAAATCAACATACAATAGGATTTTTACAACCACATGCGATACCAAAATCAAAATGGGAAGTGATTTTGATTGATTACCTATGACATAGAGGATACACAATTCTATATTTGTGGGTGTTGACACTTGGACCAAAAGTGCATACTTTATTTGAATAAAGACAATGTACTAAACACTATAGATTACAAGGGTGTTTAATAACAAGAGAGTAAGGTTACATGGAATTACAAAGAAGATAATATGAGACAAAAGGTTAGTGTTTACATGAATATTTTGGAGGAGTTTCCAAGAAGGAATGGTCATGCAACTTAATTTTAGTTTAGAATACAACCTAGAGATTGATGGATAGACTAAGAGAATAAATCAAATCAAAGTTTGATTAACATGGAACCATTTTAACTTTTATATGGTATACCATGTAGTCCATGTAGGGCACTTGTTATTTCAGATATGATAGAGGACAAAGTCTTGGTTGGACTAGAATTAATCCAATAAATTGAAGAACCAATAGAACTAATTCAGGGAAGACTGAAAAATGGAGAAGATAAACAAAAGGGTTATGCAGATGCACATGGAGTTGATATAAATTAAAAATCTATGGATGAATTATTCTTGTGGGTGAGACTATTGGGGTACATGCTCAACTACGTACTCAGTGGCATACTCATTTTTCCATTTTTCCACTTTCTCAGAAGGACTGCTATTTATAGAATGTATATGTATAGCGATCTATTTTAATCTGGTGTCTCCCTATATGAACTACTATGGGGAAATATTATGGGTTTCCAAAACCATGGGATCATAAACCACCATTAGGTAAATTCCTATTTTCTAGGAGGAAGAGCTCCTTGATTTTAGGAGATAATTCATATTTCATGTCTAGAGAGTGCACTTGAGTGAGAATAGTATTCTCCTAAGGAAGTACTCGTTACCCATCTTATTATTGGAGTTAATATATTTCCTATTTTTAGTGACTTTCCATATTCATGAAATTGTCTCTTAATTAGGACATTAATTCCATTTTTAAACTCTAGTCTTACTCTAGGACAATTTTTCTAGTGTCCAATGAATATTGACTTCATGGAGAGTTATCACTTGAGTTCACACCTTATTTTTGACCTTTCCTTGTTATCATCAACCTTTGACATTAGTTAACTTTTTCTAGTTGGAGTGGTTGCTATTTTTACTTGAGCATGCACATGGAAACCCCAACCTAGTGCGCATCACTCCTCATGTGGAGAGTCCTATATATTGTACTCAAGATAAAGGAATCATACAAGGTGATTCGAGTTGCTTTCTTAGTATATTATGTCTGAATATTTATTCTATTTTTCTCTCCCCTCTCTTTCTTTTGCAACTAACTAATGTAGTATTTCCTACTCACAATTAGATCTTGGAGTGTGGTTTAATCCTACATGGTATCAAAGCTATTATTGACGGATTATTCACTTTTATTGCAGGTTTATAGATCATAATGAACACCCCATAGATAAATACGGATCAACCATATTCTTCAGTGGTCTTGACACCTTTCAACTAGTATGAGTTGAAGCACAAGATAGAGATTCTACTTCATAGCAAGGGTTTGTATAGGGTCACCATCGAGATTGAGGTTGATCCTACTTCAGACACAAATAAATTAAAATAATTCATCATAATGGATGAATCCTACATGATATTGTTCTTTATCATCTCTCCCTATCTCCTCTTCCATGTCGATACTTGCAAGACTCCTAACGATGTTTGGAAAAATTTGAAGTATTTTCTAGGAAAGAAAAACAACCTAAGAGGCCATTAGCCGAAGAATATTCTACATGCATTGAATCCAATTGATTTTGATAATCTATAGGACTAATTATGTAAGTTTAAAACTTTACTTTTTCATGTTAGGGATTGTGGAATTGATAAGAAATATGAGCAATTAATGTTTTCAATTCTAACCAAACTAGGACTAGATAATTATGCTCGCACTTCTTATTTTCATAGTACCAGGTTAGCTATTGGGTCCACATTGAATATTCCATCCATAGATGAGTTCATGGAGCCACTTATACATCAGAAAACAAACTCATATAGATAGGGGAACTTAATATTTCAAATCCCCATGTGCTTAAAACTCAATGAAGTTAAAAGAAGAATAAGTAGAAGAACGACGGTAAGAATGACCAAGAGAAAAAGAAGGAAGGTAAGAAAAAGTCTACAAATGAGATTTCATGTTCCAAGGAATCAAAGAGAAATAAGGAGAATACAAGGTGTTCCTATTGTAACAAGGGGTTCCATTCTAAGATTTATTTCATGAAAAATACCATAGATCTCATGGAACAATCACTTGAGCAACATCACCTCGATGATTGTATTCTAGATAATGCAAGGAAAAAGTCTTCGGACAAGCCATCATTAGAAAGAGGTAATTCTCATGAATTAATTTATATTTAATATTCTCCTAATGCTTGGGTTATTGATTAAGTGGCTACCCATCACATGGCCTCATCAGATAAACTTTTTTCATTCTTGGAGACTTGTTCCGAACAACTAATCTTCATGGGAGGTGATTCTCCTGCTAAGATGTGTAGTAGGGGTAGATTTGATATAGACCATGGATGCTCTTATAATGTACTCCATGTTCCAAGGCTTTGACTGAATCTCTTCTCCATATATCAAATCACTCATTTGGGTTCATGGAAGAAGGTGGAGTTCATTCTGGGCTTAGTTATTATTTATGACTTGTCAGATGGTTCAAAAATTGTTGTTGGTGTGGTTAATTACCATTCCAAGTTGTACACCTTCTCTCACTTTATTGATAAATTTAATTACATATATTTTCTAACACATGGTAATGAATATTCCATTCATAGGAGTATTATGTTTGAACAAGGTCCTTCGCATGTACTTTCAGTGTAGTCCACATCTCTGTCTCCATCGCCACTAGTTGCAGAACTTTATGAGACTTTTTGTGATCATATTTTTTATCATATATTTGAATACAATATATTTGATATTTATGATCAATATAAATAATTTTCAGGTCCATAGAATCTACCATTATGGGAACAACAAACTCTTTAGGAAACAAGTGATCTAGTGGGTGATCTTATCGATCCACAAAGAACCAAATATCAGTTTCTGGAGATTATGGAAGATATTAATACAAAAAAAAAATGTTTCCTATTTATTATTATTGGTATTTGGATCATACCCTCAGTTGTATTCATTATATAAGGGAAACCCCTATTGGAAGGAAACCATGAAAGATGAGTACAATTCCTTGATAGAGAACAACAAATGGGAGTCGGTTCCTCTACCTTCCAACATGAAGCTTGGTGGATTTTCAAGACAAAGAGGGCTTCTTATGGATACATTACAAATTACAAGGTTCAATTATTAGCTAAAGGTTTCTCACAATTACAAGGAATTGAATATGATGAGTCTTTTGCACTAGTTGCCAAGATTGATTCCATTTGGTTAGATCTAGCTATTGAAGTAGATAGAAAGTGGGAGGTACATCATATGGATGTGAATAATGCATTATTACATGGAGATATTAATGAGGGAATATATATGCAACATATAAAGGGATATGTTCAGAATCCACCATTAGTTTCCAGGTTGAGGAAGTCACTGTATGGACTCAAGCAAGCACCTCGTTTATGGTATTGTAAAATCGAATCTTATCTTCTCTCTAGAGGTTTTCTTACATGTAGATTAAATATTGATTTGTACATGATGAGGCACATATATTCCCTTATATTGATAGTTCTATATGTATTTGATTTACTCATCATAGGGAGCTCATCCTCCTCCATTGTTGTAGTGAAGATCGCTTTGCATGCAAGGTTTTCTATGACAAATATGGGACTGTTACATTACTTTCTTGGAAAATTTGAAATTAGGTAGAATGATTCAGGAATCATGATGTCTTAATCCAAGTATACTAGATATCTACTTGACATGTTTCATATTACAAATTTCAAACCATCTACAACACCTTTTTAGCCAGGCGTTATACTAGAGGATGTCAATGCATCACCTTTGGTTGATTGTACTAGATATTGGTAGTTGATGGGGAGTCTTCTCTACCTTACACGCTCTCGAAAAAACATATCTTATGTAGTTGGATCAATTTATAGGTACATGCAACAACCACATGAGCTTCACTAGAAGGAAACAAAGAGGATTCTTAGATATTTCAAAGGGACTATCAGCTTTGGTATACACTATGCAACATGATATTCCTTAGATATTATTGGTTACACAGACTCGGATTGGGAAGGAAATAACACTGACCACAAGTGCACTTCAAGATATGTCCTCTATCTTGGATCACGACCTATCTATTGGTCAAGTAAGAAAAAATCAACAATTTATTTATCATTACTAGAGGCATAGTACATCGGTGCAGTGAATGTTACTACTCGAGTTATTTGGTTGCAACACTTTCTTATAGAGTTGGGAGTTCATTTTCATAATTTGATAGTTATATGGTGTGATAATTAGAGTACTCTCAAGTTGTGTAGAGACCCATTTCAGAAAAAGTGGACCTAAAACATCGATGTTCATATGCACTTTATTCAAGGATAAATTAAGGATGGAGTCATTGATATGCAGTTATGTCCATATTCATAAAAGGTGGTAGAAATATTCACTAAGTATTTCATCAAGCATAATTTTGTCTCATTTAGGGACATTATAGGAGTGAGCAATACTTCATCTTTGAAGATGAAAATGTTATCATTCTTTTTTATTAGTAGCATATTTATAGGGGGGGTTTGTTCCCACTAGGTTTTCCCTCTTTAGCTCACTTTTGATCCATTTTTATGCATATATACTTGTACATGAGTACTTAACATGGATTCATTTTGTCGAGACTCATATTTTTTCACACCGTGGTTTTGTTTTAGAGGGGGTGTTGGGGTACATGCTCAACTACATACTTAGTGACATACTCATTTTTCCATTTTTTTACCTTCTTAGAAGGATTGCTATTTATAGGATGTATATTTATAGCAGGTATGTTTTTAGACAGTTCCTACCTATATGTAGTACCATGGGTTTCCAAAATCATGGGCTCATAAAACACCATTAGGTAAATTCCTATTTTGTAGGAGGAATATTGCTTCACTCCTTGATTTTAGGAGATAATTCCTATTTCATGGCTAGAGAGCGCACTTGATCGAGGTGGATATTGGTGGCCACCCACTTGTTCCATATTCCAACTGTCTCATATGGACAATTTTCAATTTATCACATCTCTCTGTAATGGGGACATTTATTTTTAATTATGGCTTATGCACTTACGACGTTGTCTTGAAGCCCTAAAAAACATCCAAGTGGATAATGGTGGCCACCCACCTATTCCAGCTGGATTATTTTGAAAATTTTCATGTCATTACATCTTTTTGTACTTCCAGGGACGTTTTGGGGCTATAAACAGTGTTTTTTTGGCTTTCCATAGTCAAACTATAGACAAAGTCATAGTTTTACGACATACCTTTCCAGCAAGCTATCACGGGCCTAAAAAGAAGAATGTATGCAAAAGTTACAACCCCAAGAAGTTAATGTACTAACTTACCCCAACGAGGCCCACATGACTTTTGGAGTTTCATATCCTAGGGTTAATATTTTGGATGTCTAGAGTTTTGGCATTCATGTTAACATAAAAAGGCCTTCAGACCCTCATTGTAACGATCTTCTTGTGAATGCGCATAACCGTCACATCTCTTCTCATAGATAAAGCTTCCACCATTCTAGCGAGTCTTGCACTCTATATTTTTATAGTCTCTTTATGATTATTTCATTAATAGAAATCAAGTATTGTTGTATTTCTCTGTTTCTGGAAATTTTCATGAGTATTTCATTGTAATATCTCCACTTTCATTTTGTTCCTAAAATAATATGGATCAATGGTATCAGAGCAGGCTTCTCTTGATCGTTTTTTCAGTGCATGTCCCCGACGAGGTCTAAGTATAGCCAATTTAGTCTTGAGATTGTCTCTCTCAAGGATAATCACTCTCACACACCCAAGAAACCCTCGATAGTGGCACAAAGGAAAAATTGTAGAGCATAATATTTTATTTACCTGTTGCTTGAGAAAGCTCTCGCGTGACAGAGGGACAAAATGATGGAGAATATTTGACACATCCTTCAACACCTTCCAATAACAGCAAGAACATATTCATCAAGAGGCCATTTTGGAGGAACCTCTCCCTTGAAGGTACAAGTTAATTTTGATATTCCCATATTTGAAGGTCAAATATATGTGGATGCCCTAGAAAAATGGTTAAATATATTAGAAGGTTATTTCTTTGTTCAAATTTTTTCCGATAGGGAAAAAATCACCTTCGCACTCCTCAAGGCTCTCCCCCATGTCAAAAATTGGTGGGAAACTTAATAGGATCAAAGTTCCACAGAGGAATCTGGAATATATGGGGTCGAGCCCACTTGGGATATTTTTGTGGATGCAATCAAGGAACAATACTACCCTATTGATAACTATGAATACCAATACATGATATGGACCACACTATGGAAAGAGAAGATACAAACAATGTCAGAGTTCACAAATACTTTCCATACCTTATTGATGTAGGAGCATCGCTCCAAGCCAGTAATGCACCAGCCAGCCAGGCACATTAAAGCGCACATTCAATGGGAGAGAGGCGCAGCCCTCTCACTTTCATATTTTGAATTTGAATTAAATGTAATTAATGATTGTAAGGCCGAAGAGACAAAGTCATTCCTTTGAGTAGACATTAGTTAAAGATCACCTTAAATAGGTTGTAAGGCTGGGATCTAGATCCGATTCAAACTAGACAGCTCATTCAATGTAATTGAATAGAGTAGGTAGCTTGGAGGGAAGAGCTCAAAGAGCCCCCTCATGTAAAAGATCCTTGGTATTTGCAAAGTTAAAAAATAAAATAAAATGAGTGTAGATAGAGAAGAGAAGAAGCCGTGACTCTGTTGTAGTCTGAGCTCACATTGTAAAGAGGCACTTCAGATTAATACAATCATAGTAGTTTTTCCTGCATGTTGTCATTCATGTGTTTATGAGTTCATGAATGAATGTCTTTATGTGTTGATGATATGTTGTAGATGTGTGTTAGATGTGCATTTGTAGGGATAGGCAGATTTTCCTATTTGTGAGTTCTTTGATTCCAGGTTTGGGTTCTTTGTGGTTTCATGCAAGAGTGCATGATAGAACACTATGGGTTCTGTATGCCAATGCAAGGAGTGCACTTATTAATTCTGCAAAATTTCAGACAAAGACGTTCCAGGAGGGCGCACCAAAGAAGTCACTGACTTAGGGAGAATCCTCAAGGTTGTTGAATACCTTGGAGGTGAGACTGTATAGAGGATAGGCAGAATTTATGAGGACTCTATAAGGCTCTGCCAAGAGGGCATTGAGCGAATCCATAGGAAGCATTAGGAGAAGAACTCTAGTTTGAGTTCGTTGAGAAGACATAATCGCTGAGGATTCTGGAAACTCTGCCAGGTGGGCATTGAGTTGGTGTAGGAGGGCACAAAAGGAACTCTTCTCTGAGTTCAAAAATAAGAGAACTGTCAAGGGAGGACCTTCACAGGGTTACTGAACACCCTGCAGGCTCAACAAGGAGTTCTTGAGAAAGAAGTTTCCAGAGGGAATTTCCATCCTTTCAAGAAGAGAAAGGGGAAGAGACCATTGAGGTCTGAGCAATTGGAGCTCAAGAGGATAAAGACCTTTACAAGGAGTGCACCAGGCCAACACCTGAGTAAAGTGTTGAGAGACAGTCGTTTAAGGCTTGTCCAGCATAGAAGCAGAGCACATAAAAGCTCAGGACAGATAGCACCTTTGCGTGTAGAGACTCTGCGAGGAGTGCAGAGGTCGAGAACCTCTTTGAGGTTTAGCATTGAAAAATATCAGGAGGAACAGTTCCTTTGCGCATAGAGCGATAGTTGCAAGGATTGCAGAAGTCGGGGAAACCTTTCAAGGTTTCACAGTCCCAAAGCTCAAGAGGAGGAGCATCCCAAGAACACAGGTGAGACCAAGGTTGCAGGTTCGCAAGAGGAATCAAAGGCTGAGACCTTTGATACTTCAGAAATCTTCCAAGGAGAAGGAAGAAGTGGAAGCTCAGGAGGGAGATACAACTACCATAGGATCGGTGCTAGAAGAAAGATCTGGATTGTTGAAGTTTACGTCTAGGTGCAGGCAGGAAAGCGCAGCGGAAGAGAAAGAGATTTGGGCTGTCAGGTTTTTCTCGGATAGCCGACAACCGTCAGATCCAAAGAGAGTCACATAGGGTTTAATCTCTGGGAGGGTGCATAGACAAAGAGCAGCTGAAATTGATGGTGGAGACACTTCATGAAGGAAGTGTCGAATAGTCGATAGTCGTTGGATCTTTCAGAGTTGCAGGGTGGTTAGAGGCTGGTGAAACTAATCACCCAAGATTTGAGGGTCAAGGTGAGCCATTGATCTTGTTTCAATCCACGCCATTGGATTATCTCACAGATCTGGAGTTCGAGAGTTTGGAGAGGGCAGACCAAACTCTTGATTTCATGAAGCTCTGAGTAGCGAGGAGCATAGATAGTCATTGGATTCCAGGTCACGAGAAGATCGTTGGATCAAAACCTTCGTTATATTTTGTATCGAGGGTTCGGAGGTTGCAGGAATCACTTTCGACTCTAGAAGTCGTGAAGTGCTAAGGGATAGGTCTCGGGCGAACACGTGGCGTGTCCATCTGGTGGGGACCATGTGGTTGATAGGTGGACACTCGTCGCCTTGGAAGGAGTCAACATCCTGTTGACTTATCACACTTCGGATATTCGCAAGAAAAGAGCACGAGAGCTCGACACTCCAACTCACGAAGTTGCGAGCAGCGAGAGGTGCTAGAAGTTAGCCCTAGCCTATGGTTATATGTAGAGGGTGCTAATAGGAGGAGCTATACTCATATCGCAATCTCGGGTATCGGAGATTTGGAGAAAGAGGAGTCAAGAGCTTCGACTCATGAACTCCCAAGTTCGTGAGTTGTGAAAGGTGCTTGTGTTAAGTTCTTGGTTAGAGCGCTATGGTCGCTTGGAGGAGGTGAAGTTCATGCCTTGTGCATGTTCTCACAAGTGTGGTTTTTGAAGGACCTGTGGATCGGATTTGTTGGTACGAGTTTACAACGGTATATCTCACAGTGATAGTGTGACAGTGGTTCCATCATTCTAATTCTACATTAGGGTGGTTGGACGGGGCAAGGATAGGTGGTTGTATCCACCTTCCGATTGTAGACAGAGAACATAGGAGGTTGTAGCCTCCTTCTGGTTGTAGCTAGATAATTGGGGAGTTGGAGCTTTGCTCAAGTTGTATCCTGAGAAAATAGGGGGTCGAAGCCTCCTTCCAGTTGCATATGGAAAACAAAGGAAGTTGGTGCTTCCAATGAATGTAATTATTCAAGACATATAAGAAAAATCATTCTGTGGTTTTCTCCCGCTTTGGGTTTCCACGTAAAACGATGGTGTACTATGTATGTGTATGATTTTTCATTTGTTCATTGATCATTATTGGTTGATAATTCTACATTGACATAACACTTGGATTATTTGGTTAAAAAGGATTAAATTTCTCTATTACTAATTCACCCCCCCTCTCAGTAATCCAACAATTGGTTTTAGAGCATCGTTCTACCTAGGTGATTTTTTAGTATCATGGATAAGCAAGAAATAATCATCAATATGTTTATGTACAGTCGAGGCAGAGTATATTGCATTAGCATCATGTTGTACACAGGTACATTGGATGAAACAAACTCTGACAGATATACAGGTTGAGTATGATGAGCCCATTCCAATCTATTGTGATAATAACAAGCGCCATCAGTATCTTGAAGAACCCGATGATGCACTCCAAGACGAAGCACATTCCAATCAAGTATCACTTTCTATGGGAGTAGGTTGCAGAAAAGAACATCAGAGTTGAGTATGTGGGCACAAAAGAACAAGTGGCATACATCTTTACAAAACCACTTCCATGTGGATCCTTTGAATATCTTTGCCAAATTCATGGAGTTATTTCAACTCCAAAATGAATGTTTTTTGAATTCTTTTTGAATTCTTATCTTATATGCCTTAGATTTTCACGAGGAATCACCATCAGAGGATAATTCAGTCAGGGGGAGCAACCCCATACAGAAAGATACCTTTGCCATTGATGACAAAGGGGGAGAGATTTATCATATGTAGAGGACAGAGGCATGGTTCCAGGGGGAGCAGATTTATAAGATTCAAAGGACAGAGGCATGGTTCCAGGGGGAGCATGAGTGATATGATTTTAGTATTGCATCAGAGTGTTTCCATCACTGCCAAAGGGGGAGATTGTTGATTAAGGTTGGTTGTCATTGATGTCAACCCTTGAAGAAAGCCCCACAACACAAAGGTTTGGGCAATGGACCCAAGATTGTTTGATGCAAAGATGACTCATTATTGTCTTGTCATGTTTGATAACAATTAAATATGGATGAACTCCAAAGTGGTCCGTTATGGTGAAAGCCCTCACGGCAAGATGCTTTGCGGAGTAAGAGAACCCATGATTAATTATGGAATAATGAGATGAAGGATAGTGAATTTGTCAGGGAAACTATCATATATGGATATTTATTGTCATTCCATTTCTGGTGGTATGTGGAACGTCACATAACTCCTCATGTTTAGAGAGTTATGACCATGTGAAGTTGGAGAACCCAAGTTTGGGTAATGGACCCAAGTTTGTTTAATGGATAACAATATGTTTTTTTCTATATTTGAAGGTAATACTATCCTATATGGATATTACATGTCATTCCATTTCTGTTTGTATGTGGAACGTCACATAACTCCTCACGGTTTGAGAGTTATGGCCTTACGAAGTTGAAGGACCCTCATATGTCGTCTAGAAGACCCAAAAGGTCAAAGTAATCAAAGTGGTTTAAGATATTTTAGAAGGTAAATAATAAAGTGAAGTAATGAGTGTACTATAATTCAAATTGAATAAAAAATACGTTATTTAAATAATAAATTCAATGGAGAAATTAGAAGTGGGTTAACCCTAAAATAAGGAAAGTGGGTAAAGTGACCTAGAAGATGTTTTTAAGGAAGCTACTTGCAGAGTATAAATAAGAGGCAAGGCTCTCTCATTTAAGACACACTTGATAATATTGAATAACTATAGGTGTATGAGGTAAAAAAAGGATATATAAGCCGTATTTTTGAGGTAAGGTGAAGAAAAGAAGGGCGGAATTCAAAAAAGGATAAATTCTTTTGATGGTGCTTTCTAAGGTATGTTATTTATAGGTCATCTAACCATTTTTGAAATAATTTTTTTTCTACAATGATTCAGACTGTGAAATTTCTATGCCATTAAGGAAACATATCCAAGTATCTGTGGTAAAAAATTCAGCTTGTGATTCATTTTATTTTTGTATTTACACTCCGTGGAAAATAGGGTTCGTGGCTAGTCCTGAAACTAGTCAAAAACAAGTGTTTCGGGTAAAAATGTCATAAATTATTCATAAAAGATCCAAATTCAATAATAAAAAATGTTTTGGTTAGAGTATAGTATGTAGTATGTTGTGTAAAAGTTTCAAATTGATTCAAAAAATATTCTGTGCGGGGAACGCTCTACAAGGTTTCTCTCTAGAATAAGACAAAATTCAGCAAGGTATGCCATTTTTTCTATAACTCCTTTTGTGAGAGGTTACAAGTAGTGAAACCTGGATGAATTGCACAAAAAACACTAAATAACATTGTGTATCAGTTTCAGATCTTTATTCATTACAGGTACAAAGTTATGATTACTTCAAGTTAGGGTTGTTGACTAATCCAAAAGTAGGCATGTGAGACTAAAGAAAAGTTTGATGAAAATGCTAGTCTTTTGTTGTTAAAGTTAAGGAAGGTTTGCAAGAATGTGATCATATACACCAGTTCTATTACAAAGCTACAAATCAGATTTGGATCATGAAATTGATGAGGGCTTTTGGTTGAGGTACATGTTGAGTACATGGTTGAGACAAGTAGTTGATGAGTTGGCACATACATGAGGTGTATAGTTGATGATGTTGGTACATATTGATGAGTCATAGTTGATGAGTAGTTGAGACATCATTGGTACAGGTTGGTGCATGGTTGATGCACTTGTTTATGGTACAGGTTGATTACAGGTTGTTTGGTACAGGTTGGTGCATGGTTAATGCACTTGTTTATGGTACAGGTTGATGCATGGTTGATGCATGGTTCAGATTTATTGGTACATGTTTATAATGGTATATCTCACAGTGATAGTGTGACAGTGGTTCCATGATTCTACTTCTACTTCAGGGAAGTTGTACGGGGCAAGGACAGGTGGTTGTAGCCACCTTCCAGTTGTAACCGAAGAACATAGGAGGTTGTATCCTTATTCTGGTTGTAGCCAGATAATTGGGGAGTTGAAGCTTCGCTCGGGTTGTAACCTGATAAACTCGGGTTTTGGAGCCTCCTTCTAGTTGCTGCTAAAAAACATAGGAAGTTGCTGCTTCCAATGAATGTAATTCTTCAAGACATATAAGAAAATATTATGTGGTTTTCTCTCGCTTTGGGTTTCCACGTAAAACACTGGTGTACTGTGTATGTGTATGATTGTTCATTTGTTCATTGCTCATTATTGGATGATAATTCTACATTGACATAACACTTGGATTATTTGGTTAAAAAGGATTAAATTACTCTATTACTAATTCACCCCCCCCTATCAGTAATCCAACATAACAATATATCGCTATCTATTTAAAAGGAAGTCGCAGAGATAAATTTTTGGGTTTGTTTAGGTTCAAAAATAATTGAATGCGGAGATAAAATGAACAAAGATATCCATTGAACGCGGAGATAAGTTGTTTACGTGCAAAGATAAATGGAACGCAACATATACATTGAATGCATGTATACAATAAACACAAAGTTAAGTTGTTTAAGTGCAGAAGTAAATGGAATGAATATAAAATCTATAAAATAAAATCTCTATAAATTCGTAAATCACTGTCAACAGTAAATGTTGTTTAGTAAAGATATTGTTGGGTAAAAACGGGGTAAAAATATGGATGAAAAGGTCGTGTAAACACTGGGTGTAATCACCCAAAAATTCATGGTGAAATGTTGTGTATAGGCTGCTAAATCACCCCGGATTTCATGATGTGAAGGATGAGTAAAGGTTGGGTAAAAATGCCCATGGTAAATCACAGTTGGTGCCTCAATTTTTTTGAAAGAAGAATAGATAAATGGTGCGAACGAGTCACCCAGATTCGTTGGGAAGAATAAAAACGATTTATCAGACATGTACACGAACGATGGTCATACAAATTTTATAAAGAATGCAATTAAATATTCATACATATTATATAAAAATATCTATGATTGACATACAGAACTTTGTTCAGAATGTATAAAGAATGCACCCACGAAATGTCAACGCAGAAAGACTAAAGATATCAAACAAGTAAGATGCTTAACAAACCTTTTAAACTAATGTGAAAATACATATCAACAATTAAAATCCGTTGTTTAACATTTAAAAGGGAATCACTGTCTAAAATCATAGTGGTAATCATTCACAAAGAAATCATAAAGATAATCATTCACAAGGAAAACGCGGAGATAATCATTCACAAGGAAAGCGTGAGATTAAAAATTCAGCATTGAATCAGTCAAACGCAGAGATACAATTATGGGAAGGACATAGGGATTATGCATAAAATAAAAACACGGAGATCAAATATTAATCATAAGAGAAAAACATAGAGATAAGTAAGGGATAGATAGTTGGGCGAAAATGTATCCTTCAATTATTATCTATGCATAGGAAAGCAGGGCATTTGAATCTAAGTATTTAAACACCTGAGTGACGACTGTCGATTCGGCTCCTGGCCGACTGCTCGGGCACAGACTAATAACTTAAAGGTAAGGGACAGAAGATAAAAAAACATTTTTTCTTCATATTAAATAAATAAAAACAAACACAGAGAATTCATTGCAATCAGAGTTTGTGTTCTCCTTGGGAAATCAATTCAAAATACAACGAGCATAAGTTTGGGATGTCTTTAAGTCCTCTGATCATAAAACGTTGGGCTCATAAGGACAAGTTGTTGAAAGATAAAATAAAATCTCTGGATAGTGTTACACTGATTAAACATAAACCTTAACACAGTAGAAGTACATTATTGAAGGCACAGGAACAATATTTAAACTACCATTCAATAAAAATATACACATGCGTACCATAGACAAATGTGAAAGCTCCAAAGTCGTTGTCCCGTGTGCGCTCTGTCCGGCTACTTCACAGGTACCTCCCAGCCAATTCTAGGGGTACTCTTCTTCCCGCTGATCCACCCGAGTTTCAAATGAGCCACACACACGATATCATAGAATGCTAGCACCCAAATCACCTTGCAAGGTCGGGCTACCACTCGTTACCTAAGCCAGGTATCCCAACTCCCGTAAGAGAAAGTTTAGTCAAGATAACATTTCAACATCGTAACGTTACGCAAAAACATGAGATCCATACTCCTCCTCCATCCTTTTTATAGAGTTTTCTAGTAATTAGTTTCCTAAATTCTCATTAAATTCCTTTTTCATTTAATTAATTTCGAAAAACCTCCCCCATACACATGTTGCCCGATCCCCTAGTTGCACCAGAAAAAAAACTTTATTAATTAATTAAATATTCCTATTTCCCTCACCCACCAAGAGAATTCCTAAAAACGCTCCTTGGTGTCCAAATATTCCCTTACAATTCTTAAATGACTTACGGCTTATTTAATTACAAGTTTAGTTCATAAATAGAATGTCCCAAATGCAAGATTCCTTACTAAGTTAGACATTCATCTTTTTCTTTACGTTTCCCCTTTTCTTTAAGTTTCCCTTTTTCCTTAAGTTTCCTATTTCTTTTATGTTTCCCCCTTTTTCCCTTTTAACTAAAAAAAATAAATTTAGCAAGTGTAGATAAAATAACCATTTGCCCACTTTTTTTTTAACTAAAAATTAATTTAACAAATGTAGATAAAAACAACCATTTACCCTCTTTTCCTTTTAACTAAAAATTAAATTAGCAAAAGTATATAAAACAACCATTACCCCTTTTTAAAAATCAAATCATTCATTATAATTTTTACTTTAATAATTAAAGTTTGAATTTCTTTACCCCCTTCTTGTTATGTGTCTAATTAGTTTTGTTCAGAGGTTATGCTTAGACCTAGGTTTTAAATTCACTAGGATGGGTGACATTTTTAAGGGATTTTTTTTTTTAACGTTACTTAACATATCATTCATTTTAAGGCCAACTAGGTCCTAAGAAGGCATAGTTTTTTAGGCACTAGGTTTATTCACTTACCATTTGAAATCAGGACGTTCCCTTCAGGACGCACTACGTGCTCCAAGTGTGCCACTCACCTCTTTCCATTTCCTTGCACAATGTGCCCTTCAAGACGCACTACATGCTTCAAGGGTGCCACTCGCCTCTTCTTGTTTTCTTTGCGCGATGTGTCCTTCAAGACACACTATGTGCTCCAGGGGTGCCACTCGCCTCTTGACTGACTTGGTAGACGTCAAAATCCTGTACTCAATACTCTGTGAGGTGATCTTGTGGGAGAATAAGGCCCTCTAAGGAATAAGGCCTCTACCTTATTGAGCACCCCTTAGAATCATCGTGAGCGACTGTCACAATCTTCCCTCACGATATCGTGGGTCTTATCGAACTAGGTAACCGTTAACCTACAGTTCGAGCCACAGCAGGAGTGATAGTAGGCTGTGGTAGGGATGCTGCCACACCTCTCCCTCAATGTCTCTAGTTGTCGTGCATGACTCCTATACTCCTTAGGTAAGTCTGCTCGACAAGCTATCATCAGCCTGCATCCATCAGAGAATCATGTCAGCAATAATAATCAATCATCATAACATCTAATCACATGTACATATATCACATCAACAACATTCAAACCAAAAATTCCACTCCCTGACTTGATCCGGAGTCCAAGGGGTTTCATCGATGCCTCTACATCCTCGAGATCCAAATTCCTACACACTCAGGAGAACCCACTCAATAACACATGTCTATGTAAATACAACCAAAAAAAATGTCATCAAATCCATAATATTTCATAATCATAATCAAAATGACCAATAGATATAATAACCCAGATCACTTGCAAGCAAGTGTCCACAAGAATAAGTTCGCTCAGTACGCGTAAGAGAGGTATGTTACATACACCCCCTCTTGGTTTAAACTTCGTCCAAAAGTTTCACAGTATATAAGTGCTGAAATAAAGTGTATCTCAGTATCATAAGTCTATCTATCAAATAAAAATGGAAAATGTTGGTGCATATCATATGCGTCCTCCCAGGTTGTCGAGTACGGACTATAGTTGTCCCACTGGACCTTGACCTAATCTACTGTTTAACGTCATAGCTTTTGAATGCGATGTTACAGGATGTGGATTGTCTAAACCGTGAGTGTACCATCGTCAGATAAGTGCAAGGAACTCATGTCAATAACATGTGTAGGATCACTAATAGAATGTCTCAAAACAGATACGTGAAAACATCGTGCATACCCCTCAAAGAATCAGGCAAGGCTAGTCGATAGGCCACAAGCCCCTTCTTTTCCACAATCTTGAAAGGTCCCATGAACCTAGTGGACATTTTATCACCCTTTACAAACTTGATAGAACTCTTATGCGGTTTCACCCACAAGAATACTCAATCGCCAACTTCATCACTACGATCGACACAATGCACATCGGCATAACTCTTCTGTTGATCCTGTGCTTCCTTGATCATTTCTCTTATAGTTTTCTTTTGATCTTCCATTTCTTGGATCACTTCTGGTCTCACCAGGACCCTATCCTCAAGACAATCCCAACTCAAAGGCATATGACATAGTCGCCCGTAAAGAAACTCGGACGACGCCATCTTAATGGTGCTTTGATAATTGTTGTTATACACAAACTCTACCAGTGGCAAGAACTCTTCACAATGATTTTGTTGGACCATAACGTACATACACAACATATCCTCGAAGATTTTTTTCGTTCGTTCGGTCTTCCCATATGTCTTTGGGTGATATGCGATACTAAAGTTAAGTTGGGTTCCCAAGGACTCTTGGAAACTAGTCCAAAATCATCCTATAAACACCAATCCTCTATCAGATATAATACTCTTAGGCATGCCATGCAACCTCACAATTTCATTGATGAAAACTCTAGCTATGTCAGGTGCCTGATACTTCGTACACACAGGAATAATATGAGAACTCTTCGTCAGAGTGTCGACTACCACAAAAATCGAGTCATGTCTCCTTGTCGCCAGTGGCAATCCAACAATGAAATCCATTGAAATAACCTCCCATTTCAATTCTAGAATAACATGTGGTTGTAGTAGTCCTGTCAGATGTCTATGCTTAGCCTTCACTTTTTGACATTCTAAACATATGGCCACGTAGTTGACTATGTTTACCTTCATTCCTTTCCAGAAGAATAAGGGTTTAAGGTCTGCCCTCATCTTCGTGACTACAGGATGAGCCATGTACACTTCTCTGTGAGCCTTGATTAGGATCAAAATCCTCAACTTGTCATTGGGAAGTACGTAAATTCAAATTTTAAATCTCAATAATCCATCATTGTCCATAGTAAATCCTTCAAATTCTGGTACCATCATTGTGTTTTGTCTGATAAAATCCTTGACCTCTTTGTACCAGTCATCGTCGCATTGTAAGATTAGAATTTTTTCACATAGATTTTTCTAAAGAGACATCACCGAAAAGATGCATGGTCTCTGACTAAATGCATCCACCACTCTGTTCATTGTTCCCTTTATATAAGTAATCTCGAAATCGTACTCGCTAAGAAATTCCGAGTAATGCCATTGTCGCGCATTCAAGTTGCTTTAAGTAAAGATGTGTTGTAGACCATAGTGGTCCATTTTTAGCTCGAATTTCCATCCAGTCAGGTAATGTCCCCAAACTCTCAAGGCATATATAATGGATAACAACTCTAAATCATGCATTGCATATTTCTCCTCATGCCTTCTCAACTTTCTAGATATGTAAGTGATCACTCGATTGTCTTACATCAAGACTCCACCTAAACCTTGGATGCATCAGTGCATACCAAGAAGTCTGCATCCATGTCAAGGACCTTTAATATTGGTGTTGTTATCAAAATATCCTTGAGCCTCTGAAATTCCTCCATGCATTTATCGGTCCAAACAAACTTTTGGTTCTTCTTCTACAATTCCGTAATCGGATTTTCTATCTTAGAAAAACCCTCAACGAACCGTTGATAGTATCCCACTAAACCCATGAAGCTATGCACTTATGGGACATTCGTCGGTGTATTCCATTCCATAATAGCCTCGACCTTTGTTGGATCTACAACGATACCTTCGTCAGAGATGAGATGCCCTAAGTGGTGAATCTTCGATTGATAAAATGAGCATTTAGACAATTTCTCATACAATTGGTTCTCTTGTAGAAACTATAGTACCAAGCGCAAGTGCTCATCATGATCCTCCAAAGTCTGAGAGTAAATCAAAATATCATCAATGAATACTTGGATGAACTTGTCCAAGTATTCATGGAACACCCCATTCATAAAACTCATAAATACCCCAGGGGTGTTTGTGAGTCTAGAAGGTAAAATAGTAAACTTGTAATGTCCAAACCTCGTCTTAAAGGCGGTCTTAGGGATGTCGTCCTACTTAATCCGTAACTTGTGATACCCTGATCTCAATTCGATCTTTGAAAACACCGTGGCACCCTTCATCTAATCAAACAAATCATCAATCCTGGGAAACGAATATTGATTATTGATCCTTCCTTTGTTCAATTGATGATATTCAATGCAGAGTCTCCACCATCTATCCTTCTTCCATATGAACATAACAGGCTCACCCCAAGGTGATACACTTGGACGTAAGTCCCAGGTCCAACAACTCCTTTAGTTTCATTTTCAACTCCTGTAACTTCGAGCTCAACATCTGATAAGTCGTTCCTTCTATCGGTTTAGTCCCCAATTTTAGGTCTATGGTAAAATCCAATTACCTCTCCAGAGGCATCCCAGGTAACTCCTCAGGGAACATGTCCGCAAACTCTCTCACCACCGGAAGGTGTTCTAGACCTTATGTTAATGCCTTATCGTTTAACGTAAGGATCGCATAATGATTACACCCCTTGTGCATGATCTTCCGTAGCTGTAAGGAAGAGATGAACCTCATGGAAACTCCTTGGTTCTAACCTACAATCACGCATATCTATCCCTCACTATTGACCAAGCTTAACCATTTTGTCTTATATTTTAATATCACCTCATGTGATTCCAAACATTCCATACCGATCGCAATGTCATAATATCCTAATATCGTGACGTATAGGTTGGCCCTAGTGACAAACTCTCCCAGGTTAAGGCTATAGCTTGTAACCTTCCCACCACCCTTATGTTTGTCTCACGAAACCATTTCTACAAAGCTAAGCTCATCTTTCTCGACTACCTTTACCTTAATTCTCTTTAACGATGCCCTAGAAATGAAACTCTTTGTAGCACCGGGATCTATAAAAATAATAAGGGTCTGGTCAACAACAGTACCTGATGTCTCGAGCACATTTGACTGGTGCTCTCCCTAGTGGTTATTCACCACTGCATGAATCAGATGGGCCTTGCCCAAATATCACACGGTAGTCGATCCGGATTATCCAGATGCTCTAGTCCTCTCCACTGGGAAGTCGTGCTGGTAATGTGGCTCCCGACACGTCCAACAACCTTTCTTCGGTCGAGTACCCACGGTACCTGAAGTAGAGGATGACGGTCCACCAGAATGGAATCCTTGTCTATTCTGTGGAACATGCCTAAGCTTTTGTTGTTGCGGTCGACGTTTCTATTGGTGTTGTGGTCCTCGGTAAGGAGTCTGTTGCTGAGGCACTGGTCTCACTCGACTCCTGCTTTGACCCCTGTTTATAAGTTCCTCCTCCACTATGAGGGCCTTCTGGTCAACATCATGGAAGGTTTGACGCATCATAATCCTAGCCTTTGAACGAATGCTAACATTAAGGCCAAACACAAACTTGTTGACCTTAAGTTTCTTGGTATTCAAGTGCAGAGCATACCGAAGAAGCTCCATAAAATGGGCCTCGTACTCAGGTACTGTGCGACCTCCCTGTCGCAAGGCATTGAACTCATTGAGCTGATGCTCAATGAATTCCATAGAATATACCTCTCTCAGAACCATTCCTCAAACAATTCCCATAACACATATTCAACTTCCATGTTCAATTGTGGCAAGAGCATCTTCCACCATAGAATAGAGCTCCCCTTTCAATATAAAGACCAGCCTGTGGACCTTCATGCGAGAGGTCGTAATCACGAAGCGTGAAGCATATGGCCAACCTCTCCATCCATTCCTCGAAGGCTGAGCCATCTGTGACACTCGTGGACTTCAGAACTTATCCCTCTCAAGTTCTCAGTGAATCTAAAGGTACTGGTTGGGGAATGTTGTGGACCCGTAGGGGTACAGGCACCCTAGCCTCATCTTAGTACAGATGGTGAATCAAGGCCTTTGAAAATATCTGGAAGGACCTTGTCAGACCATCGTCATCCCTTAGAACAATCAAATCTAGCCCAAGGACATGTTCTTCCCCTTGGGGGTTAGACTCTAAGGGCATGGGCACCTCTGGGGGTGTCGCACCTCCTTCCATGGCACCACGTTGCGAACCTCTATGGCGTCCTCTAATCGAGATCACCGCATGGACACGTTAAATTTTTAATTAGAGCTAGGTTATTACTCAAGGGTTTAGTGCAGTGGAAAGCATGGCGATCCACAGTCGTAGGGTTGAACCCACTCTGATACCATATGTAACTCCCCCTTCGTTACGACAACATGTGACGCAAAACAAGTGAATTTTTTTTTTTTAGCAGGAAGGTAACAACGACCATAGTCAAGAACTGCAACTTGATGATGAACATGATGCACACAATCTAGGAAATAGGCATCACAACGAACTGACATACTAGCGTGCACACGCGCGGTATGTAACATATGAAAATAAAGTAGACCATCAAAATGACTACCCTCCCGTCCTACCCTGTAGGGTTAGGACCTCAAGGACACATAAGCAACATCAATCATTTCAACACAACAACTTCCACGGTAAGTAGCTAGAAACCTCCCGGTGAATGAGAGATCATTATTAAATGTTACAACATGTACAACCTCAAAAACAAACAACAACATCCACATCAGAAGGCGCATAACCCTAAGTTAGGTTTCCCACACTGTAAAACAATGATATTTGAGTAATATCTATAAAATTCGTGTGCAGGGATTTTCTATTTTAATTCTCTATACAGTGGAAGTAATATTCTGGTGCCCAAAGGTGTTGGATCCAATGGTGGAAAGCGAGGAGTTTTTCACCATTGGGCAAGGTTCAATTCTCGTGAGGGATTTACCTTGAGCCATGGGGACACCTTGAGGTAGTGGTCGAACGTTTGGTTGCACCCAGAGATACTATATCAAATGGTATCATGACCAGTGCACACATAAGTGGAACAATTCCCACCCCCATGTCCTTCAAATTTTTAAAGTACCTGAGGTGTAGGGCAGTCGGTGACGGAGTGGGCTATTAAGGTTCTCCGTGATGTTAAAGTCACCGGTTCGAAACCTGTGGGGACAAAAAATCCAGCCATGTTAAGGGTTCGTGTGGCTCAGGATGGGTGCGATCCCTAGGTGATTTTGACGGCTTAGATGCCCCTGAGTCACGATTTATTAGCCACAGGTTAGTCCCACATGTCACGGACAAACTAACAAACAAAAAAATATATATATTTGGGTCTTTTCTTAATCATATATATAGAGAGAGAAACAATTTATATATAGAGAAGAGAGTTAGACAACTAATTATAGGTCAAAGGAAAACTTGCATCTCATAATGAAACTCTAGAAAATAATTCAAGAACTCAATGGTCATATCTCACAATATGTTCATCAACTTTGGTGAACACTTATCAACATCTGTACTATGTAATTTTAGTTTTATAAATAAAGTTAAATTTTTTTAAATGTGAAAAAGAAAAATGAATGTGTAATGAAATATCACATTACAACTTTTAAAAGCTGGTATGAAAAAGATATACATTGGCATATAAGGAAAAATACACGCAATTAAACGTTGATATAAAAACATATATAATTACAGGACTAATACACGCAATTACAGGACTGACATAGCAATTAAAACGTTCATATAAAGAAATGATGTATGCAAATACCAAACTGTTATAGCAATAAAGAACTGATAGAATTGACAGAAGGTCGATTGACAAGAAAACGTTTCCATGGTAAACTCAGAGTGCTCATGTGAAAAAATAGGATTCCACATTAACTCTAAAACAATCCCGAGAATTACTTTACCAGAGCACAGATCATACTATGTAAAAACGTTCCCTGTATTTGTAGTGATATCATGGTCTATCAATGTTATCGTTGTCTTTTAATAACTGGATGTCTAGCAATGATGTGTTGTCCATTAATATATCGTTATCTATTAAATAGTCGTAGAGTTAAATATGATAATGTTGTCTATTTAAAAATGGATTAACAATATATCACTATCTATTTAAAAGGAAGTCGCAGAGTTAAATTAATGGGTTTGTTTAAGTGCAAAAATAATTGAACACAGAGATAAAATGAACGCAGATATCCATTGAATGTAGAGATAGGTTGTTTATGTGCATAGATAAATGGAACACAACATATACATTGAACACATAGATACAATGAACGTAGAGTTAAGTTGTATAAGTGCAAATGTAAATGGAACGAAGATAAAATCTATAAAATAAAATCGCTATAAACTGGTAAATCCCTGTGAACAGTAAATGATGTTTAGTAAAGATATTGATGGGTAAAAATGGGGTAAAAATCTAGATGAAAAGGTTGTGTAAACACTGGGTGAAATCGCCCAGAAATTCATGGTGAATATGTTGTGTAAAGGCTGGTAAATCACCCTGCATTTCGTGATGTGAAGGCTGATTAAAGGTTGGGTAAAAACGCCCATGGTAAATCGCAGTTGGTAATTCAAATTTTTTGAAAGAAGAACGGATAAATGTTGCGTATGAGTCACCCAGATTCGCTGGGAAGAATAAAAACGATTTATCAGAGATGTATGCCAACGATGGTCATACAAAATTTATAAAGAATGCTATTAAATTTTCATAAAAATTATATAAAAATTATATAAAAATATCTAAGATTGACATACATAACTTTGTGCAGAATATATAAAGAATGCACCCATGAAATGTCAACGTAGAAAGACTAAAGATATCAAACACGTAAGATTCTTAACAAACCTTTTAAACTAATGTGAAAATACAGATCAACAATTAAAATCCGTTTTTTAACATTTAAAAAGGAATCATTGTCTAAAATCACAATGGTAATCATTCACAAAGAAAGCGTAGAGATAATCATTGACAAGGAAACTGTAGAGATAATAATTCACAAGGAAAGCACGGGATTAAACATTCAACATTGAATCAGTCAAACACAGAGATAAAATTCTGGGAAGGATGTAGGGATTATGCATAAAAGAAAAACGCAGAGATCATAGATTAATCATAAGAGAAAAACGAAGAGATAAGTAAGGGATAGATAGTTGGGAAAAAAATTGTCCTTCACTTATTATATATGGATAGGAAAGTAGGGCATTTGAATCTAAGTATTTAAATGTCGGAGTGACGATCGTCGATTCTTCTCTTGGCCGACTGCTCAGGCACAAACTAATAACTTAAAGATAAGGGACATAAGATAAAAACACAATTTTTCTTCGTATTAAATCAATAAATAAAAACACAGATAAGTCATTGCAACCAGAGTTTGGGTTCGCCATGGGAAATCAATTCAAAATACAATGAGCATAAGGCTGGGATGAATTTAGGTCCTATGATCATAAAACGATGGGCTCATCAAGACAAGTTGTTGAAAGATAAAATGAAATCTCTAGATAGTGTTATGTTTATTAAACATAAAACTTAACACAATAGAAGTACATTACTGAAGGCGCATGAACAATATTTAAACTACCATTCAATACAAATATACACATCCGTACCATAGCCAAATGTGAAAGATCTAAAGTCATTGTCCCACGGGCGCTCCATCCAGCTCCCACTTGCCAACCAATTTGACCTCACCGGTACCTCCCAGCCAACGCTAGGGGTAATATTCTTCCCCCTGATCCCCTCGCACCGCAAAGGGGCCACACACACAATACCAGAGAATGATAGCACCCATCTTGCCTCGCAAGCTTGAGATACCACTCGTTACCCAAGATGGGTATCCCAACTCTCACAAGAGAAAGTCCAGTCAAGATAAACTTTTAGCAGCGTAACATTACGCAAAAAGATGAGATCCATACTCCTCCTCCTCCTTAATTTTTATAGAGTTTTCAAGTAATTAGTTTCCCATATTCTGATTAAATTCCTTTTTCATTAAATTTATTTTGAAAAATCTCCCATGTACACATGTCTCTCAATCCCCTAGTTGCACCAGAAAATTAATTTTATTAATTAATTAAATATTCCTATTTCCCTCACCCACTAAGAGCATTCCTAAAAACGCTCTTTGGTGTCCCAATATTCCATTTACAATTCTTAAATGACTTACGCCTTACTTAAATACAAGTTGAGTTCATAAATAGAAAGTCCCAAAGACAAGATTCCTTACTAAGTTAAACATTCAGCTTTTTCTTTATGTTTCCCCTTTTGTTTACACTTCCCTTTTTCCTTAAGTTTCCTATTTATTTTAAGTTTCCCCCTTTTTCTTTTTTAACTAAAAAAAATCAATTTAGCAAGTGTAGATACAATAACAATTTACCCTATTTATTTTTAACTAAAAATTAATTTAGTAAATGAAGATAAAAACAACCATTTACCCTCTTTTCTTTTTAACTAAAAATTAAATTAGCAAAAGTAGATAAAACAACCATTACCCCTTTTTTTAAATTTAATCCTTCATTATAATTTTTACTTTAATAATTAAAGTTTGAATTTATTTACCCCCTTCTTGTTATATGTCTAATTATTTTTTTTCAGAGGTTCTTCTTAGACCTAGGTTTTAAATTCACTAGGTTGGGCGACATTTTTAAGGGAAAAAATTGTTTTTAACTTAACATATCATTCATTTTAAGGCCGACTAGGTCCTAAGGAGGCATAGTTTTCTAGGCACTAGGTTTATTCACTTACCAGTTAAAATTGTGACGTGCCCTTCAGGAAGCACTACGTGCTCCAAGGGTGTCACTCACCTCTTTCGGTTTTCCTTGTGTGATGTTCGCTTCAAGACACTCTACGTGCTCCAAGGGTGCCACTCGCCTCTTTATGTTTTTTTTTCACGACATGCCCTTCAAGATGCACTACATGCTCCAAGGGTGCCACTCAGCTCTTGACTGACTTGGTAGACGTCGAACCCATGGAGTCAATACTCCACTGGGCGATCTTGTGGGAGACTAAGGAACTCTAAGGGATAAGGCCCCTACCTTATTTCGATCCCCTTGGAAGCATCATGAGTGACTGTCACAGTCTACCCTCATGGCATTGTGGGTCTTCTCAAACTAGGTAATCATTAAGCTACAGTTCGATCCACGACATGAGTGCTAGTAGGTTTTGGGAGGGATGTTGCCACACCTCTCCCTCAATATCTTTGGTTGTCATGCATGACCCCTCTACTCCTTATGTGAGTCTAGTCAGCAAGCTATCGTCATCCTGCATCCATCAGAGAATCATGTCAACAATAATAATCAATAATCATAACATCTAATCGCATGTACATATGTCACATAAAAAACATTCAAACCCAATAGTCCACTCCCTAACTTGATCCAGAGTCCAAGGGGTTTCATTGATGCCTCTGCATCTTTGAGGTGCAAAGTATTTCACACTCACGAGAACCCAGTCAATAACACTTGTCTATATAAATAGAACCAAATAACATATCATCAAATCCATAATATCTCATAATCATAATCAAAATGACCAATAGATATAATAACCTAGATCACTTACAAGCAAGTGTCCTCAAGAATAAGTTTGCTCAGTGCACGCAAGAGAGGGATGTTACATACACCCCCTCTCGGTTTAAACTTCAGCCCGAAGTTTCATAGTATATAGGTGCCTAAATAAAGTGTATCTCAATATCATAAGTCTATCTATCAAACAAAAATGGAAACTACTAGCTCATATCATATGTGTTGTCCCAAGTCATCGAGTGCATACTATAGTTGTCCCAGTGGACCTTGACCTAATCTATTGTTCGACATCGTAGTTTTCGAATGCGATGTTCCAGGATGTGGATTGGCTCAGCCGAGAGTGCACCCTTGTCATATACCTGCAAGGAACTCATGTCAATAACATGTGTAGGATCACTAATATAATGTCTCAAAATAGATACGTGAAAACATCATGCATACATCTCAAAGAATCAACCAAGGCTAGTCGATAGGCGAGGGGACCCTTCTTTTCCACAATCTAGAAAGGTCCCGTGAACCTAGGAGAGAGTTTAGCACCATTTCCATGCTTGATCGAACTCTTATGCAGTTTCACCCGCAAGAAAACTCGATCGCCAACTTCATAACTACGATCAACAACTTCATAGCTACGATCGACACAATGCGCATCGACATAACTCTTATGTTGATCCTACTATTCCTTGATCCTTTGTCTTATAGTTTACATTTGATATTCCATTTCTTGGATTGCTTCTGGTCCCACCATGACCGTATCCTCAAGCCAGTCCCAATTCAAAGGCGTCCGACATGGTTGCCCGTAAAGAAACTCGAAAGCCTCCATCTTAATGGTGCTTTGATAATTGTTGTTGTACGCAAAATCTACCAGTGGCAAGAATTCTTCCCAATGCTTTTGTTGGTTCATAATGTACATACGCAACATATCCTCCAAGATTTAGTTTGTTCGTTCGTTTTTCTCGTATGTCTCTAGATGATATGAGGTACTAAAGTTAAGTTGGGTTCCTAAGGACTCTTGGAAACTAGTCCAAAATCATCTTGTAAACACCGATCCTCTATCAGATATAATCCTCTTAGGCACTCCATGCAACCTCACAATCTCACTGATGAAAAATCTAGCTATGTCAAGTGCCTGATACATCATACGCACAGGAATAAAATGAGCACTCTTCATCAAAGTGTCGACTACCACAAAAATCTAGTCATGTCTCCTTGGCGTCAGTGGCAATCCAACAATGAAATCCATTGAAATGACCTCCCATTTTGATTTTAAAATAGCGTGTCGATGTAGTAGTCTTTCCAGATGTCTATGCTCAACCTTCACCTACTGAAATTCTATACATTTGGCCACGTAGTTGACTAAGTCTTCCTTCATTCCTTTGCAGAATAATAAGGGTTTAAGGTCTACCCTCATCTTTGTGACTCCAGGATGATCCATGTACACTGCCTTGTGAGCCTAGTTTAAGATCAAACTCCTCAACTCATCGTTGGGAGGTACGTAAATTTGAATTTTACATCTCAATAATCCGTCATTTTCCATAATAAATCCTTCAAAATTTGGTACCATCATTATGTTTTGACCAATAAAATCCTTGACCTCTTCGTACCAGTCATCATCGCACTGTTGTTGAAGGAAAATCTCCCTACAGACTGGTAGATCTCCTCTTGAGAGATATACTCTTAACTCTTAAGACAAAAGATGATTATCATGGACACTGACTTCCTTTTAGGTCTAGATAAACTAATGTGTGAGGAGGAAGGAGAAAAGAAGTACCTTTTATCAGTGTTTGTCCCTACACGGTCCGAGTTGAGCTCCAATCTTGCACTCCTCGATAAGCCATGTAGACAAACAAAAGTACAAACAACTTCCTACTCTACTAAGATTAGTTCGAAATAGACCTATCTATTAGAGACGAATTCATGTGAGATAAAACACAGAATTGAAAGAAACAGGCCAAGCATATTATATTAATGAGAACAACAATGAATAAGGCTTACAGCCATAGATGCAAGTGTAGCAGCTTCGTCAATTCTTCCTCATCCGAACCCTTGCTCAAACATTCCACACACTGAATGCTAATGTTCTAAAAGACATCTTCTTTATGAGATCATAGGTTAGATGCTTCACAATACTTTCTCCCCCTTTTCACCATGAGAGGGCCTGCTTATATAGGTTTAGAGAGGCCCAACCACTTGAGATATCCTTGGGGTAAGTTGAGGATTTTCCTCCTTCAGTTATGGATCCTCCCTAAGATCATGGCTTGACCAAGGATTTGAATCCAACTGCCTTCATATATTGAGAGAATCTTTCCCTCGTTCTTTTCAACAAACCAATTTTTACCTAGAATAGGTAGCGCTCCCCCAAAAGGTTTATCAGAGCGCTATAACGCTCCCTAACAATGCATATGGGGGTACCAACACTCCTAACAGTAGAAACGCTCCTCAAAAAGGGTAGACAGAGCATTATAACGCTCCCTGAGAATGTATAGGGGGGCACCATCACTCCTGACAGTGGTATAGGGGAGCGTTCTCCTCTGAAACTCAATTTTTAGTGGTTCTTTCAAACGGAAAGAGGTTCATAACCCTGTTAACCCATTCCTATTCTTCCAAATCAAATGTTTGAGGTGTTTCAAGTGTCCTTCCGATGTCTTTATAAGCATGACATAGGAATTATGGCAGTATGCTTTTTCTGACACTTGCGACCAAAATGCGACACTTGTGACACTTGTAATGATGAATCTTGCGACACTATCGAAGTGAGTAATTTTGATGTGTAACAACTGTAAGATTAGAATTTTTTCACGTAGATTTGTCTGAAGAGGCATCACCAAAAATATGCATGGTCTCTGACTCAATGCATCTACCACTTTGTTCATTGTTCCATTTATGTACGTAATCTTGAAATCATACTCGGTAAGAAATTCTGACCAACGTCGTTGTCGCGTGTTCAAGTTTCTTTGCGTAAAGATGTGTTGTAGACCACAGTGGTCCATTTTTAGTTCGAATTTTCATCCAATCGGGTAATGTCTACAAAATATCAAGGCATATACAATGGCTAACAACTCTAAATCATGCGTCGCATAGTTCTCCTCGTGCCTTCTCAACTTTCTCGAGATGTAAGTGATCACTCGACCGTCTTGAATCAAGACTCCACCTAATCCTTCCTTGGATGTGTCAGTGAATACCAAGAATTCCATGTCCATGTGAGGGACCTTTAGTATTGGTGTTGTCGTCAACAACTCCTTGAGCCTTCGAAATGATTCTGTGCATTTCTCGGTCCAAACAAAATTCTTGTTCTTCTTCCGCAATTTTGTAATCGGATTTGGTATCTTTGAAAAAACCTCGACGAACTATTGATAGTATCCCTCTAAGCCCATGAAGCTACACACTTCTAGGAAATTCGTCGGCACATTGCATTCTATAATAGCCTCAACCTTTTTTGAATCCACAATGATACCTTCATCAGAGTTGACATGCCCTAAGTGGTGAATCTTTGATTCATAAAATGAGCATTTAGACAATTTCCCATACAATTGGTTCTCTCGCAGACACTGTAGTACCAAGAACAAGTGCTCGTCATGCTCCTCCAACATCCGAGAGTAAATCAAAATATATTCAATGAATACTTGGATGAACTTGTCCAAGTATTCACGGAACACCCCATTCATCAAACTCATAAATACCCTAGGGGAATTTGTCAGTCCAGAAGGTAAAACACTCAACTTGTAATGTCCAAACCTCATCTTAAAGGAAGTATTAGGGATGTATTGCTCCTTGATTCGTAACTAGTGATACCCTGATCTCAAGTCGATCTTTGAAAACACCATCACACCCTTCATTTCATCAAACAGATAATCAATCCTTGGCAACATATATTGATTCTTGATCGTTGCCTTGTTTAATTGATTATAGTCAATGCAAAGTCTCCACCACCCATTCTTCTTCTGTATGAAGATAAAAGGCGCACCCCACGATGACACACTTGGATGTAAGTTTCACGTCTAGAACTCCTTCAGCTGCATTTTCAACTCTTGTAACTCTGAGGTCAACATTTGATAAGGTGTTCTTGCTATCGCTTTAGTCCCCAGTTTTAGGTCTATTTAAAAATCCAATTCCCTCTCCAGAGGCATCCTGAGTAACTCCTCCGAGAAGACGTCTACAAACTCTCTCACCACCAGAAGGTGTTCTAGACCTTTCGCTACTCCCTTCTCATTTAACGCAAGGATCACATAAAGCTTACACCCCTTGCACATGCTCTTGTGTAGCTGCAAGAAAGAGATGAACCTCAGAGAAAATCCCTGGTTCCGACCTACAATCACGCGTCTCTATCCCTCATCATCGACCAAGATTAACCATTTTGTCTTATAGTTGAGTAACGCCTCATGTGATTCCAACCAGTCCATCGTGACGTATAGGTTGGCCCTAGTGACAAACTCTCCCAGGTTAAGGCTACAACCCGTAACCTTCCCACCAACCTTTTGTTTGGCTCCAGAAGCCATTTCTACAAAGAGAAGCTCATCCTGTTTGACTGCCTTTACCTTAATTCTCTTTAGTGCTGCCCCAGAAATAAAACTCTTTGTAGCACCGGCATCTATAAGCATACTAAGGGTCTAGTCAGTGATGGTACCTGACGTCTCGAGCATAGTCGACTGGTGCTCTTCCTGGCGGTTATTCACCGCTGCATGAATCTGATGGGCCTTGCCCAAATCTCCCACGGTAGCGGGTCTAGCTGATCCAGATGCTCTAGTCCTCTCCACTGGGTAGTCGCGGTGGTAATGTCACTCCCCACACATCCAACACCCTTTATTCAGTCCAATACCCTAGGTACCCGAAGTAGAAGTTGACGACCCACCAGCCTGAAATCCTGGTCTGTTCTACTGAATAGTCCTAAACTGCTACTATTGCAGTCGATGTTATTGCTGGTGATGTGGTCCTCGGTAAGGAGTCCGTTGTTAAGGCACTGGTCTCACTGGAGTCCTGCTCCGACCCCCGTTGATAATATCCTCCTCCACTATGAGGGCCTTCTGGTCAACATCATGTACGTTTTGAGGCATCATAATCCTAACATTTGCATGAATACTGACATTAAGGCCAAACACAAACCTGTTGACCTTAATTTTCTCTGTATATAGGTGCAGAGCATACCGAAGAAGCTCCATAAAATGGGCCTCGTACTCGGGCACCATGCGGCCTCCCTGTCACAAGGAATTGTACTCATTGAGCTGACGCTTAATGAATTCTTCAGAAGATACCTCTCCCAAAACTGTTCCTCGAACATTTCCCATGACACGTCTTTGACTGCAATGTTCAATTATAGTAGGAGCGTCTTCCACCATAGAAGAGCGATCCCCTTTCAGTTTAAAGACTTCCCTATAGACCTTCATGCTGGAGGTTGTAATCATGAAGCATTAAGCACATCGCCAAGATCTATAGCCATGCCTCAACAACTGAGCCGTCCATGGCACTCATGCACTTGAGAAATTATCCCTCTTGAGTTCTCAGTGAAGCTAAAGGTACTAGTTAGGGCACACTGTGGATCCAGAGGGGTATAGGCACCCTCGCCTCATCTCAGTACAGATGGTGAATCAAGGCCTCTGACAATCTCTGGAAGGACCTTGTTAGACCATCATCATCCCTTACAACAATCAAATCCAACCCAAGGACTTGTTCTTCCCCTTGGGGGTTAGATTCTGAGGGAATGGGCACCTCTGGGGGCATTGCACCTCCTTCCATGGCACCACGTTGGGAACCTATGTGGCATCCTCTAATAGAGATCACCGCATGGACACGTTAAAGTTTTAATTAGCGCTAGGATATTACTCAAGGGTTTACTGCAGTGGAAAGCATGGAGATCCATAGTAACAGGGTTGAACCTACTCTGATGTCATATGTAATGCCCCCGTCATTACGACAACATGCAATGCAAAACAAGTGCAATTGTTTTCTTTTTTTTTAGCAGGAAGTTAACAACAACTACAGTCAAGCAACACAACTCGATGATGAACACAATGCAATCAATCTAGGCAACAGACATCACAACGACCTGGCAGACTAGCGTTCACACCACAGGATGTAACATACGAAAATCAAGTAGACCATCAAAACGACTACCTCCCCGTCCTACCCTGCAGGGATAGGACCTCCAGGACACATAAGCAACATCAATCAGTCCAACACAACAACTTCCACGGTAAGTAGCTAGAACCCTCCCGACGAACGAGAGATCGCTATTAAATGTTACAATAGGTACAACCTCAAAAACAAACAACAACATCCACATCGGAAGGCGCATGACCCTAATCCATGTTTTGTATGCGCTATCGATCAATGCACTCAATGATTCCAAATTAAGGATTCATGTTGTCGGTGTGACGAGCGCACAATAATCCCAAGTGCAAATGACATCTAACCCTTTAACCCAAGAAAAATTCAATGCTCTAGGAGACCGAATTAACTGTCAAAAACATGAAGACTATACACCGACACCCAATCACAAGTAAAAAAGACGCAAGGCGACATCATCCATTAATTAAATTGCGCAACTAGCCAACGGATTTCTTTCTTTCTTAAGAGGCACTTTTTATCAACAAAGTCTCCCACACTATAAAACATAGATAATTTGAGTAATATCTATAAAATTCATGTGCAGGGATTTTCTATTTTAATTCTCTATATAGTGGAAGTAATATTCGGGTGTTTGCTTAGCCATATATATATATATATATAGAGAGAGAGAGAGAAAAGAGTTATATATAGAGAAAACAGTTAGACAACTAATGATAGGTCAAAGGAAAACTTGCATCTCATAATGAAACTCTAGAAAATAATTGAAGAACTCAATGATCATATCTCACAATATGTTCATCAACTTTGGTGAACACTTATCAACATGTGTACTATGTAATTTTAGTTTTATAAATAAAGTTAAACTTTTTCAAATGTGAAAAGGAAAAATGAATGTGTGATGAAATATCACATTATACCTTTTAAAAGTTGGTACGAAAAAGAGATACATTGGCATATAAGGAAAAATACACGCAATTAAATGTTGATATAAAAATGGATATAATTACAGGATTGATACACGTAATTACAAGACTGACATAGGAATTAAAATGTTGATATAAATAAATGATGCATGCAAATGCCAAACTGTTATAAAAATAAAGAACTGACAAAAGGTTGGATGACAAGAAAACGTTTCCACAGTAAACTCAAACTCCTCATGTGAAAAAATAGGATTTCGCGTTAACTCTAAAACAATCTTGAGAATGACTTTACCAGAGCACGGATCATGTTGTGTAAAAATGTTTCTTGTACACAAATTGTTGTCTGTAGTGATATCACGTTCTATCAATGTTATCGCTATCTTTTAATAACTGGTTGTCTAGCAACGATGTGTTGTCCATTAATATATCACTATCTATTAAATAGTCACAGAGTTGAATATGATAATGTTGTCTATTTAAAAAGGGATTAACAATATATCGCTATCTATTTAAAAGGAAGTCACAGAGTTAAATTTATGGGTTTGTTTAAGTGCAAAAATAATTGAACACAGAGATAAAATGAATGCAGATATCCATTGAACGCAGAGATAAGTTGTTTATGTGTAGAGATAAATGGAACACAACATATACATTGAACACATAAATACAATGAATGCAGAGTAAAGTTGTTTAAGTGCAGAGGTAAATGGAATGCAAATAAAATCTATAAAATAAAATCACTATAAACTGGTAAATCGCTGTCAACAATAAATGTTGTCTAGTAAAGATATTGCTGGGTAAAAACGTGGTAAAAATCCAGATGAAAACGTTGTGTAAACACTAGGTTAAATCATCCATAAATTCATGGTGAAAATGTTGTGTAAAGGCTAGTAAATCGCAAATGTAGATAAAAGCAACCATTTACCCTCTTTTCTTTTTAACTAAAAATTCAATTAGCAAAAGTAGATAAAATAACTATTACCCCTTTTTTAAAAATTAATCCTTCATTATAATTTTTACTTTAATAATTAAAGTTTGAATTTCTTTACCCCCTTCTTGTTATATGTCTAATTATTTTTGTTCAGAGGTTCTGCTTAGACTTAGGTTTTAAATTCACTAGGTTGTGCGACATTTTTAAGGGAAAAAATAGTTTTTAACTTTACTTAACATATCATTCATTTTAAGGCCAACTAGGTCCTAAGGAGGCATAGTTTTCTAGGCACTAGGTTTATTCACTTACCAGTTAAAATCACGACGTGCCCTTTAGGACGCACTACGTGCTCCAAGGGTGCCACTCGCCTCTTTATGTTTTCCTTGTGCGAGGTTCCCTTCAAGATGCACTACGTTCTCCAAGGGTGCCACTCGCCTCTTTCTGTTTTCTTTCTGCGATGTTCCCTTCAAGACGCACTACGTGCTCCAAGGGTGTCACTCGCCTCTTGACTAACTTGGTAGACGTCAAACCCCTGGAGTCAATACTCCGCCAGGTGATCTTGTGGGAGACTAAGGGCCTCTAAGGAATAAGGCCCCTGCCTTATTACGCGCTCCTTAGAATCATTGGGAGAAACTGTCACAGTCTGCCCTCATGACATCATGGGTCTTCTCAAGCTAGGTAATTGTTAACCTACAGTTCGAGCCACGGTGGGAGTTCTAGTAGGTTGTGGTAAGGTTGTTGCCACACCTCTCCCTCAATGTCTCTGGTTGTCGTGCGTGACCCCTCTAGTCCTTATGTGAGTCTAGTCAGCAAGCTATCGTCATCCTGCATCCATCAGAGAATCATGTCGGCAATAATAATCAATCATCATAACATCTAATCACATGTACATATGTCACATCAAAAACATTCAAACCCAAAAGTCCACTCCCTGACTCGATCTGGAGTCCAAGGGGTTTCATTGATGCCTCTGCATCCTCGAGGTCCAAAGTCCTGCATGCTCAGGAGAACCCAATCAATATCACTTGTCTATGTAAATACAACCAAATAAAATATCATCAAATCCATAATATCTCATAATCATAATCAAAACGACCAATAGATATAATAACCCAGATCACTTGCAAGCAAGTGTCCTCAAGAATAAGTTCGCTCAGTGCACACAAGAGTGAGATGTTACAATATGCTCGTGGAATATATCCAAGGCAACAATATGGGTGTCAAAGTCTTGGTTGAAGGTGTGGGTTATTTGGGAGAGAAGTGGGAAGGAGTAGGGTGGGTGGGTGCTTACGAAAGAGATTATGAGAGAGTGGGATCAATGCAATGAGTGTGAAGAGAGGAATATAGTGGGAAAGGTCCCAAATAAGGGTGTCAAAGAGGGTGGGTGGGTCCATTAAAAAAAAGGATCGTGAGAGAGTGGTATCACTACGATCAATGCAAAGAGATGAATCCAATGGGATATATCCAAAACAAGGGTATCATTGGGTCACTATTTATTTATTCTTTTGTATTATTACTCATGTTGATTTATACTCCTATTTGAATAATATTGTAGAGAAAGAATGCCCAAATTCTTAATAGTTAAAAATGTGTAGGAATTTCACAACAAGAATACATGAAGCATTTCTACACTAGTGGATGTGAAAAATTTCCACTCTGTATTTTTTTTTTTTTCCTATTGTTATTTTGTTCTATTCTGGTAGCAAGTGTTAGGGTTATCATGGTTTCTACAGACAAGGGATTTTCATGTGCTATAGCTCTCTTATATACTGGTAAGGTCCAATAGTAATACTTGAACTAATATCTTAAGGCTCTAAATAAGGAGGATAGACCGTACCATAATCCATACTACCTAATTACCTAAGTACGTCAGAGTAGTCTTCCTAAGTGTTGTTCTCAATGCCACTATAGCAGCCAAGTAGTCAATTGGTTGATCTACAACTAGCTTCAAGAGACCTATGGGACTGCCTATATGCATGAGGGTACGTGGGATTGAACGGTCATGTACAAGTGTTGTCTAATGCAATACTACTCAAAGGGGTACTACCAAGTGTTAGACATGTTTCCAACTAGGTGAAATTATGTGTTTTGAGCAACCACATGAAAGCAGGTCTATTTTTTGTTTGTAGTCTTCCCCAACCACAATTTTACCAACCAAATGATATATCGCTATACTTTAAATATGTAAACACATATCTCTATCTTGAAAAAGAAAATTTCTAAAATTCTATAGAGGAAAGTGCTCTGATACCACCTATAAGGAAATATGGAGAGTACAAATATGAATTTTCACAATAGTTAACATAAATAACAAAATAGTAAGAACAAAGACATAGTTGATATAGAAATGAGACCTTTGTTATATTAAGAGAAAATTTCACTTGCCTCTTCAAGAGGAAAACCTCTGATATATAAAATCTCAATTACAAAATGAATTCATAAGACAAACAATTTTCATTCTTCTACCACTATTTATATTATTTCTACCTTCTAGAGAACATTCTATAGGATTAACATTCTAGAGGTGGAACCTTCTCGTAAGTCTTCTTACAATAGACATGTTCAAATTATTACATATGTAACATCCCGCTCTGGCGCACTGAGGACACTTATTCTTTGAGGACACTTGCTCGCAAGTGATCTGGACCCTTTTGATGTTGGACCTTATATATTTGATTATGATGTGATTGACAGATGATATGATGTTTTACTATTCATGTAGACGGGTGCTATTGACTCAGTTTCTTGAGTGTGCAGGTTTGTGACCTTGAGGATGCGGAGGCATCGGTAGACCCCCTTGGACTCCGGACTGAGCCAGGGAGTGTGCTTTCGGGTTGATTTGTTTATTATGATGTTGATTTGATGTGATGATTTGATGATGACATTCTGACATGATTATTGGTGATGCAGGCTGACGATAGCTTACCGACTTGACTCACATATGGAGTAAAGGGGCCACACACAATTGCAGAGAGGTTGAGGGAGAGGGGTGGACAGCAGCCCTGCCACCGCCTGCTAGCACTCCCACCGTGGCTCGAACTATAGGTTAACGATTACCTAGTTCGAGAGGACCCACGATGCCGTGAGGGCCGACTGCGACAGTCGCTCACGATGATTCTAAGGGG
>ML779129.1:698532-711957 GCA_009831015.1 Picea engelmannii
AACATTAAAGATTATTTAAATGAGGTGAAAGGACAATTTTATTTGGAAAATAATATTAAAAAACAATATAAATAAATAATATATTTGGACAATCTACATAGATAAATAATATATAAGTCATAGAACACATAAAACAAAATCAATAAGTAAGTAGCTTATTACATGATGATTAATGTTTCCATGAAATTATTAACCTTTTCACACTGATAATAAAAAAATAACGTACTTACACTTGTCCTTGTCCTTACCTTCTTGTCTTTATTTCAACCACTGAAGAATGCGATTTGTCTTTACCTTCTTGTCTTTATTTCAACCACTCAAGAATGAGATTTGAGAGAACCTTAAGTCAATGCAATCATAATCATAGTCACATGCGATACCAACAAATGGTTCAGCCTTCAAGGTCTACATATGACATCAAATCATATTCACCATGAGAATCTTAAGTCAATGCAATCATAATCATAATCACATGCGATACCAACAAATGCCCTTCAAGGCCTACATATGACATCAAATTATATTCAGCATCATGGAATATTCAGGGTATATTACTTTTTAACATTTTTAAAATTTTCAAAACATATTCAGTGTGATGGGCTTTCAAACTTTAAAAAAAAAATTCAACAGAGTATTTAGGGTATATTATTATCGATATTTTTCTAAAACTCTAGAGTAGTTAAGTACATTTATAATCTAACATAAATAAGATATGTTCATCTAATTATCATTTATATTATCATATATATATAATCTATAATAAAAAAAAATTAAGGTCACGGTTAAGCTACATTAAATTGGTGTATGAGATTATTTTGTTTGTGAGATAAGGGATCTTTTCTCTTCAACAATTTGACTCGTTACTAAATTATACATACTCTACTCTCTTTTAGATTTGAACTTATGACCTTTTAAGAGGAAACACATGTTCTTAAACAAACGAACTTATTACATAATATTTAATGTTTAAAAAAAAAAAATCAAATATATGAATTGAAAGAATAATTTCATTTGGAAAACATTAAAGGTTATTTAAATTATTTATACGACTTAGAAGGACAAATCCATTTACGAAACATTAAAGATTATTTAAATAATGTAAGTGGACAATTTTATTTGGAAAACAATAAACAAAACCAATATAGATAAATAATATATTTGGACAATCTATGTAGATAAATAATATATAGGTCATAAAACACATAAGACAAAACCAATAAGTAGCTTACTACACGATGATTAATGTTTCCATAAAATTACTTTTTCAAAATGATAATAAAAAATAACGTACTTACACTTGTCCTTGTCCTTACCTTCTTGTCTTTATTTCAACCACTCAAGAATGAGATTTGTCCTTACCTTATTGTTTTTAATTCAACCACTCAAGAATGAGATTTGAGAGAATCCTAAGTCAATGCAATCATAATCATGCGATACCAAAACAAATGGTTCAGGGACTTCAACCTTCAAGGCTTACATATGACATCAAATCATAGTCAGTATGAGAATCTTAAGTCAATGCAATCATAATCATAATCACATTCTATACCAACAAATGGTTCACCCTTCATATTCAACATCATGGAATATTCAGGGTATATTACTTTTCAACATTTTTAAAATTTTCAAAACATAAATATATTCAGGGTATATTACTTTTCAACATTTTTAAAATTTTCAAAACATAAATATATTCAGTGTCATCGGATTTCAAATTTAAAAAGAAAAATTCAACACAGTATTTAGGGTATATTACTATCAATATTTTTCTAAAACTCTTTTCTAAAACTCTAGAGTAGCTAAGTACATTTATAAACTAACATAAATAAGATATCCTTACTTCTTTGAGATATATATATATATATATATATATATATATATATATATATATATATATATATATATATATATATTAATTAAATTAGAAATAATATAATATATGATGATGATAGTGATTAACCTCCACTATGATCAAATTGGTCTATCGGATCTTAAGAGGGTAAGTGATTACTTTCTATTCTTTAGATTTTTGTTTTTGTGCTCGAAAAGAATTAAGAAAATCTTTCCAAGATCACCATACTTTTGTTGAGTTAAGAGGTTAGGAAGGTTGGTAGTGTGACAAATATTTTGAAAATGAGATCTAATATGGGTATGGATGGACAATCTAAGAGAAAGTGTTTTTCATCTTCAACCTTCTTAGTGTCACAAAGGTGACACACTCTTTCATCCTATGGCATTTTAGGAATTTACCTACGCCTAGTTTCACTATGGAGCTCTTAGCAATGCTTATTTTTTTCTTTACACTTGGAAAAACATATAGATAATTTTGATCTTCTAGATTAGGGTTGATTACATCCTTATAATACCTTAATTTTATTTTTGCCTCTAACTCTTTATCACACCACATTTTGTCCTTAAATTTCGATTTGACATTTTTTTTAATAGTATATTTATTCTACAAAATGTTGTCTTCCATGATTCCCCAATGGCTAAGCCAAGACTCCGCCTCTTTATGCCATCCTAGTTTTATGGCATCTTTAGTCGATGGTGGTTATGATTTGATTTTGAGGCAATTTTAGGAAGCCTCTTATCTTCCATGTTGTTTAACTTGTTCTTATACATTGGGTATCTAGTCATAGCCATCCTCTCAATGGGCCAGATGCTTGTTTCTAAGGAGAGGATGGGATAGGGTGTATTTCCTTTAATTTTGAGATTATACGTGACACAAATCTTTTTTATTTTATCTATCTTTCTCCAGGATTCACGAGAGATACTACAACCCCAGACTTCACATCTATAAAGAATAACAGGTGTAACAAGAGTCTCAAAGAGGAGTTTATTCTTATCCCAACTCCAAATATTAGTTGATTTACAATTGTTTTCAAGCTCATAATAATCTTTCCATCCTAGAAAAATCTTTTTCTCAATGCTATAATTCCAATTGAGCTTATGGTGAATATCTATTCGAAGATATTTGTATGAAGTCACTTACTCCAAGTTGTTGTTGTCATATACAAAGGTATCATAAGGGATCTTATTGGATTTAATAATCATGACCTTAATCTTATCAGTATTAACAATCATACCCATGTTGGAGAAAAAATACTTGATGATTCTTAGTTCGTTTTCAAGATCATGGGGACTCCTTGCCATAAGAATGATATAATCGAAATAAAGAAGAAGATTGATGACTATACCACTGAGAGTAGGGTCGACACAACCTGTGTTTTCCAAACAATCTTCTAACTTGTCAATGTATATGCCAAAAAGGGTAGGGGATAAGGGACAACCTTGTTTGACTCCGATATTGCAGTTAATCTCTTTTGACTAGCCCTCATTTTTTTCAAACTTAACAATAATGTTCTCATACATGCTTATTGCAAAAGCCCTCAACTCGAGAGGCACTTTCATCTCTTCCAACCTATTTGAAAGGTTTTTCCTAGGAACCATGTCAAAATCTTTTCTAAATTCAACAAACCAACAAAAAAAATTGGTTTTAGTATTACATAACTCCTCTGCAATGATCCTAAAGGTAACAGGATGGCCCACAGTTGAATAATATCTCCAAAACCTGACTTTGCCTTTATCTCTTTTACCGTGACTTTGTAGCCAATGGATAATCTTCTTTTCCAAAATAATTCAATAAAGCTTGGATAAAATCAGGCTAATCAAAATGGTCCTATAATTAGAGGGAATGTTTCTATCCCCATTTTTAAAAATAAGAACAATGAGGCTTTGCATCCATGGTTTAGGAAGGCCTACTTGACTATTAAATTGAAGAGCTTGTGTATGTGAGGGATAAGGATAGGCCCTCCAATTTTAAAAAATTCAACTTGGTAGCCTTCAATGTCCTTAGATTTCTCATTTGCAAGCCTCTTAACCCCGAACTCTATGTCATCTAAAGAAAAAACTTCTTCCTTTCTAGGGACAATATGAATGATGTCCATGGAATTGGGGAACTCGTAAATACTTTTAAGGTAGGAATTTGAGTCCCTTAAGGGAATCCTATTATTTTCTTTAGTATTGCGGTTTATAATTCAACTCCAAAATTTCTTAGGATCCAACTTATATAGTTGTGAAAGTTTCTCTTTCCTTTTATTGATATAGTACCTTTTTTCCCTTTTAATTGGGTCTTTGTATGTATTGATCTTATCGAGTTTTAAGGACTCATTAGAAGCATCCTTGATGGATTTCCTAGCAATTTTACATTCTTTATCATACCAAGGGTTGGTTATTCTATTATTATTTTGATAGGACATCTCAAAAGAGAACTTGTTAATAGAAGTGGAAAGGGTAGTTGTAAAATTATGATAGAGTTCTTCAATGTTGTCCTTATAAGATAGGATATTTAATTTACTATTTAAATCCTTTAAGAAAATGTCAAATTTACTTTTGTCAAAGCGAAGATTCCTTTGATTATCAAAATTCTCTTCAGTGGTGCTCCTATGCATGGAAAATTTTAGAGTTAGGGTTAAAGGTTTATGATCACAGTTAGGCTCATGGTCATTTAAAATGTCAAAAGTTGTTATTTGGTTGGAAACAGGATATCAAATATCACATAATCTACAACACTACTACCTAGCCCATGAATACAAGTCATGTGGTTCGAGTTTGACCACTTCATTACTCCATTCCAAATTATTAGGTCTTGAGAGTTGGAGAGCTTGACCAACTCAGTACTAAACAAATTCCCAATTAGGTCTTCAAAGCTTATTTTGTAGCTATTAGATAAAAGAAGGTCCTCGTCTCGCCATAAAGGATTATGGTTGGAATCAATACTTAAAATATTAGTTTGTTTGGTTGCATTCATCGCATTAAAGTCTCCTAACAGGAGGATATTACCTTCATTTTTCAAACTATATATATCTTGTTCTAAATTATTATAGGAACAACTTTTATCTAGATTGTTTTTTTTATAAAAAGTAGAATTAATAGGTGCAAAATAACAAATTTCTATATACATCTTCTTAGCATTGGTGTCTGAAATTTCTATCCAAATGTACTGATTGAGAGGGTCAATCTTATGAATTTGAATGTGAGGAGAAGTGCTCTTTCTAATATAATAATCTATGCCTCCTATCCCTCTACGGTGGGATTTTTTGTTCCATGCCGACCACAAGACAAATCCTTCTATGTTAGGGACCTTAGACTCCTCATGCTCCCTAGTTTCAAGTAGAGAGATAATATCAATATCACGCAGGATCCAACTTATCATAGGACCTTTGCCCCATGGAAAGCCACGACAGTTCCAAAAAGGGATCATGAGTGTCCCAAATTCCTATTTATTATTATCCTTCTCATCTCTATCCCTAACACTAGCTTTCTAATTTCTAATTATTTCCCATTTTCCTTCTTTTCTCTCTTCTTTTACCTTTTGAACTTCCTTCCTTAATTCAACTTGGTCTACGGGAAATAAGTCTTCATTTATAAATATTCCTAACCCTTTTAAGCTCAGAGATTTACTAAGTATGCTATATTTATGGTCATTACAACTTACTTTGACACAAATCAACCTATCTTTGTGATCACTTATTTTTCCTAGCCTCTTTTCTTCTATGATGTAAGTTGTATCAAGTTGTGATTTATTATTTAATTCTTCTCTTACTATTGCTAGTGTATCCTCCTTTTGTTGTTCTTTTATACCAAAAATTATGAGGTTCAAGGCTCTTTTGTTATGCTCATGGTCCAATTCGATTATCTTATTCATTTATTCTTTGATGGTTTTGATATCCAATTTATTTTCCATATTAATGAGGGTCAAATTGTTGGTTAGTTTTTATTCTAGCTCTTTAATCTTATGTCTCAAGTTGTGATTTTCTTCAACCCGTCCTTTTTGGGTTGATTGTTTATTTTTTTTCATTTATGTAATCCTATCATTCATTATCTGCAATTCACTTTTGAACCCTAAGAATCTATCCTCTATTTGAGTTTGAATGGTATCTTTAATTTTTTTATCAATCATTGTCTCTAACTCTATTTGGAGTTTTACGTCTCTTTCTTCACTCCTTTTTTCTAATGATTCTAACTCTATTTGGATTTGGACATCTCTCTTTTCTCTTGGTTTTTCTACTGATTCCATATAATAGTAAAGGATCTCTAGGGTGATTTTGGGGGGCCTCCCCATGTTAGCATGAGTTTTTGGAATAGGTGGTGGAGTGCTCATATTGAAAAGAAGAGAAAAAAAATGTAACAATTATTATTTTGGATTGACTTTAAAAATGGAAAATATTCTTTTTTAATTGATAATAATGATATTAATTATTATCTCTCAAATCAAATTTTACTTATGAAACTCAAAATAAAAAATAAATAAAATATATTTAAATCTATTTAGATTATAAATATATTTTAAATTAAAATTGAATCAAAGTAAAAAGTGACTCACCTCATTTCACATGTATTATTTCCATTCAAAACTCTAGATATAATAAAATATATCCTTCAAAAAAGAAGAGAAGTATTATTCCCATTCAAAACTGTAGATATATAATTTCAAAATGACAAAGAAGTATTATTCTAATTCAAAATCTGAGAAAAATATTATTCTAATTCAAAACTACATATAAATATATATAAACACATGTATTTAATATAAAAATTGTTATATAAAATAATAAAAAGAGAAATGTTAGATTTACATTAAAACTTTATATAAACATATTATTACAATATTAATATAAATATCTTAATAATAATCAAAATTTCATTATAAATAATTATGATTATTAACTTTTATTAATATTAATATTAATTTATAATAATCTTTAATAACTTGAAATTAATATTAATTTATCTCACCTTTTAAACAAAAGTTTAAGCATATATTTTAAATGATCAAAAAAATCACTCTTTAAGAGTCTATATATGAAAGTATTGACATTTCCTCCTTGTGCATGCTCCAAATTAAGTCCGGTCACTTATTTGAACCATCTATTGAAGGATCTCTTTGCAATGGGATTTTGACATCATTGAAGGCGATTTTGTTTCCTGGCATTGTCTTGTGGTGGATAGATGCATTTTGTGTGTGGTTTGTATTAAGTGCTTGAGACTTTAGTTGTTTTTTTTAAAAGGAATTATCAATTTTTTTTTTTTATATTACTATAAATATTTTCCTATTAGAGTAGTTAAGTATATCTATAACCTAAAGTAAATAAGATATAGTTACTTATTTAACATACATATAAAAAAGATGTATTATATATATATATATATATATATATATATATATATATATATATAATATAAAAAAAGTTATGTAAAATAATAAAGAGAGAAATGTTATATTTACATTAAAATCTTTTCATAAGTTAATTATAATAAATCGATATCACACCAGCTTATAATTTATTGGTGGTCTTTGAGGGGTCGAACTTTTCTCTTGTAATATGCCTATAGATTTTTGATCATTTACATCTAATGAAGATGGTTTTGAATGGAAATGATATTTTTCTGTGATTTTGAATGGGAATAATATTTCTCTGCGGTTATGAATGGGAATAATACTTCTCTGTTTATTTTTATTTTTTTAGGAGATATTTTATTTCTAAGATTATATAGCTAGGGTTTTGAACGGGAATAACCTCTATAGCTTTTACCTTTTTTCCCAAAATAATATCTGTAGTTTCTATGGACTTCTATGATGTTTTCAAAGGGTTGAGCATTTGGACATCTAAAATGAGGTGAGTCACTTTTTACTTTGATTCAATTTTAATTTTATTTAAAGAGATTTAAAAATATTTTATTTATTTTTTTATTTTAAGTTTCAAAAGTAAAAGTTGATTTGAGAGATAAAGTCAATCCATAATAATAATTGTTACATCTTTTTTCTCTTCTTTTCAATATGCGCACTCCACCACCTATTCCAAAAACTCCGCCTAACAAGGGGAGGCCCCCAAAAATCACCGTAGAGATCCTTTACGATTATATGGAATCAGTAAAAAAAAAAGAGAGAATAGAGAGATGCCAAAATCCAAATAGAGTTAGAAACATTAGAAAAAAGGAGTGAAGAAAGAGACGTAAAACTTTGAATAGAGCTAGAGGCAATGGTTGATAAAAAAATTAAAGATACCATTCAAATTCAAATAGAGGATACATTCTTAGGGTTCAAGAGTGAATTGTAGACAATGAATGATAGAATTCAAGAAATGGAAAAACATAAACTATCAGCATAACAAGGAGGGGTTGAAGAAAATCACAACTTGAGAGATAGGATTAAAGAGCTGGAAGAAAAACTAACCAACAATTTGACCCTCTATAATATGGAAAACAAATTGGATATCAAACCCATCAAAGAGAAGATGAATAAGCTAATCGAATTGGACCATGAGAATAACAAAAGAGCCTTGAACCTCATAATATTTGGTATAAAAGAACAACAAGAGGAGGATATGCTAGCAATAGTAAAAGAAGAATTAAAAAATAAATCACAAATTGATACAACTTACCTCATAGAAGGGAAGAGGCTAGGAAAAATAATTAATCACAAAGATAGGTTGATTTGTGTCAAAGTAAGTTGTAATGACCATAAATATAGAATACTTAGTAAATCTGTGAGCTTAAAAGGGTCGGGAATATTTATAAATGAAGACCTCATTCCCGAAAACCAAGTTGAATTAACGAAGGAAGTGCAAAAGATAAAACAAGTCAGGAAAGAAGGAAAATGGGCAATAATTAGAAATCAAAAAGCTATTGTTAGGGATAGAGACTAGAAAGATAATAATAAATAGGAATTTTGGACACTTGGGATCCTTTTTTGGAATTGTCGTGGCTTTCCATGGCGCAAAGGTCCTATGATAAGTTGGATCTCGAGTGATATTGATATTATCTATCTAGCTGAAACTTGGGAGCATAAGGAGTCTAAGGTATCTAACATGGAAGGATTTGTCTTGTGGTTGGCATGGAATAAAAAATCTCATCATAGAGGGATATGAGACATAGCTTGTTATATTAGAAAAAACATTTCTCCTCTCATTCAACTTCATAAGATTGACTCTCTTAATCAAAACATTTGGATAGAAATTTCAGACACCAATGCTAAGAATATGTGTATAGAAATTTGTTATTTTGCACCTATTAATTCTACTTTTTATAAGAAAAATAATCTAGATAAAAATTGTCCCTATAATAATTTAGAACAAGATATTTATAATTTGAAAAATGAAGGTAATATCCTCCTGCTAGGAGACTTTAATGCCAGGACAACAACTGAACAAGCTACTCTTTTAAGTGATGACTCCAACCATAATCATTTATGGCTAGATGAGGACCTTGATTTATCTAATAGCTACAAAAAAATCTCTGAAGACCTAATTGAGAATTTATTTGGTATTGAGTTGGTCAAGCTTTGCAGCTCTCAAGACCTAATAATTTGCAATGGAGTAATGAAGTGGCCAAAATCCAACCAAATGATGTGTAGTCATGGGATAGGTAGTAGTGTTGTATATTATGTGATATACTGTATCCCCGTTTCCAACCAAATAACAACTTTTGACCTTTTAAATGACCATGAGCCTCACTATGATCATAAACCTTTAACCCTAACTCTAAAATTTTCCATGCATAGGAGCACCATTGAAGAGAATTATGATAATCAAAGTAATTTACACTTTGACAAAAGTAAAGTTGACATTTTCTTAAAGTATTTAAATAGTAAATTAAACCTCCTAACTTATAAGGACAACATTGAAGAACTCTATCAAAATTTTACAACTACCCTTTCCACTTCTATTAACAAGTTCTCTTTCAAGGTGTCCCATAAAAAGAATAATAGAACAACGAACCCTTGGTATGATAAAGAATGTAAAATTGTTAGGAAAGACATTAGGGATGTTTCTAATGAGCCCTTAAAACTTGATAAGATCAATATGTACAAAGCCATAATTAAAAGGAAAAAAATATACTATATCAATAAAAGGCAAGAGAAACTTTCACAACTATGCAAGTTGGATCCTAAGAAGTTCTAGAGCCAAATTCTAAAACACAATACTAAAGAAATTAATAAGATTCCCTTAACAGACTGGAATTCCTACCTTAAAAGTATTTATGAGTTCCCTAATGCCATGGAAACCATTCCTATTGTCCCTACAAAGGAAGAGGTTTTTTCTTTAGATGACATAGAGTTCGGGGTTAAGTGATTTGCAAATGGGAAAGCTAAGGACATTGAAGGCTACCAAGTTGAAATTTTTAAAATTGGAGGGCCAATCCTTATCCCTCACATACACAAGCTCTTTAATTTAGCAGTCAAGCAGGGATTCCCTAAACCTTGGATGCAAAGCCTCATTGTTCCTATTTTTAAAAAAGGGGATAAAATCATTACCTCTAACTATAGGACCATTATGATTAGTGTTATTTCAGCCAAGCTTTAAGGAATTATTTTGGAAAAGAAGATTATCATTTGACTAGAAATTCACGGTAATCAAGATAAATGCTAGGCCGAGTTTAGGAGATATCATTCAACTGTGTACCATCTTGTTACCTTTAGGATCATTGTAGAGGAGTTCCGCAATACTAAAACCAATCTTTTGTGTTGTTTTGTTGACTTTAGAAAAGATTTTGACATGGTTCCTAGGAAAAACCTTTGGAATAGGTTGGAAGAGATAAAAGTTCCTCCTGATTTGAGGGATGTTGCAATAAGGATGTATGAGAATGTTATTTCTAAGTTTAAAAATACTGAGGGTTGGTCAAAAGATATTAATTGCAATATCGGAGTCAAACAAGGTTGTCCCTTGTCCCCTACCCTTTTTGGCATATACATTGATAAGTTAGAAGAATGCTTGGAAAAAGAAGGTTGTGTCGGCCCAACTCTCACTGGTATAGTCATCAATCTTCTTCTTTATGCTGATGATATCGTTCTTATGGCAAGGAGTCCCCATGATCTTGAAAACCAACTAAGAATCCTGAAGGTTTTTTGCTCCAATATGGGTATGACTGTCATACCCATATTATTAAATCCAATAAGATCCCTTATGATACCTTTGTATATGACAAAAACAACTTGGAGGAAGTGACTTCATAAAAATACCTTGGAATTGATATTCACCACAAGCTCAATTGGAATTATGGCATTGAGAAAAGGATTATTGGGGGATGGAAATATTATTATGGGCTTGAAAACAATTCTAAATAAGATGATCTTTGGAGTTGGGTTAAGAAGAAACTCCGATTTGAGACTCTTGTTACACATGTTATTCTTTATGGATGTGAAGTCTGGGGTTGTAGTATCTCTCGTGAATACTGGAGAAAGATAGAGCAAATACAAAAGAATTTTATAACCTATAATCTCAAAATTAAAGGAAATACGCCCTATCCCATCCTCCTCGTAGAAATAAGCCTCTCCCCCATTGAGAGCATGGATTTGACTATATACCTAATGTATAAGAACAAGTTAAAAAACATGGAAGACAAGAGGCTACCTAAAATTGCTTCAAAATCAAGTCATAACCACCATCGACTCAAGCGAGGATGGCATAAAGACGCCTGGTCTTAGCTAAACTATTGGGGAATCCTGGAAGAAACCATTTCACAGAATAAAGATACTATTAAAAAAAACGTCAAATCAAAATTTAAGGAAAAAATGTGGTGTGATAAAGAGTTAGAGGAAAAAAGAAAGTTAAGGTATTATAAATATGTAATCAACCCTAATCTATAAGATCAAAGTTATTTATCTGTTTTTCCAAGTGTAAAGAAAAAAATAAGCATTGCTAAGATAAGAACAAATTCTCACGAGCTCCATAGTGAAAGTAGGTGTTGGTCAATTCCTAAAACGCCATGGGATGAAAGAGTGTGTCACCTTTGTGACACTAAGAAGGTTGAAGATGAAAAACACTTTTTCTTAGATTGTCTAGCCTATACCCATATTAGATCTCATTTTCAAAATATTGATCACACTACCAACCTTCCTAACCTCTTAACTCAACAAAAGTATGGTGATCTTGGAAAGCTTATCTTAAATCTTTTCGAGCACAGAAACAAAATTCTAAAGAATCACAAGTAATCACTTACCCTCATAAGGTCTGATAGACCAATTAGGTCTTAGTGGACGTTAATAATCATCATAATGATCAATATTACAATATTAATATAAATATCTTAACAATAATCAAAATTGCATTATTATAATAATGATGGTTATTAAATTTTATTAATATCAATATTTATTTATAATAATGTTTTTTAATTTGAAGTGAAATCAATATTGATTTATCACACCTTTAAAAAAAATTTGATCATACCTTTTAAAAAAAAAATTACCCATATGTTTTAAATGATCAAAAAATTTACTCTTTAAGAGTCGATGGGTGACGATCTTCACGGCATGGTAGAGGAATCAAGACTTAATGGTGAGGTGATAGAATCTTTAAATTCTACTTTTGTCGTGTTAATTCCAAAAGAAAAATTTCTAGCTAACTTTGGGGATTACTGCCCCATCTCATTGTGTAATTTATGTTATAAAATTATTGCAAAATTGTTGGCCAATAGATTGAGGCCGATTCTCTCGAAAGGTTTAGTTGAGGAGAAGTTGGGCTTCCTACATGGAAGACAGATTCTGGATGCGGTGGGCACAACTCAGGAATTCCTCCACAGCATAAAAAAAAAAAAAGGCTTTAATCCTGAAGCTTGACCTAGGGAAAGTGTATGATTTGATTAGTAGGGACTTTCTTAATCTGATTCTTTTAAAGGTTGGTTTTGGGCAATCAACTACAAGATGGATTATGAGATGAATAACTTTTGTTTCCTACGTAGTATTAATAAATGGTGAACCTTCCGCGGTTTTTCAAAGGGGAAAGGGTCTTAGAAAGTGGTGCCATTTGTCACTGCTTCTTTTCATCATGGTTATGGAAAGCCTGATCATTCTTATAAAAAAGGCGAACGAAGCTGGTACTTTAACTGGTATACAGGTCACCTAGTTCACGAAGATCCTACATCTCCTATTTGTGGACGATGTATTGATTCTGACAAAGGCATGTCTTAAGGAATTACGGTGATATATGACCTTTTGAAAGTTTTTCAAAACTCTACTGGACTACAGATTAATGAAGGAAAATCGACTTTCTTCTCAGCTGGCATGGAGGAGACGGATTTGATTTTTTTCAAAGATCTTTTTCCTTTTTGTTTTGAATCTATTGATTTGGGACTTAAGTATCTTGGATACTTTCTGAAACCGAATTGTTACAATGCAACCGATTGGGGATGGATGATCTAGGTGGATATCGGTGGCCACCCACCTTTTCCGACTCGCTCAAAACAATTTTCTGGCAATTTTGGCAATTTACTATTTTTAGCAGGTTTTAACTTCCTGGGCCATTTTGAGGGCCTAAATGAAGGTTTTTTGAGATAGATGTTCTCAATGATAGCTGAAATCATAATTGAGCACCCAAAATGAATCTCCTGGACGATACCTTTCCAATGAGCTATCACACGCCTAAA
>ML779129.1:720414-732922 GCA_009831015.1 Picea engelmannii
TTTCCTTTGAGACTTTTGTTTCTTTGGAAGTCTTATCAATTTTTTTGGTATTCTTATGTGTCAAGGGATTCCTCTTGTGGGTGAAATTTCTATGGTCTACTATGAGCCTTGGTCTTTTAATTATCTTTCTTCTTGGTATAGGACCATTTTTGTTTCAACTATTTTCACTATTATTGATGGAATAGGGGGTCACCTTTTGAAAAAAGGGACTCCTTGATGATATTTTCCCTATGCATTGGGTTAAACCATGGGAAGCATCACTCAAGTCTATGTATTTTATTTAGTTTGTTGTCAACATGGATCAGAAGGAAGCGTAGTAATTCATAAGGATTATGAGAAACCATGAGTAGTCAATAAAATGTAATAAAATATCTATATTCTATGTGACCTCCAAGGTACATAAGAATGAACATAAATTCACTTTCCAAACTAAAACATTTATGAACACCCTTGTCTTGTAGAAGTGGAACACTGATGAATTGGAGGTTGAATGCAACATGCTAAGGTATATGGTTATCAACTTGAGAAATGATTCACAATCAATAACCTTTAATAATAGAATCTCTACAAATTCAGTCTAAGAAAATTAAAGGAAGATAAAACAATTCATCAGATGTTAAGATATGGATCTTGAGAATAAGAATTCTCTTCCTTCCAAGCATGGGAAGGAAGAAGCAACCAACCATCATGTTTTCAAATAATTTCAATGTTTTCTAAATCAATTAAAATATTAATAGTTTTCTTTAATTTATATATACTTTCAACTTATAACAAGAATCATTGGGAAGGAAGAAGCAACCAACCATCATGTTTTCAAATAATTTCAATGTTTTCTAAATCAATTAAAATATTAATAGTTTTCTTTAATTTATATATACTTTCAACTTATAACAAGAATCATTGGGATGCAATATTTGTAAAATTTGTAAACATGTTGATCATGCCCGAAAAATCATAACGATTTTTTTTGTAATTTACTACTTAACCATGAGATACAACTTTTATAACATAATTTTCCTAATTTCTCTTAAAAAAATTACTAATAACGACAATTACTCCAATTTTTTATAGATTAGATTGAAACTTATATTTATGAATTTTAATTGTGAAATATTTAATGTTTATTGAATATTTTTTTTATTTTTACATGTTTTGAAGTTCAAGTGAAGATCTAAGCATAACCCTCTCGAAAAGGAGTTCATGGAGCTTAGTTGAAGGAAAAGGTGAATTTCACTTAAAAAGGGAAAACATATTTTAATAGATTTATTTTTTAATATAAATTACCAATACCAGAGAATTCCACAAGTAAAATTGAATGCTAAATAATATAAATTACTAATAAGTTATGGTAAATAATTTTAATCTCTCTCTCTTTCTAATAAAGGTATAAATAGATTTTCAATGTTCAATTACAAAGTATTTTCTACATGCCACTTGATAATGGTTACTCGAAATGTGGAGCATCTCAAGTGGAACAAGTTTCTCTTTAAAATTAATATGCCAATGTTTTTTGAAAATGGATCTACCGCAATTTTAATTCAAAAGTTGAAGGAATTTTAAGAAAAAAAACCTTTAAATCACAATTTACCATCGTTGAAGTTACTGTCACGACCCCATGGGATGTTTGTTCAGATATTTTGATCATTCACCTCCTAAAGGCATGCGACATTGGACATTTCTTACTTGGATTCTTAGCAACACCAAGAATATTTCATCTAGACTATGCCTCTTTACCTAGACCATACCCATAGTGTGTTCTAGGATATGAGGGAGTCACACTCCAACTTTGCGCAACTCATTTGTATACTTAGACAATATTGTTAACAACTTAACAATACTTAGTCATTTAATTATGCATCCAAGAATATGAGAAACCAAGAGAAACATTGCAAAAAAAACAAGAGACATACATAGAAATGGGGTGGGCAGAACAAACCATGCCTAACACTCAGCTAAGTCTTGTTATTGTGAAATAGTTACAATATGAGCACAATCGATTTGGTTTACAAATTAGATCGAGTAATATGAATCAACTTACCTAACCAAGAAACTAATACACATATTTTGTCACACCAACAGTCTCTATCGTAACCACTATCACAACCTCCTATGATGCACACTATTTATGCACCATACCACATAATCATTGTCCCTTCTCTGTCACACACTTCACAACGTTAACACAGACTTTGATTTTACCTAACACATGCCTCACTAATACCTACATTTTAGACTTCCCCCAAAATATCCTATTGTGTTCCACCCTTAAATACTTCTCTTCCATCTTCGAAACTCTACCTTGGTTATGCCTTTCATTATAACTTTGCCTCAAACTTTCTCTCTGTGCATTCTTTCCCAATTCTCTTATACCCTCCTTGGATGTGGGCCCTTTTTCTCTTATAGGGACTCTAAAGGTCACCATCATGAACCTTCATGTCCTTTGGGTGTGTCGCAACCCTTCAGAAACCATCACACCCAAACGAATCGTCATGCACCTTCACATACCTAGTGCACCAAAACAAACTTGTGCTCCCATCAACCATCCTTTCTATTGTGCCCCTTGCCTTATGTGTTTCATTATTCCAATCAACGAGACTCTCCATGGTTGTGTCGATGGGGTCATTCAACCTCTATGACATGCACATGATGCCAAGGATAGGCAGGTCTAATCATTGGGCACACGCCCAAGCTACACCTTCCTTTCCCAAACACAACCCAAGTGTCCATCAACCTTCCTAAGTAAATTAAAATATGTTCCCCCTTGGTGTCATACGTTACCATCATGTGCCCAAGGTTCTCCTACTCACACCCACATATCTTTGTTAACCCAACCAATCGCATGCCCCTTGTGTTCTCTTTCCCGACTCATACCCAAATTTTTCCAAAGAGTACATGATCTTGGTGGATTTCACAAGAGACCTTAAATTATCCCCCACTCCAACTTTTTTCCATCAATGGAAACATCCATCGATCTCCATGATTCCTTCGATCCATCGATGTCGTCACCACTCAACGAATATTGTCTCCACAATTTTGTTTTTCAAGGAAAACTCCCCTTAGGAAGTTACATGTGTATGAAGTGTCACACCTCATTGACTTATTATTGCTTTCATAATTCAGTTTGTCTTCTCATGCTTATGTGTGTTGGAACCCCTTATCTCTTTGGTTGATTAGGTATCTATTATAATCATTGTTCGTTTGTATCAAGAACTCACATCTTCATGTTCAAAAACCCTTTTCTATTTGTAACTTGTCACATCCCCAACTCAACATTTCCTCCAATCTATCAAGTCACCCAACTGTGTTCCCAACATACTTCACCAAGGCACCTTCTCAAGGCGCCCCATAGGACTTTTGTTTGAAGTTGAAGGGGATGGATTGGTACTCCATCTTCATCATCTCCAATATGTACGAATGCGATCTGTGGAGATTCATCATACTCCTACATCCTATACATAAGAAATGGTAGACCTGAATTAATTCTTCCTTCGCAGTCCTCAACGATTTGTTCTAAATTAGGGTCATATGACCATTCACCATGTCTAGGTTCAGTAGAGAAGGAATAAACCACTTCCTTGGTTCCCTTCCACCAAGGTTGTTGTGTCTCCCTCATGTCCTATTGGTCCATCGATGGTCTCTACTCATGTTCAATGAACTGATTTAGCTTCTGTGAATTTATCTAATTTGCTACAATTCATCAACCTTGAAATAGAAATCATCCAGGACATCCAGTTTTTTAGCCACATATCCAACTATGTCTTCAACCTTAGTAGTCCCCCCTTCCATCGACACCATTTTCCTTTCATTCTCTATGCCAAGTTGTCCAATAATCACCCCACATTATCCAAGTTCTCCCCCACAAGGTTGTTTATTATGGCTATTTGCAACAACCATCCACAAGGAGGACATATATGTATCCCCTTCCTTCCTCCTTATGATAGGAATCAAACATAGATTCTTCCCTAAGAAAATGGCCAAATTTTTCATGTGAGTAATAACTACTTCCTTTTCCATTCTCATGAACTCTTCTCCCAACACAACATTGAAATCATCCATAGGAATAATGCTGAAACTTTTCTTGTTGCACTAGCCACCAAGATTCAATGAGATATCCTTGGCTACACCAACAACCCTCTCTACACCTTTGTTTACTATCTTGAAGGTAGTTTTTATTAGTTCAAGATGCAACCAAAGCCTCTGCACCATGTCCTCCCTCAAGAATATGAGTCACCCCATTTTGCACCATGGTTGTTATTAACTTCCCGTTGAGTTCGACCCACACATAGCAATGTTTTTTCTTGTCTTTCTCTTTTCTCTCTGTGGATTCACCTTCCATGACCATGTTTAAGACCTACAATACCCCAATAGATGGGTTTTTTTCCTTCTCCAAAGCATTCAACTTTTGTTTCATGGGAAAATTATTCACACATTGTTTCTTGGCTCAAATCCAACATGAAATCGACTTCTTGTCTTTCATTACATCCATTTTCTTGGAATTAACCTCACTTCCATTGGACATCTTCATCTTTCCTTTGTCTGTATGCTTCCCCTTCCCTTATTGTTGCTTCTCACCTTATACATCCTCATTGTTCCTAGAACCTATCTCGAGTTCACCCCTAAATTCACACAATTTGTTTGTTATGGTGATAATTGTCGCAAGGGTATAAACATTCTAGTGTCACAACTCACTTTGTACCCATGGATGTAGACCATTCATGAAGTGGAATTTTTTTTCTTCTTCCAACATGTCTTTGATCTCCAACATGAGCCATGTGAAATCCTTGATGTAGGATTGGATCTTAGTATCATGCTTGAAAACCAACAATTGATTTCTTGTGATCCATGCTTGGTTTCTTGGAAAAAATGTTGCCTTTAGGGCTAAGTTCATCTCTACCCAGTTTTCAGTCTTCTCAATGGTTCTCTCGGTGTCCAAGTACTCCACCAAAGTTTTGCAGTCCCTATCAAGAACATCATTGTAGTGATCACCTTGGCTTCATTCAAACTTCCTTTAAACTACTCCAAGTACTGCCAAATGTCCCAAAACAATTTATCAAGCAACTTAGCATTGTGAGTACCTTCATATAGATTAAGTTCCTTTATATTGATCCTCATCTTGGTCATGGTGTCATCTTGGTCCTCCAACTTATGTGTGACTAAGGAAAGTGCGTCATCCGCTAACTTGAGTCTATCATGAACGTTGTTGTTCAAGGTTTCAACAATCAAGTTCATGGTTTCCTGGAACTCTCAGATGGCTTCATTAAACCCATGCTTCATATTTCGTATATGAGTCTCCATATGTTCAACATTCTCACCATGATGACACATTGCATTTATCATCTGGTCAACAATCTTCTCTAAGATAAGGAGTTGATCCTTCATTATGTCAATCCCGAGCTCCCTCTCAGTGTCACTTCCATATGCATGTGACACAACCATGGATGGCCCTCCAAGTATCCTCACTCTACTTGAAACTGGTTCATCCAAGGAACCCAAGAATTCATCTCAAGACTTCTTCAAAATTCTGCGACGAGTTATGCGATGAAATATACGATCAGGTCTGTGAAAATTCCTACATTTGTTCGCCTTTCCCAAGTTCTTGATTCACCCTGATAACTCTACGCCTGATCTGCTCAAAAGTGTGCACAAGCATGTCCACTAGTCATTGCTTCATCCACAACTTGGTCCTTCACTTCCATCACAAACCACCAAGTTTGTGCTCAGGTTGTCTCTTTGATAGGTCAGTCCACCTGACTGGACCCTCACCAAGCTTGGACCCAAACTTTATTCTCAACAAGTGCGCCCGACCAAAACTATTATGACTGCAGTAATGGTGAAGAACCAAATTTTCTTTGATACCACCTTTCATGACCCCACAAGATGCCTATTAAGATATTGTGATCATTCACCTCTAAAGGTCTTGTGATAGAGAAAAGGTTCTTATTTGGAAACACCAAGAATACTTCATCTGGATTATGCCTCTTCACCTAGAGCATACCCATACTCCATTCTAGGCTACGGGGGAGTCACACTGCAACTCTGTGAAACTCACTTGTATACTTAGACATTCTTGTTCACAGCTTAGTACTTAGTCATTTAAGCATATATCCAAGAACATGAGAAACCAAGAGAAAAATTGTGAAACAAACAAGAGACATATAAAAAAATTGTGTGGGTGACACAAGCCATGCCTAACACTCGAAAAAGTGTTTTTATTGTGAAAGAGTAACAATATGAGCACTATTGGTTTGGTTTACAACTTGTACATAGTCACATGACTCGCCTCACCTAACCAAGATACCCATACATAGATTCATAAAACCAAGGCTCTCTATTGTAACCACCTTCACAACCTCCTATGGTGCACTCTAGTTGTGCACCCTACCGCAAACTTGTTGTCCCTTCTCTGTCACAAACTTCACCAATTTAACATAGATTTTGGTTCTTACTCAAACATGCCTCACTCAGACTTGCATTTCAGAATTCCCCAAAATCCCTTGGTGTGTGTCACCCTTGGCTACTTGTCTTCCATATTCACAACTCTGCCTTAGTTCTTCCTTGCCTTAGAAATTTCCATTTGACTTTCTCTCTATGCCTTCTTTCTCGATTATCTTCTTCCCTCCTTAGTTTTTCACCCTTATTCTTTTATAGGGACTCCAATGGTCACCATCACGATCTGTCACATCCTTTGGGTGTGTCATGCCCCTTTGCGAACCATCATGCCCAAACGAATTGTCGCGCCACTTTGTGAAACTGTTGTTCCCAAATGAAATTGTGTGCCCATCAACTGTCGTGTCTCTTTGACCATGATGCCCCATACTTGGGTGTGTTCCCCTTGTCTTGTGGGTTTCTTTGTATTTATCAACGAGACTCCCCATGGGTGGGTCGATGGGGTCATCCAACTTCTTTGATGCTCCCATGTTACCAAGGGAAGGTGGTTCCACTCCTTGGGTGCACACCCAAGTTGCCTCGTATTTTTCCAAACACAACCCATGTCTCCATCAAGCTTCCTAAGGAAAGTAAGTTGTGTTCCCCCTTGGTATCGTACATCACAATCATGCACCCAAAGTGCTCCTGCTCCCACCCACATGTCTTCATTCATCCAACTGATTGCATACCCCTTGTGTTATCTTTCCCGCCTCATGCCCCTATGTCTTCCCAAGGAGTGTGTGTGCTCGATGGGTGTCATGGGAGACTGTATAACTACCAATTTGGATTACTAAAATTTAAAATTACAGCTAAGAAATTTCAATGGAGGAGCCATGGTTTGACAATCACTATTTATTACTAAATTACATTTTACTGTACCGCGATCTTATTTATTTGTATTATTTAAATTTGAGATTACAACTAAGTAAAATTTGGGTTAAAAAACCATTGTTTGATTATTAAAATTTATATTGCAGTTCAAATTTGAATAATAGTAAAACATGTACCAAAACCTCAATTTTTCAATATATATATATAACTTTATGTTTTATATATATTTTTCCATGCTATCCAAAATATATATTATATTATAAGAATTTTAACTACTTTGTTTGAATTATTTGTCTTAATGATTGATTTAATAACTTATCTTTTAATTATTAATTTAGTTTTTAAGCTGTAACCTCATTTTGTGATATAAAAAGAATTAATAAATAACATCAAATTAGATGTTCTCTTAATAATCTCACTAAATAAATGTCTTTTAAAAATTGATAAATAATATCCAACTAAATGTTTTCTTAATAATATTTTTAAATAAATGTTTTTTTAATCCCTCTACAATCTTTGTTTATTAATAATCAATTGAGTTTGTCATCCCTTTCAAGTTCTTAATACATATTTAATATACTCCTACTTTATTTTTCTCAATACATCACATCAGATTTTACATTGTTTAGTGTGTAATTTTTTTAAATTAGCAATGTAATCATAAAGAAAAATGTAAATTTTCTTGTTATGTAAAATGTTTGGTTTTTGGGTTAATTTTCTTAGATATATAAAGTTTTACTTATATCTATATATTATTTTTTATTTTAATATTAATTATGTTATGTTACAATTTTATAATAATAATAGTAATCTAATTTTAAAATCACTTTTTAATTTTTAATTATATATTAAATTAATATATGAGACTTCCTTGTTTATAGGATAAGAAACACTATTCATTTAATAATTAAATTACTTAAATATATATCCCCTACCTAAATAACAAACTATATAATACATCAAACTTCCTTATTTCTCACTCAATTCAATATATTAGTTAAGTTTTCCATCTTATAGGATTATAAGAACAAATAAATAGTTTGCACGGATATCCGTTTTTGTTTTTCATATTTTAGTTTCGAGTACTTTTAAGGGACACAATTCAAAAAACTGCTATAGTTCTCTCATCTCTTTTAAAGTGCTAGAATCCTTTCATCTCTTTTATGTTGGGATGAAATGTAATATGTTTTTCATATTCGACGGGTTCTATAATGCATAACCACGTGGCCTTTTTAAAGGCTTCGTCGATCCTGGGTGACGTGTTGTGTCAATACGTCAAAGTAATGACGTATTGATATCGTTCAAAGCACGTTCTCAAGTCAATCAGAATTTCTTTTAAATTTAATTTAATATTATTTTACAATTAAATTTAAGGATGTGTGTAAACTGATGCGTTATGTCAATACGTCAAAGTAATGACGTATTGATTTCGTTCAAAAAAGGTTCTGAAGTTTCCTAGAAAAATTAATATTATTTTATATTTAAATAAAATTATGAAGCTTGTGAAAACCCGGGATAGGAAGCAATGGATGGAGTATATAATCCAACAAGGATTCTTATTCAAAGGAATCTATTTGTGTATCCCAAAATTTTCAATGATGGATAATTTTTTAAAGGAAAAACATAGTGGAGGATTGGTTGGACATTTTGGCTATGATAAAACATATACGCAATTAAGTTCTTTATATTATTGATTAAGAATGAGGTCTAATATGAGGAAGTTTGTGGAAAAATCAACAATTTTTCAATATGATAAAGGAAAGCAGCAGAACACAGGATTGTATCAACCATTGCCTATTCCAAATAGACCGTGGATGTTATAAGTATGGATTTTAGTTTAGGATTTCCAAGAACCCAAAGGGGAAATGATTCAATCTTTCTAGTAGTTGACATATTTTCAAATATGACACATTTTATACTATGTCACAAAACAAGTGATGCTACTCACATAGAAAATATGTTTTTCAAGGAGATTGTGAGATTACCTGGGTTACCCAGGAGTATAGTCTCAGAAAGAGACACAAAATTTGTGGGACACTTTTAGAGGACTTTGTGGAAAAATATGGGAATAATTTTTTCTTTTAGTTCAGCGTATCACCCTCAGACAGATGGACAAACTAAGATAGTGAATAGAATCTGAGGAAATCTACTAAAAAGTTTGGTAACGAAACATAAAAGTCAATGGGATCAAATCCTTCCTCAAACAGAGTTTACATATAATGACTCACCAAGCATGAGTACTAGTAAGAGCCCATTCCATATAGTATATGAAATACATCCAAGAGGAATTTCATAATTGAGATATTTGGGGCTAGATGAATTTTGAAGTGCAGGAGCAGAGGATTTCTCTACATAAATAAATCAATTGCATGATCAAATCAAAGGACAACGAAAGGATAGCAACCATAGATACAAAAACATAATAAATCAAAGAAGAAAAGAGGGATATATAATAAATTGAAGATGAAGAAGATAGGACCTTGTAAAATCCTCAGAAAGTTTGTTGCAAATGCTTATGAGATTGAATTGCCAAAACACATTGGAATGTCACCAATATTTAATGCAACAAACTCATATCCTTACAGATGAATGAAACAGGAGAAACATATGATCAAGAGAAGATTTAGTGCATGTGACAGATGCCCATACCAAAGAAGCCTCAGATAGAAAATATTTTAGATGAAAGAATTGCTAAGAGAACCAGGAGAAATATTGTTCATGAATATCTAGTTAAATAGAAGAATCATCCAATAGAAGATGACAGTTGGATAACTGAAGTAGACATCCAAAATAAAGGAAAATAAGTGGAGAATATCATGAACAGGAGTCCATGAATATTTTTTCCAGAGAAGTATGATGTAGGAGCATCACTGTCATCATCTAATGAAGCACAGTGGAATATGACTCAGCATTCAACCCAACACATTGTAACTGGTTTGGATCCCAAAGAGGGCACATCATTTTAATTTTGAGACCTTTGTAATTAAAGATCCCATGGTATCTTCAGGCTAAACCCATTGTATATGCTCTTAGACTGTAGGATTGTACATATTTTGAGCGCTGACTCATATATGGAATTGTAATTGTTCATTTACTGTAATAAAATTAGAGGTAGGAGGATTTTAATTGCGATATGAAAGTACTAGAATAGTCTGAAGGGAAGGCTCAAGAATCCCCTTCATGTATAAATGAATGTAATCTATGCAAAGAAAAGATTGTTGTTGAAGTTTGTTGAAACTTTTGTAAACTATTGTTCAAGAAATATATAAGGAGAGAATTGCTTTCAATTTGATTAGACTGTGAACTTGTTCATTCTTCTAAAATTGAATAGATGTTGTGTGGTTATCTATGTGTATGAATGTGTATCTCAATGTTTTATTGAATGATTTCTTGATTTAGTTATAAGTTTCAATCATTTCTCTTCTGTGAATCTAGTGCAAAGAGTGCATATTGCCAACACAAGGTGTGCAGAGGCCAAACTGTTCGCAGGTTTAAAAGTTCAGGAAAGATAGTTTGATTCCACACAGAGTGAGCGCAAGGAGTGCACTTGTGACTTTCAAAATTCCCAAGCTTAGGAGATATAGTGTGATTCTGCACAGAGTGAGTGCAAGGAGTGTGCTTACACTCAGAATAGTGTAAAAGATCAGAGGGGAGACAAGGTGCAAGGTGTCCACAGACCCAAAACTTCGTTAAGTGTTGATAAATATCAGGAGATAAGTGCAAAGTGTGCGTCGGAGGTGAGGCCATTCAAGGGTCCAAGCTCAGGAGGTATAGTGAGTATTAAGTTCTAGGGAAGAACTCAAGAAGAGGAGAAATTTCTTTGTTTTAGGGCCAACTAGACAGGATCCATTTGGGAGGAGTCAAAATCTCTCACAACCATTCGTTCAAGGAGAAGGAGAGAAGTTGTTAATACCCAAGTCCTTAGGACTTCACTACTTCAACAGTTTTAATTTGTTTGTTGCAAGTGAGGCATGAAGCCTCGAAGCCCTGAAGTCACATAATGAATTTCCATCGTAGATCAATGGGTGAGTGCGAGCCGTTGGATCCTCGAGTGGTTCGACGATTCGACAGTATGATAGATAGAGGCATAGTGTATGTATAACCTCTATAACCTTACCTTAACATGGCATAAAATTTATCATTATTCTCCAGCAAAAAACAAGGGGATTAACGATTAACTTAGTTGCCAAAGTTGATCTGTTGCGACTCCCGGGTGCAACTCTCTGAATACCATAGTTTGAGAGTCCAATTTTGTCAATTTTGGCGCAGCTCAGATCCATGTAAAACTTACACACCACTTCCTCACACCGGTATCTCCAGCCACTGAAATCGATGTGGCTATCGCAAACATTACAAGTGTATGTTTTTCCCTTTAAATCACCAGTCATTGAACCCATCACTGAACCTGTCACAAATTTTAGTTTGTGTTTTGCATGCCCCCCGAACTGAAGTGTTTGACGGAGCTCCATACACAAGGGATGAAGCCTTAAGTCACGATTTTTCAGTTTCGAACACATAACCTTTCACCGCATCCGAGCAGGCGTTACAACGACACCTGCGATACGTTTTTGAATGAAATTTAAGGCTCACATCATTGCGAAACGGGTGTTGGAAGGCATCAGGAAGGGTGGCACAGGCCTCGTGCAGAGTGAACTTGTGGCAAGATTTAAACTTGCACATGTAATCGATGTTGGCCCCATATTCTTCGCATCCACTGCATTTGTAGACCAGAAGGCCCTCCTACCACAAGAGTTCATGGGCATGGCGGGTGGGGTTAAACGGTACTCCCTACTCTCCCTCTCTCTGTTGTCTATCATGTCCGGCTCTTGCATTTGGATCCAAACCCAACATGAAGGAGGCGTAATAAAGACAGACTAAATTTCTCTCAAACAAACTGCACATGAAAATGATATTAGGGTCAATGTGCCAACATTATCCTTGTCTTATCATTATTTAAGGATGATTTTATTTGGGAAACATTAAGCATAATGCAGTGACATAATCTATTGGGTGTGTTATATTTGATAATTGATTCAACCTATAGGATGCATAAGACTAAGATAATATAAGGAAATTGTTGGAAAAATACTAAGAGGGGGGGTGAATCAGTATTTGAGCTATCAATAATTTTTAACTTTTCTTTCACTGAAAAATATTCTTATGAAAACAGTAGTGCATCCAGAAATCTTATTATGGGTTTCTTCATTCATCAGATGTCTCTTAAACAGTAATTCAACAAAATAAACTAACA
>ML779129.1:741227-757481 GCA_009831015.1 Picea engelmannii
TCGCGCGCCCTTTTAAATCAAAGGTCCTGATCATTTCTGGATCTGACGGTCTAGATTCACTCGCGATTTCGCATTTCGCGAAATCGGGGTTTTTGATGTCAAGTGACTTGGTCATTACCAAGTCCCGATCCTCGATGCCGATGTGCCCCTTTCCATGCGCTAGCCCTACTGGCTAAAGGCCTTGGCTCCATAAGACCGTCAACACATGACCTCGGTCAAACCTTTCATCGGGGTTTCGGCGTTTTCGATGTCACCATGCACATGCCTCCGGGATTCCCGATCCCCGATTTCCCGATGTGTTTCATCCCCCCTGGCTGACCCTGATTCACGTGACCGTTACCTGTAACCGCATCCTTATCTCTGACAGCTGGCATCCACTAATCCTCTGTCCTCCTTTGCTGTTGTGCTGACAGCTATACCCCACTCATCGGGATTTCGCGTATCGCGAAATCGAAATGCACAAAACCTTTGTGCCCAGGATCTCCGATATCCCGATTTCCGATTAGCCGATGGTGCCTTGATCTTCGACACCTGTCCCTCAGATGGAAGGTCCCAATCATTGATGCCTCTGCTGACGTCACACGTGGTTTGACACATGTTAGATTCTACCACGTGTCACTCTGAATCATGACTTACTTGTGTCTGAACTGTTGAATCTTCCTGCCACCTGTCATTTCCTGGTTGTGCCACATGTCCAAAGCTGACGTGGACTGCTACCGTGAATAAGATTGATGGTCTAAATCTCATGTTGATCTGACGATGCAGATTCAGTCAGGATTTGGCATATCGCGAAATCGGGATTTTCGTTGCATTGTTTTCTTTGCACGTTGAAACCCCGATCCCCAAAACTCCGATGACGCCTCTTGTCTACAAGTGGATGGTCTCGATCTCTTCTTGATTTAACGGCTGCGATTAAGTCGCGAAATCGCATATCGCGATTTCGGAGTTTTCGATGTCAAGTGGATTGGACATTATAAACTCCCGATCCCCGATTCTCCGATGGCTTATCCCCTTCGCAGCTTCTGCAGATCTGATGGCTGTTGAGTGTATTCATCCAATCTGATGGCTCAGATATTTCTTGGTGGCCCACACACTATCTTTCGTATCGGGAAATCGCATTTCGCGATTTCGGGATTTCTGATGCACTTGTTCACGGGAATCGCGAAACCCCGATTCCTGATTCTCTGATACGGGCTGTGATCAACGGTCCAGAACATTTCTTATCCAACGGTCACTGGATCTCTGTCTTCCTTCCTGATCTCTTACGTCTGAATCCCCAAGGGGTTTTATCCTTCATATCCTGCCATCTCCGTTGTTGCCATCAATGACAACAACCATCAACACACATTCGTTGCTTGTTCAATATTTGCCAACATAAATTTATTTGGTGCCTTATATTTCTTAATTTATATAAGAGATAATATTTCTTAATTTATATAAGAAATACGATAGATCATGCCATAACCCAATGAATAGTTTATTACATAGTGTTTAATGTTTACCATAAAATATTAAATTTTCAAACTCTTGACTTAAATTATTCAGATTAATTATATGAACAAAATAACTTACTACATGATATTTAATATTTAAAAAAATATTAAATTTTCAAGCTTCTAACCTAAAGATTATTTATTTAAATTGAGAAGATAATTTCATTTGGAAAATATTAAATATTATTTAGAAGAGGTGAAAGGAAACAATAAACAAAACCAATATATAAGTAAATAAATAATATATTTGGATAATCTATCTAGATAAATAACACATAGGTCATAGAACACATAAGACAAAACCAATAAGTAGCTTACTACATATTATTAATGTTTCCATGAAAATATTAACTTTTTCACACTTATAATACAAAAATAAAATAAAAACTTACTTACACTTGTCCTTACCTTCTTATTTTTATTTCAACCACTCAAGAATGAGATTTGGGGAATCTAAAGTCAATGCAATCATAATCATAATGACATGCGATACCAACAAATAGTTCATCCTTAAGGCCTACATATCACATCAAACCATAATCAACATCCTACATATCACATCAAACCATAATCAACATCATGGAATATTCACGGTATATTACTTTTCAACATTTTTAAAATTTTCAAAACATATTCACTGTCATGGTCTTTCAAACTTTAAAAAAAAAAATCAATGGAGTATTTAGGGTATATTACTATCAATATTTTCTTAAAGCTCTAGAGTAGCGAAGTACATCTATAACTTAACATAAACAAGGTTGCATGGCAGCAGAGTCCCTGCCAGGTTTGGATGGGAGTAAATACAACCTAGTACAAACACATAGCTAGAAAGTTGAAATACATTGAAATACTTTTATACATAGAAAATATGTACTTTTTTAATGGATCGCGGGTTGTCAGGCTAGGAATATACAAAAAATACCGACAGTTCTGCGATACAGAAATCGAGGAGTGGAGTTGAGAAGTATAGAAATTCATCGGAAATAAAAAATTATACATACAGAATATGTACTTGTATAAAGTAGATATTTATTTTTATACATACGAAATTGCTACTTTTATAAAGTATGGGGAAGAGATTTTATAGAGGATGCAGGGAGCCCTCATTCCATACTTAGCCAGTTTTTGGATCGCGGGTTCTTGGGCTGGCGGGTTCAAAATTGGGCCTCTGATGTTCCGTGGCCTACAAATAGCACCAATAGTTCTGTGATATACAAAATGACAAGCGGAGTTTAGTTTGCTTTAAAACTAAGGCCTTTCTTGGACAAAAATATATATAGCATTGATGAATTAGTTTTCTTTGTGCATGTTTTATAGAGCATGCAGGGAGCGATCATTCCATACTTTGCTAGTTTTTGGATCACGGGTTCTCGGGTGGGTGGTTTCAAAAATGGGTCTCTGTTGTTCTGTGCCCTACAAAAAACATCGAGAGTTCCACGATATAGAAGTTTACAAGCGGAGTTGCGTGTCTGTTACATATCTCTGGAAATTACATCAACATTTAAAACATCAACATCGTTGAAGACCAAAAAATTAGCATACAATAGGAGACAAGAAATGTAGCATATCCAAATTAGTTTTATTTGGAACAAACAAGAAAGGTTCATGGAAAACCAAAATTTAGTATACAATAAGGGCATTGTCGAATCAGTTTTTTTTGTAATTTATCAAAAATTAATAATCTTTGTTACATGTTTTTGGAAATTGGCGGGTTCAAAATTGAGTCTCTGATGTTCCTTGGCTTACAAATAGCATTGAAAGTTCCACGATATACAAAATGACAGGTGGAGTTGTGGAATATAGAAATTTACAAAAAATTAATGTCTATTATACAATAGAATAGTAATAGCATTTTCCCAAATTAGCTTGCTTTAAAACTAAGGTTTTTCTTGGACAAAAAAGATATAGCATTGCCAAATTAGTTTTATTTGTACACGTTTTATAGAACATGCAGGGAGCGATCATTCCATACTTCACCAGTTTTTGGATCACGGGTTCTTGGGCTGGTGGTTTACAAAATGGGTCTATGTTGTTCTGTGCCCTACAAACAACATCGAGAGTTCCACGATATACAAATTGAGAAGCGACGTTGCGAACTATACAAACTTATTATAAAATAAATAATGTTTGTTACATATCTCTGGAAATTACATGAAAATTTAAAACATCAACATCGTTGAAGACCAAAAAATTAGCATACAATAGGAGACAAGAAATGTATCATATCCGAATTAGTTCTATTTGGAACAAACAAGAAAGGTTCCTGGAGACCCAAAATTTAGTATACAATAAAGGCATTGTCAAATCAATTTTCTTCGGAATTTGTCAAAAAATAATAATGTATGTTACATGTTTCTGGAAATTTAAATGTGTTTGTCATATAGACTGGGATTCGGGCTTCTGTGGACCATAAAAAGAAATAAGTATAAGAATTAGAAATATTGAAAGAAGTACGCGACAGTACAAAGGAAGACTTGAAAGGAAGAAATTGGAAGTTAAGAGTGTTTGGTTACATTTTTGTATTGAAAGAGGACATAAGTGGATTGATAAAGAAGAGAATATGACAACATAGACTTAAACTGGATTGATAAACAAAGGAAGATGGCAGTATAAACTTACTATGAAGCCGATGCATTTTTGTTGTTGTCGTCGATGGGCATTGTAGTCCTGTTGACCGGTTGTTGCCCTTCCTGGACGAGGCCATCCATTCTCTCTTGGAACCATTCTTCGATGTAGATTTTTGTGGGGGTTGTGTTGGTTTCATCCCGGATTTCTATGTCATAAAGGTCATTTTCTAATTTCCTTAGAGCCATTGAAATACTATGCAGATTCTGTTCAATTTCTTCATTGTGTGAGGCATAGTCCAGTACCCAGTGCTTGTGCTCATCTAGACGATGTTCAAGTATGCTGTAAAACGTTTCGAAAGACAACCCCTTTAAAATATCAACTTGTTCCTTGAAGACTTCTTTGGTGACTGACAAGGATTTGAGAATTAAGTTAGGATCTTGAACCTCGTTGGTAGTTTCGGCTAAGTCCAGTTGGAGCAGGTTTGTGAATAAATCTTCCTTTTCTGATATGACTTGTTTACATGACTTGATAATGAGCTACAGGTTGTCAACTTTCTTTTTCCAGCATGCTTTTACTTTTTTGGTGCACTTTGGCGAGGGGAGTTTCTCATGTCTTCTTTTCAGTTCCGATGTGTTGTCAGCATATTTGGAAAAAGGGACCAGTACCTGATCACAGAAAAGATGTTCATTTTTTAAATTCATCTCCAATTTTTCCAGCAAATCATTGGCCTCATTTCCAAAGGAAACTAAATTTTGCGATGTTTCCCAGGCTTCAGTAACTACCTTCATTCTTTTGTTAATGTTATTCTCTACAAGGGCTATAGAGCATGCAAGGAGGGTAAAGGATACTTTCATCTTCACTACAGTGGTAGAAAGCACGATTTTTGCCAAAGGACTAGAAAATTCTGGAGTTGCAAGGAAAGCCTGCTCAAATTCATTGAGGCGTTGTTTCATATTGGCCTTTTATGTCTCAATTCCTCCAATGGAATCACAAAGAATGTCATCGGTTCCCTCGTGAAATTCGCAGATTTGAGACGACGACATTTCTCTAAAGTTAATCTCTGCGCGAGATTTTCCTTTCCTGTTTGTTACATCTCTCTTTTCAATGACCAGACTTTTAGATTGGCTGTCAAAAATAGTGCTCTGGATTATGAAGGATTCATCTATGTCAAAAAAGTCGGTATCCGATATTTCCACCGCGGACGACCCAATTTTCTGCATGTGCTCAGCTTCAATTTCAAGTTGTAGTTTTCCACTTTCAATTTGGGGTTCCTCTACATGCCCTGCATTGTTTTTTCTCTTCTTCATCAGTGGAATTTTGTGAGAACTATCAATATTTATGCGAGGAGGGTTCTTATCTCCTCCTCCGTTTGAAGATTTATGGGTTTCTTTCTTACTCGGGTGGACCGTCGAAGCGATGCTTCGTGATGTTGTGCTCTTGGGAGTACTAGTGGGGGACTGGGTACTCTTCTCACCAGATACTTTTCCATGTTGTCCATACAATTCAGTGGCGCTTTGCAATCTCTCTGCGTTGCAATCAGAAGAAGCAGGATTGTTGTCGACATTGTTCCTGTCTTGGGTCAGGTGTGTATGGATAAAAGAGGTGTTAAAGCCAATACCCAGTAAATGTTCTTGAAAAATTCCATTAGGGTAGAAACCTTTTATCCTTTCAGCGTACGTTAGGTTCAGTTTCTTGAAATGGACACCAAACTCGTCAATCTTGTTGATGTTTCTACACACGAAGTCTCCAACTTTCTAGGGAAGAGGAATGAACTGTTTTTTTTTCTTGTCATGGAAAAAATGAAACCAGTGGTTGTATTGCCTTGCTATTTCCGAAACAAACATCTTGTCTATGATGTGGCATGGAAGGAAGGCAGGATTTTCCTTGGAGCCAAATACCATGAGGATGCTGTGATTTTCCTCTTTCTCAAGTGTGCCCTTCCTGTTAAAAAACTTGGTTGCCTGGCCAGACATCTGCAAATCATCCTTTCTTAACAATAAATCTTTGAAAACTAAGACAAAGCCATTAAAAAATTCATAAAAACAATGGGAGGCCTTGTGTCTCCATGGGGCCTCATGCCAGAATGTTACTAGGTCGAATCCACAGTTTATTTTATTAGAAAGAGAAAGTTTTGGAAACAGACAACAATACACAATTGTGAAAATCAAGTAGGATGACATATAAAATTTGTTCGATTCTTTGAATCGTGACAATTGGGAGTAGAGCTCAATCGAAATTAGCTTCCCCCAATCGAAAATGTATTGTTCCTTGACTGTGAAATACAAAATATAAATAATTATATGGTAAATGCTTGTTGTGGATGTCTATCCCGTTATTCTTGTAACCAGCCAAGCAATTTCCCAGAATGGATTTCTAAAGGAACTTACCTGCAACCTTGTGATATATTCAGGAACTGTTGTGGGGTCTTCGAGGAAGTTCACTAAGATATCCAACCCACTATTATGTTTTTCTAGAAACTATTTGCAGTCTTGTCCTCTGAATGTCAATGTTGGGTTCGACAATTTTAACATCTCGCAGAAGAGCCGAGGCAACAAAGAAACACGAGAATGGTCGCATAGTGGAATAATTCTTTGGCCTGGAATATATTTTTCTACGCACCAAGAGACCACCTCCTTAGAGTCAAAAACCTCAGGAACGCAGCCTGAACGAGCTATTCCATCGGTCCAAATCACTTCGTTTTGGGAGGAACGGGATGAATAGTAAAAGTATGCCCTGGACCACTGAAAGCTCTGGTCCTCTTGTGTGAACATGGTTACTGTATCTCCAAAACATTGTTGTCCACCTGGTGCCATAAGTCTACAAGAGCATTTATTTGTTCCAGCCGATGAATGAAATGAAAAGTTGGAAGGGATAATATAACCCTGCGCAAATTTTGGTCGAAAGCGTGTGAATGGGAGATGTGCTTGAGACTTTTTTTGATTAATGACAATTTCGACGATTGTTGCATGATGTGTTGTTAACATTAAATAGTAATAATTGCATACATAGAAATGCCAACACATTGGATATTGCAATGAGCGATTAAGCATTGTAGATTTCTTGAGCGACCCAAGACAAGGACACATGTTGGAGATGAATAATCGGAAGGGACAAAATAACTCTCCGCACATCTTGGTTTAATGCGTAATAATGGGAGATCTCCTCAAGGTTTTCGACCATTAATGACAATGTTGACGGTTCCTACATGGTTAGCTGTTAGCATGAAAGGTTTCTAATCGCATAGTAATAAAGTACGCAGGTCGCGGACAGGGGAAAAAAGACAGCTACAAAATAGGGTTGCAACGTACAAGCATTGAGGGTGAGGGCACGAGGGTCAAATTGTATGTCTCAGAACTTTTTGAGTTAAATACGTGTAACAACGAAGAGGATATGGTAGGACATCCGGAAGCATTGGAAGTTAGTGGGGATGGAAGGCAGCGAGAGATACTTTGAAACATTTGTGAGCAGTGGTAGAGTGACTGCGTTGGAATTGTAGATTTCGTGAACCCGACAACAAAAGAATCCAAAACAGGGTGAGAAGGTGTCTGCAAAGGAGGTGAGGCACGAACCTTCTAATTGTATTTCTCCGAACATTTGAATGCATAATCTGTAACACGAAAGAGAGGATGATGTTGAAATCTGGTAGTCAATTTGTATATTGAGGAGAGTGCAATCCCAACTGTTTCGTACCTCTGTGTCCAATTGTCAGTACTAAGAGGTAATTTAGTATTCAAAATAATTTTTTAGATATTGTTAGATAGTTCATAAGGACTAGCATCCTTAAACAATGGAAATCTCCACCCCGCCAGTCCTACATTTCGTGTGTCAATTTGTATATCGCGGAACTGCGAGCGCTGTTTGGAGGACACGAAATAATGGAAGTGCAATGTTGAGTCAGCCACTCCACAGGTTCCCTGGTCAATTTGTATAGCGCATAACTGTGGGTGTTATTTGTAGGCCATAGAACAATGGAGGTCCAAGTTTGAGCCCACCTGCCCGAGAACCCATGATCCAAAATGTCGCTAGATATCGAATGCATAATTTGTACATGCTCTATAAAATATCATGGGAATTACTACATGATCTATAAGATATCATGTCCATACTTTATATTCCCATAATACACGGGAAGACAAAAAAGGGAAAAAGAATAGAGTAGTTAGCAGTGGAATTGTAGATCATGAAAATTTAGAGTGGAAGATGTATATAACGGAGAAAGATATCGAAAGCATCGAAAGCAAAAGCGGTCGGTCAGATTCGTTGTCTGATTATATAGATGGAGATAAACATATGTCAACCCACCAATGCTGGAGCTGCATATTTTGTGAATCGGGAAATAGGAGGATCCAAAATAGTCTAAGAAAGTGTCTGTAAAGGAGGTGAGGCCTGAACCTTCTAATTGTATCATCTGAACATTGGAATGCATAATCTATAACATGGAAGAGCGGACGATGTCAGAATCCGGTACTCAATTTGCATATTGCAGAGAGTGCAATGCCAATTGATTCGTACCTCTGTGTCCAGTTGTCACTACTAAGAGCTATTTTAGTATTCAAAATAATTTTTTAGATACTATTATACAAGGAAAAAATAAAAACAAAAATAATTTTTTAGCTACTGTTAGATACTTCATAGGGCTTAGCATCCATAAACAATGGCAATCTCCACCCCGTCAGTCATGCACTCTGTGTGTCAATTTATATATTACGGAACTGGGAGCGTTGTTTGGAGGACACGGAACAATAGAAGTGCAATGTTTAGTTAGCGAGTCCATAGGTGCACTTGTCAATTTGTATATCGTGGAACGCGGGGTGCTATTTGTAGTGAACGGAACAATGGAGGCCCAATTTTGAGCATGCCTGCCCGGCCGAGAACCCGCGATCCAAAATGTCGCTAAGTATGGAATGCGAAATTTGTACATGTTCTATAAAATATCATGTCCATATTTTATAGTCCCATAATACACAAGAAGAAAATAAGGGAAAAAGAATGAAGAAGTTTGTTGTGGAATTCTAGATAATGCACGTGAAGAAGAGAAGGGGAAAAGAACCAAGTATCTCACAGAAGAACATCTAGTGTTTGCTTATTAATGCAAATTCTTGTGAATCCTTGTTGAGTTCTCACTAGTTAACACATAAACTGCAAATGATGGAAGTATCTTTCGTACCACCGTGTCCACTTGCCACTAGTAAGAGCATTGTTGATGTATATCAGGAAGGACATGAAGTTGCTGGGGATGGAAAGCATCAACAAATACTTTGAGCGAACTTAATGTATACAAGGAACCCGCGGTGGAATTATAGATCACGGATGTTTTGAGTGCAAGATGTATATAGCGGAATGATAAGAATCTTGTTTCGCAAGCGCCATCCCCACAACGGTGGGCATAAAATTGGCTAAGTATGAAAAGAAACAAAGGTTGGTCAGATCCTTCGTGCGAGGATATAGATGGATAGGCTAAGGCATGAATTGCAGATCACAGAAGTAGCTTTCGTATGACTCTGTCCACTTGTCACTCATAAGACCATTTTTTCTATATGTCAGGAAGGACGCTAAGTTGCTAGGGATGAAAATCAACAACAAATACTTTGAATGAAGTTAATGTATATGAGGAACCCATGATAGAATTGTAGATCATAGATGTTTTCATTGCAAGATGTATATAGCGGAATGATAAGCAGTTGGGCTTGCAAGCGTCAGCCCCGCAGCGGTGGGCATAAAATTGGCTAAGTATGGAATGGAACAATGGTCGGTCGGATCCATATTGCGAGGATATAGATGGAGATGAAGACATGTCAGCCTATCGTACATATAAAGATGACTAAGTATAAAACCATATATCCATAATGGACGGGAAAAGAAAAATTGGAAAAGAGATAAGTATCTGAGAGTCGAGAAAACCTTTTTTTTTTCGTTTATTAATGGCAATGTTTTCGAACCTCTGTTGGCTTCTCACTAGTAAAAGAATTAAGTGCACATCACTGCAGTTCTTTGCTTGCAACATGTATATGATGAAACAGGGGACATAGGTGTTGGATACCGTGAACCTGGGGCCTGGTGTCCAGATAACTGGCTAAGTATTGGCCAAGACGAAGTTTTGATATCTATTTCAATAGTATTCATACTAGTATCTATCAATGGAGAAAGTTTTCAAATTTATTTGAATAGTATTAATACAAATATATATTAATGGATTGTTTTTGTTTCAAATGCAAATGATCTCCCAATTTGCAAGATGCTCTTCGGCTCACAAATTTCGTTGAAACCAGGAAAATTTTGACTGCAAGATGTACATAGTGCAACAAGAAACATGAATTTGCATTGTGGTATCAACGAGATAAATTCCTTATCATATTTTCATCTTGTATTCGTTGCAATGACGTCAACAAACAATGACTCTCCATAAACATCAATATCTAAATTAAATTAAAGGCAATCAAAATTTGTTGTGACTTTAAGTAATTAAAGCATAAATTGCAAACTACAGGAGTTCCTAGGCTGGAAGATGTATATGAAGGAATAGTGGACATATTTGTTTAATACCGCAAACCCAAACATAACTTCCTAATCTTTTCCGAAGAGGAAGTTTTCTGTATTTTTTCCAATAGTAATGATATTAGTATATATGTACGGATATTATCAAATAGAACAAGTTGCAATATATCCAACATACTTCACAGGAACATTGCGTCAATAGTTCAGCTACCTTGTTGTAACTCATGAATTCATTCTATTTACGGAACCCGGAGAATGGGAGCATAATGTGTCCTCCAATTTCTTTCTTTAAATACATAGTCGACACCACATAAGTATGGCCTATGAAAAAGTATTTTTAAATGTAGAATGTAAAGAAAGAATAGACCAGGTTTTATTTAGATTCAAGTAGTGAGTAGCAGAAACAAAAGCTTGTCCTTCATGTTTAACGACATAGGGGAAGAAGGTACAAAATACAATTAAAATAAATACCAAAAATTGGAAAATAATATTAACAAATAAACCAAAATTATTCTATATTCAAATAAGATGTGTTACAAAATACAGCTGAGGCTATTTGCGATAACGAGTGCGATTTCGCCTATCGTCGACCAATTAAAGATATGTACATTGATGAAGCTTCTTCACACTTTTATTGACGTTCAAATTCTTTATTTGTAAAAAACGAGTTGAATTTCAATTTTGGGTTTTGTACTTAATCGGTGTTACGAAGTACATCTATCCTAGTTTTTTGAATACCTTGTTTCTTCTAGATATGGCCTGCTTGCAATGGCTGCTTATTCAACATTCCATTCTTTGTCAAGTATTAATTTCCTTCTGCCGTAAAAGAGTTGGGGTTTAAGGTGTTTTCTTTGCAATGTTCCCGAGCATTCACATCCAAGACAACTTAGAAATGCGATTCGGGCCGATTTCAAAGTGAACGGAGTCGTTTTATGTCACAACAGTTAAGGCAGGGGAAAAAAATTCAAGTATACAGTGACTGGTATTCTCCCTGTATTCGATCGTCTGTTTGGTTGAGAAGCGTGCCTGAGGATTTGTATGTGGAACTTATTTTCTTTATTACATTAAATTGGAAGAAACATCCAACCCAGATGCAGAATGAAAATTTGTTGAGGTACATAACTTCTTCGGGTAGCTGAGGTGTGGCAATTGCATCAAATGTTGCAAAATGCACCAACACAAGTATGACAAGTGTATCAAATGTTGTATATGGCATCATAATATATCTTTCCTCATAGTGGGAGAGGTATGGCGGCCCACAGAAAGGTATGGAATGTTCGGAGGTGACGACAAATATGTGGACTCTGCAACTACATCTAGAGGAAACTGAACAAACTTTGACAAAGAACATGGCTTTCTGTCAAGTCGTCTACCAGAGCCACATGCAGGTCATCAAACTATGAAATAGATACTCTTGTAGTGATAATATGTCATTTTATCCACCCATACATATTCTGTTACCAACCTCTGAGGATGATAAATACTTGTGCGATCTCTACAATTCGATACAATGGCCAAATCTGTGATGTTGGAAGAAGTTATATACTTAAACGAAGAACTATCTTCCAGGTGACCTAAAATTCCATTACAATTCCTAGAAAGAAAACAAAGAAGTCAACAAACAAATCTCCAGGCAGCCTTTTCAACCAACCAAAGCATTGAACACAGGGAGAACACCAACCAGAACATACTTGTTCTTTTTTTTTCGTCCTCTCTGAGTTTCTCTTGCATGACAATTTTTTTTTTACTCAAATCTCACTTCACATAAAACCAATCTCTCTTCTTTCATTTGCTCCTCAATCGCATCTCTAAGTTTTCTTACATGTCCATGACCAAGAACATTAGAACGAAGGCACCCTAAAGCGCAACTCTTTGATGATAGAGAGAAATGGTAATAAGTATTTAAAAGAAAGGTTGGATGGTCTTCTGTACATTTTGTGTTGATTCATTTTAATGATAGATGTTATCGATATTTTAAGTTATTAATGCCAATCTTTTTGAATATGTACATTGAATAGTGACTAGCAACACGTATTAAAATTCCCATATCTGAGCAAATTCTCAAATATGACATCTAAGATATGCACAATATTAAAGAGGGACATGACGTCAAGGCCTCTCTAGGTCACACGTTCGTGAACTATGCTGAAGCTTTTAAGAAAACTAAAATTGCAAAAACAAAAAAAATAAAATAAAAAGCATTTTCGCAAATTCAAAATGTAGGCAAAAAGAAATTACCAGATTCCATAATATTCGGTTGTCTATTCATTTTAATGGCAGATGTCCTCGATATTTCCAGTTATTAAAGCCCATCATTTCGAAATGAACATTATTAATGAGGGACATGGCGTGAAGGCCTATGTGGGTGACACGTTCGTGAACTATGATGAAGCTTTTAAGAAAACTAAAACTATAGAAAAAAAAAACTATTTTCACAAATTCAAAATGCAAGCAAAACGAAATTACCAGATCCCATAATATTTGCCTGTCTATTCATTTTTATGGAAAATGTCCTCGAGATTTGTAGTTATTAAAGCCCATCATTTCAAAATGCACAACATTAAAGAGGGACATGACATCAAGCCCTCTGTGGACGACACGTTCATGAACTATGTTGAAGCTTTTAAGAAAACTTAAACTGTAGAAGCAGAAAAAATAAAATAAAAAAAAAAAATCGCAAATTCAAAATGCAGGCAAAAAGGCACTTTCATAGGTAAGGCACTTTAGTACTAAATGTTTTTCAAATTCAATGACATTTTTATTATTTGAGAAAAGGGGAAAAACATCTGACAACCTAGAAGGAAGGTCATATATGATGGACAACTCATTGGCAGAAGCAATAGTGAGAATGTGAATTGAGTATCTAATAATCGTGGAACTACGTTGTGTTTGAGTCTTCAACTTTTCCTTCATGTTCAAAATAAAAAACAAGGAAGGGTTGAATATTAGCCTGTCTATTTATTTTAATGGGAAATGTCCTTGAGCTTTCCAGTTATTAAAGCCCATCTTTTCGAACGTGTCTGGTCGGTTCTGACTTTTGAAAGCATATTTAATGTGTATTGGGAAGCGTTGAATGTAGCGGGCATGGAGCCCTATGTAACATATGTTACTACTATTTTTTTGTTTTTGTCGACGAGCGTATGTAGAACGTACGTAAAGAAAAATAATTCGACAATGCTATTTTTTTTGCACATGAGCCCTTGAAATTCAAATAGTCTGCAAGTTCGATTGTATATTTGTATATCGTGGAACTATCCGTGCTATTTTTAGGACATGGAACAACAATATATGAAGTTAGAGATCGCCACCCCAAGAACCCGTGATCCAAAAAATGTTTACTATTTTTTTTGTGTTTTTTTGTCCACCAGAGTATGTAAAATGACATATGTAAAGTAAACTATTTCGACAATGCTAATTTTTTTGGACATGATGGCCTTCAAATTCAATTAGTCCGCAAGTTCGATGGTCAATTTTTATATCGGGGAACTCTCCGATTGCCAATTTCCAGCCGCCCAACCCGGAACTTGCGATGCAAAAAATGGCTAAGTATGAGATGAGGGCTCCGTGCATGCTTTATATATCTACTTTATAAAATTACATATTTCCTATGTTTAATTTATGTTGTCCAGGAAACCTATAATTTGATAAATTTCAATGTCTTCTGTCAAGGAGCCCTTCCTTTAAAGAAAACTAATTCGGAAATGCTAATGTATACACCATAGTTCGATACGACCTATCCACCAAGACGCGTCCATAAAACTGGCTAAGTATGCAACCGAACGATGACCGGTCGAAATGATCATGGAACTCTCTGTGCTATTTGTAGGGCATGGAACAACATAAGCCCAATTTTCAGCCTGCCACCCCGAGAACCCGCGATCATTAACCTATGTTGTCCATAAAACCTATAATTTCATAAATTGCATTCTCTTCTGTCCAGGAGGCTTTTTTTAAATAAAAATAATTCGGAAAAGCTAATGTATACACCACACACGACCTGTCATAGTATGCAACTGAACTACAGTCACTTGGAATGACCACAGAAGTGCGAGAAACTAGAGTCAAACGCAGTTTACAACAAGAAAGTAAAAGGGAGAGAACAATTATATCTCCCACATAGCAAAAGGCAATTTCATAACTATGAAACCATAGTAACACATAATCCATGGAAAAAGCATCGATAGCTATGAAATATATTTTGAGCTCGACAAACTCTACTTCAAAGCGTAACAGATGCAATTGACATCGTCTACAATTCTTTACTCTGTTATTTTATCTTAATAAGCCCAATTTTAAACCCGCCACCCCCAGAAGTCGCGATCATTAACCTATGTTGTCTAGGAAACCTATAATCTTATAAATTGCATTATCTTTTGTCCAGGAGGCCTTCTTTTAAAGAAAACTAATTCAGAAAAGCTAATGTATAAACCGAACATGACATATCAAAGTTCGATAAAACCTATTCACGAAGTCGCGTCCATAAAATTGGCTAAGTATGCAGCCGAACGACGATCGCTCGGAATGACCACAAAAACATGACAAACTAGAGTCAAACACAGTTTACAATAGGAAAGTAAAAGGTAGTGAACAACTATATCTCCCACACAGCAAAAGGCACTCTCATAACTATGAAACCATAGTAACACAGAATCCATGGAAAATGCATCGGCAGTTATGAAATATATTTTAAGGCCGACAAACTCTGTTTCAACGCGTAACAGATGCAATTTACATTGCCTGCAATTCTTTAGTTTGTTATTTTATCTTAATAGTATTCTATGCAAACCGAAGTGAAAAAAAATTAACCAGAGATCCAACTGCAGATGCAACATCCCAACATTGCAAACCCTGGGCAAACAAGAAAAAACACCAAATAAGAACCCATCCATGAAGCACCAAAAGGATCAAGTGCAGCCGCAGAACCAGAACCCTGCAAAGTTGAATCAAGCAATAATAAACAACATACAACGAAGAAAGGAACAAGCAACAACCAGCCCCCCAGGAACGAGGATCTTCCAATCGCGACTGCAGAAACCCAAACATGCAAAGTGAAACAACACGAACAGGCAAGCAAGAACAACGAGAACATGCAAATAAGAAATCAGTGTCATGAACCAGCAATGGACTAGTGAACCAGCAATGCCGTCAGAGCATATAAATTTTAAAAATGAAAGAAAATGTCTTGTAACAAGCTTGTTAAGTAACCATTCAACACTACCAAGCCTATTAGGTAAACATTCAAGTCTGTCAGAAATGCACTATAAACATTTAAGAAATAAATTCAATGTGGCAGGTCTCTGACGTATCCCAAATAAATTGATATATTTTTTGTAACAATAGTTCGAACATCAAAGAATGTATTGCAAAGCCAAACTTTGGATATGCCACTGTATCAAACATTGCCATAAATTTACCTAGCATAAAATGCTAAACCAAACATTTGAATTAATTGTAGCATTAATCCAACTTTGACGAATGCATAACAAAATTTATGATTCAAAAAAGACCATATACTACCAAATACTTTGGAAATGCAAACACATTTTACATTAGGAATAGCGAAGGCGACAATAAGACCTACAATACTTTGTCCTATCAGATCTTGACAAATATGATACTTTTTATTATATAAAAATCAAAGTTTTCACTTCCCTTGTTCCAACAATAGACAATAGGGAAATATTTATAATTAACACAC
>ML779129.1:768326-789870 GCA_009831015.1 Picea engelmannii
CAATCCGCAAAAGGGGATTTGGTCCTTATACAATTACCGACTTGATTAATCCTCAATGGGGATTAATCTAATAATAAAAATAATAATAATGACAAGATTAATCCACAATGGGGATTTAATCCAATAACAAAATAATAAGAATGTTCTTCGCAGTTACATTATTTCAACAATTATAACCACCTTCACAACATCCTATGATGCACTCTAGTCATGCACCCTACCGAAAACTTATTTTCCTTTCTCTGTCACAAACTTCACTAATTTAACACAGATTTTGGTTCAGCCTCACACATGCCTCACTCAGAATTGCATTTCAAAATTCCCCCAAAATCCCTCAGTGCATCGCACCCTTGGCTACTTGTCTTCCATCCTCACAACTCAGCCTTAGTTATTCCTTTCCTTAGAACTTTTCCTTTGACTTTCTCTCTATGTCTTCTTTCTCAATTTTCTTCTACCCTTCTTGGTTCTTCACCCTTATGATCTTATAGGGACTCTAATGGTCACCATAACGAACCATTTCATACTTTAGGTGTTTCATGCCCCTTCATGAACCATCATTCCCAAACAATTCATCGTGCCCCTTCGTGAAACTGTTGCTCCCAAACGAACTTGTGTGCCCATCAATCATCGTGTCTTTTGAACCAACACACCCCATCCTTGGGTGTGTGCCCCTTGTGTTGTGTGTTTCCTTGTGTCAAACGACGAGACTCTTCGTGGGTGGGTCGATGGGGTGATCCAAACTCTTAGACGTTCCCATGTTACCAAGGGTAGATGGTTCTGCTCCTTGGGCACATGCCCAAGTCGCCCCGTACTTTCCCAAACAAAACCCATGTCTCCATCAAACTTTCTAATGCAAGTAAGGTGTGTTCCCCATTGATATCGTATGTCACAATTGTGCACCCAAGGTGTTCCTTCTCCCACCCACATGTATTCATCCACCCAACTAATTGTATGCCCCTTGTGTTTTCTTTCCTGACTCATCCCCAAGCCTTCCCAAGGAGTGTGCATGCTCAGTGGGTGTCAGGAGAGGTTGTATAGCTACCAACTTGGATTATTGAAATTTGAAATTACAACTAAGAAATTTCAATGAAAAAGTCCTGGCTTGACAATCACTCTTTATCACTAAATCACATTTTACTACCATGAACTCATTGATTTATATTATTTAAATTTGAAATTAAAACTAAGTAAAATTTGTGTTAAGCAACCATTGTTTGATTATTGAAATTTATATTACAATTGAAATTTGGGCAATAGCAAAACATGTACCAAAACCTAAGTTAAAACATGTACCAAAACCTAAGTTAAGACAATGACATATGATTTAAACCTAAGTTAAGACAATACCATATCATTTAAATTATTTTTTTTTACTTATTTTTTATAAATATATTAATTATATTAATACAGATTTACAATAAATTGTTCGAAAAAGTTTAAAAATATATTTTTAAATTATTTTTTTGTTAAATTATTGTTTATAAATATATTAATTATATTAATATAGATTTACAATAAATGGTTAAAAAAAATAAAAAATATATTTTTAAAACTTTATGTTTTATAATTTTTTTCATGCTATCCAAAATATATATTATATTATAAGAATTTTAACTAGTTTATTTGGATTATTTTGGATTAGTTTATTTGGATTATTTGTATAAATGATTGATTAATTTAGTTTTTAATTTGTAATCTTATGTTGTGATATAAAAAAAAAAATAACACCAAACTAGATTTTTTTTAATAATTTCATAAAATAAATGTTTTTTTTAAATTAATAAATAATATCCACTATATGTTTTCTTAATAATCTTTTTAAATAAATATTTTTTTTATCCCTTTACAAACTTTGTTTATTAATAATCAATTGACTTTATCATCCTTTCAAATTCTTAATACATATTTAATATACTACTACTTTATTCTTCTCAATACATCAGATTGTAAATGATTAGTGTATATTTTATTTTAATTAGTAATTTCAAGTTCTTAATATATATTTAATATACTACTATTTTATTCTTCTCACTACATCATATTGTACATTATTTAGTGTATATTTTATTTTGATTAGTAATGTGATTAAAAGGAAAAATATAAATTTTAGTGTTATGTACAGTGTTTGGTTTTTCTAAGCATAAAAGGTTTCACTTATTTCTATATTATTTTTTATTTTATTGTTAATTATGTTGTATTATAATTTTATAATAATAATAGTAATCTAATTTCAAAGTTATGGTTTAGTTAGATGTTAAATTAATGTATGAGACTTCCTTGTTTATGGAACAAAAGATACTCTTTATCCAATGCTTATATTACTTAAGTCTACAGAGCTACTTAAACAACTATCTAATACATTAAGCTTCATTAGTTCTTACTCAATTCAATATATTAGTTTTATAGGAACAAATACATAAGTTTGTATAGATATCCCCTTTGGTTTTTTGAAGTTTTTGATCATCTTAAATTGACATTGAGAAAATGAGGTTGTTAACTCATACCAAAGAACAATTGTTTAATTACCCATAAAAACATGGTAAAAAAAAGTAATGATCGTTTTTATTTTATGTTTTTGTCTTAATCAATCATCATTTTATGTTTTTCTCCTAATTCATCATCATTTTATGTTTTGTACTCTAAAATATGTTTTAAAAAATGTTTTGACTAAATTAGTGATGGTTTATTATAAACTATTAATTAAAACTATGATATAACATCGAATTATTTTTAAAGTGCATTTTTTTATTTGGTTGATTTAAAATTGTTATTTAAAATAATTAAAATAATTATTTATTAAAACTATTTAATTTTTATTTATGATTAATAGATAAAAATACAAATTCATCATTATTTTATGTTTTATACTCTAAAATATGTTTTAAAAAATGTTCTGATTAAATTAGTGATGGTTTGTTATAAATTATTAACTAAAACTATGATGTAACATCCAATTATTTTTAGAGTGAATTTTTTTATTTGATTGATTTAAAAATTAAATAGATTTAATAAATTTGAAAGTCATGTTAGCAATAATATAATATGTATATATAATTTTTTGGGAGAATTTTTTTATTGAATTATACAATTTTATAAAATCTTAGTTTTATCAAATCTTGTAAAATTTTGGTTAATCTTTTATTGAATAATAAAATATTGTAGAGTCTTGGAAAATCTTTTATTAAGTTATAAAATATTGGGATGTCTATATAATAATAAGAAAACATATTCATTAAATTGTATTATACTCATTTTACATGTTTGGGAAAAGAAACATAATTTTTCCCTCATAAAATGTAGAGATGATTTCAAAAACTTTTGCAATACACAATTGAAAGAATTAATCAACTTGTGAAACTCATTTAGCCAACTACACTTGTTATACAATCAATTTTCACAAATTATGTGGACCCTAACCATCCTCTTCAATACAAAGTATAACCACAATGAAACTAGTTGTTTAAAGCACTACCTAAAATAGAAAGCTCAATAATCTTTGCCTTAGTGTGCTCAACAACTTCAATGGATGGTTGTAGTGCATCCACACTAGAATATTTTCAGCATGGATCTTCAACAAAGTTTGCAACTCCACTAATTTGATGGGGAGTTAAGATGGATATATGTTGAGTGCATTACATGCCATTCATATGACTAAATTTACCTTACATGAAGTCCATTTTCATTTTTCTAACTTAACTTACACCAAATCCATGTTCATTTTCCTCTTTGTCTTCCTTTTCTTACAAAATTATTTCCCAATCTTGTTCCATCATGAAAAATTGAATCACATAGAGAACATCCCCTTGTGAGAATTCATGCAATCTATTATGGAATTCTCAAACATTTTTCTAGGACCCTTAAGGACCTGGCTTGTGTTTTCAACTCTCATGCATTCTCAACTTCACATACCACTAACTTCACATATCTTCACCCCTATATACCTCTCTGTATTATCTCAAAGACTTATAGTTCTTAATTGTCTAAAAATCTACCTAGAAATTCTTAGAGACTCCTTAAGTAGTGCTTACCTGTCAATCTATTGTTTTCTTATGTCGCTTGATTTTTTTTAACTCAAATGGGTTGTGGTCTGCATATGATTTTCTTGGAAATGGGTACTTTCCTAATGTTTGTTTGTTCTTTATTGTTTTTCAACAAGATACAATAGGAGGATGTGAGTTTGTGAAAATAGAGGACACCTATTTTTCTATCAATGGAAACCCTATGTTCATCAATTGATTCAAATCCTATTGGTTAATGACTATAGCAACATATAAAACACAACAAAATAAGGTTACATTTGTTTTTGAACAAGCTACAACTGATGGGCTCAGTGTTATAAGGATTTGGGCCTTCAATAATGAAAAGTATGAGGCATTATAGACTTCTCCTAGTGTAAATAATGAACAAGTGTTTTAGGTCCCACCTATGGTACCTTGGAATACACATCAAGCCTTCAAAACATTGACTTCTTTTTTTTTGTCTGTGTTTGTGTATTTGGGTCTCTTATTAACATTGTTTGTTTTTTCTTATTTTTTGGGTTGTTTTGGTGTCTCTCTTTTGTAATGAATTCCCTTGACTTTCTTGTCTCCAAGGAAAACAAGTATGGCATCATAATAATACTTACCTTGACAAACAACTATGTAAACATTGGAGGAAAGACATAATATGTGTAATGGGCTCACAATGATGGAAAAAAACTCAACTCTTAAGACGATTCATTCACCAATCCAACTGTTAAATGCTACCATAAGAACCATGTTAAGGTAATAGAGTGTACAAATGTTTATCTATGTCTAATTATATGCATACACATAACTTTTTGTATAAAGATGTACATATAAAACTAATCAACTAAAGATGTACATATAAAACTAATCAACTATGTAGTAGTAGTAAGAATTTCAAAAACAAATGGTGAACATGATAAGCATATTACAACAATTAAGACTTAGTTAATGTGCCCCCATAACTTCCTTGTACATTTGTCTACACAACTTCCAAATTCCGTAATAAGATAATTAGGAGTTTTTTCCTAACATGATGGGCATGTTTTGACACTTGATAAGACTAATGTGTAGCATCCTGCTCTTGCGTGCACTGAGAAAACTTATTCTTTGAGGAAACTTGCTCGCAAGTGATCCAAATTATTATACTTTTCGGCATTTGATTATGATTATGAGACATTATGAATTGATGACATGTTATTTTGTTGCATTGACATAGACAGGTGTTATTGATTCGGTTTTCCTGAGTGTGCAGGACTTTGGACCTTGAGGATGCAGAGGCATCGATGGAACCCCTTGGACTCCGAATCGAGTCAGGGAGTGGACTATTGGGGTTTGATTGTTGTATATATGACATTTGTGAATTTGATTAGATGATATGATTATGGATATATTTCTAACATGATTCGTTGATGATGGAAGCTAACGATAGCTTGCCTACCAGACTTACATGTGGAGTACAGGGGTCATGCACGACTACCAGAGACGTTGAGGGAGAGGTGTGGACAACAACCTTGCTTCAACCTACCAGCACTCCCGTCGTGGCTCGAATTGTAGGTTAACGATTACCTAGTTTGAGAAGACCCACGATATCGTGAGGGAAGACTACAAAAGTCACTCACGATGATTCTAAGGGGTGTGCAATAAGGAAGCGAACTTATTCCTTAGAGGCCCTCAGTCTCCCACAAGATCACCTAGTGGAGCATTGACTCCAGGGGTTTTTGATTTCTACCAAGTCAGTCAAGAGGTGAGTGGCACCCTTGGAGCACGTAGTGCATCCTAAAGGGCACGTCGCGCAAAGGAACCAAGTTGAGGTGAGTGGCACCCTTGGAGCACCTAGTGCGTCCTGAAGGGAACACGACATTGTTAATTAATAAATGGATGAACATAGATGGCCTTAGGATGAATAACATGACAAAAAAAATTAAAACAATTTCCCTAATAAAATGTTGCCCAGTCTCGAAAATTTAAAATCTAGGTCTAGGTGAAATTAGCGGTAAAAGAAAAATATTTATGTAAAAATAAAAATAAAAATAAATAAATAATAATTATAATCATTGTTAATCATGTGTCAAGAAGGGGGTAAGTAATTCTTTTAATTTATAGAAGTATTTTGGGGGATAAAATTTAAAAAGGGGGAAATAATTGTTTTATCACTTATGCTAATCAAATTTTATTTATTAAAAAGGAAAAAGGGAAAAAGGGTTAATTTTCTACACTTGCCAAATTGAGTTTTAAATAAAAAGGGGAAAGAGGGAAATCTAAAATAATTAGGAAACCGGGAAAAAGAGGGAAACACAAAAAGAGAGGGGAAACCCATCGAAAAAGAAGATAGTCTAACTTAGTAAGGTATCTAACATTTAAGAACTTTCCATTTTAAACTCAACTAGTAAATTAATAAGGGGGAAAGTCATTAAACCTTGTAAGGGAATATGGGAACACCTAGGAGAGATTCTTGGAAGGATTTTAGGTGGGTGAGGGAAATAGGGGTAATTAATTAATTAATGAAATTAATTTATGGAGGAATGAAGGGGATGGATGACACATGTATGGGGAGGAATTTTATGAATTAAATTATTAAACATTAAATTGAATGGGATTTTGGGAAAGTAAGGGACTTCGAAACTCTATATAACGGAGGGAGGAGAAGGATGATGGATATTTTTTGTCATGTGTAATGTTACACTACAGAATTTCAGACTTCACTGACTTAGCTTGTGGGAGTTGGGATACCCATCTCGGTGAGGAGTGGTAGCTCGGCCTTGCGAGGTAAGCTGGGAGCTAGTTGATTCTTTGGTTAGTGTGTGTGCCCCCTTTGCGGCTCGGGGGGCTAAGGGGGAAGAAGAGTACCCCTAGCGTTGGTTGGGAGGTACTGGTGAAGTCTCATAGGTCGGCAAGAGGAAGTTGCACGGAGCGCACGGGACATCAACTCAGAGCAGGCGATGTGGGCTATAGTACGCTTCCGTTATTTCTGCATGGTAGATTGTTAGTATGATTTATGCTTTTAGTTCTGTATGTTTAATTGGGTAAGGCAAATGATTGTCTTAGCATTCTAGTTGATGACTAAAATTTTCCCCATAGCCTTTAACTCGTTGTTGATTGATTCCCTTGGACTTCGATCCCTGCATGTATTGACCGTCCTATGGTTTATTGATTTGTGATGATTTGCAGTTTATTTTCGCCTTCATCCCTAGCTCATCAGTCCACGCCTGAGCAGTTGGCCAAGAGTCGGATCTACAGTGGTCACTTCGGTGTTAATAGATCTAAGGATCCAAACGCCCTTCTTTTCTATGCGTGGATGATGAGCGAAGGATGTTCCTGCCAGTCGTCTACCCTTATTGGTTGTTCCTGGTTGAATGTTTGTCTCATGCCTTCTAGAAAAAGAGTACCTCTGTGTATGGTTTTCTTAGCATCTTTGTTGGTTTATCTCTGGGCTTGTTTTTGTTCTCCGCGCCTTTAAGGGATTAACCCTGTATTTTCTTTGTGCTTGGTTGATTGAATCTATACGATATTTTTAATGACTTTTCCCAGTGGATATTCACGTTTTATTGAGGTCAACTCGGGGTTCTAACATGGAATGACTACGACAATGTTTTGTATGCTAGACAACGTGTTCTTCTATCATGCGATTTTTATTTTATATGTTCAATAGCTTGTCAATCATTATTCAAACAAAGAGTCATGTTGTTTTACACAAAAAATCTCTTATTTATCTAGCCATAGACTTAAAACAGTGATAGAATCAACCTTCGGTTTCAAACGATGATTTAGATCTAGTTTATGTTCGACCTTGTTGCCCACATTATCTTATGGCTACTCTATCTACGACATCATTGTCTACGATCTTATATCTGTGTTTTTATTGACTGGTCATTGGTTGGGGGTTAGGCTTCATTGTAAGATGTGTGACAACGATTTTTAATGACTTGTTGAAGGACCAATCTCTGTGTATTACATTCTTTAATGCGTTACATTGCTGGTTATTAGCTCTGCGTTTTTAAATGTTGAAGGCGTTTTCTTTACTGAATATATGGCTTTGCGATTTCATTATAATTGACAGTGATTCCTTACATATTGACTCCATTGGGGAATGCAATCTGGATTTCTTTTTCTTACCTGTGCGATTTTTAAATGAGCGATTTATTCCAGGAATTTTTACTCCAACGATTTTTACCCAAGAACTTCATGGTTAATACTTGTGTTTTAAAGGATAGTGAATCCCCTTTGAGTGAGTAGACAGTGTTTGGTATGATTGTGTTTTTTTGAGTTAGTTTGTTGGCTGCATTCTTAACCTTTTATGACATTGATTTGAGAAATGGCTGTGTTTTTAACACTTTTATTAGACTAGGATTTACCATTTCGTGTTGTGATTTTGTTATGTTCTAGACGACGATTTAATGACACAACTTGCTAAGTATTGTACCTATCGATCCATATATAGAAACTCTTCTTAACATACTTAAACCCTGCGAAATTACCTAATTATCACTCTGCGTCTTGACATGCTCCATCCGAGTTACCACGTCCTTCCTCTGCCATATCTTCAGGTAACTCTACCTTGTTTTTTTCTTAACCCGGGGACAACCTTTAGTATAATAGCTTTAAACAACCTTCTTACATTCACTAATGACCGAGATTTTCTAGTTTGAATAATAGCTATTTTTATATTACTCCTACAACAACGATTTTATCCTTTATGGTGTGACAATCTTTTACTTGATAATTCTAATTCGTCCAAGGGGCAGCCACTTGATTGTTTAAATTTAGATTTTGTGAAGGACAACAACTTACTTTTAATGACAACCTTTACACCCACCTTCCGACAATGTACTTGAATGAAGTATCATTTCTTTTACACTTACCTTCCTTATGTGGTTATGTGAGTATTCAGTTGTTCCAATCACACTGAAGGGTTTAGATTCGGTATTTCGGTTTCAGTTTTATTAGCGAGCCCACAAGATAAGAGAATTCACAAGATAGCAATTAATTCAGTCTTCCTAGATAGAAACATCGCGCCCTAGAGATAAATAGTTTAGACAATCATGTTATAGTCAACATTGTCGAAGGTTTAAAGAGCAACATAGATCTTTGAATGTGAAGTAGTTTATTTATTTAAGCGCATTTTAGTTCACCATTGTTAACTTCATGATAAAAGTAACTTTTGTGCGAATTGGCCACTTTTTCGGTCACATTTCTGGCAACAATAACCTTACAATAGTTCACTCCACAACACTTAGGCATCTCTCTTAACCGACAATGGTTTTTGGTTGTTGGCAAAGACGTGTATTAGCGCGTGTGTTTTTTATTGAATAACATCATCTTGCATGTTTTCGACCTGTTGATTGAGGGCGTAGGCGTAGGCGTAGAGTTCTTGTCAGTTATTTCGGCCCCTAGTGCATGGGATTTTTCTGGAGCCCTTGGTCCAGATAGGTTAGGTTGCGCCAGGATTATCATCGCGCCTATTGCCTGGGGACGACATGATCCTGAAGAAGGGGATCATGGCGTGCCCTATTGGGTAGAGGCGAATGATAACTTGTCCAGAGTCTTTGCTTCCCTTGCGGGTGTAGTTGTTCGTTGCTTGGATCGTAACGCCTTCATGCGTTGGGTAGGTGTGCCTTGAGGTTATAGTCCTGTCCGTCAAGGTCGTTGTGTCGGAAGGGGGATGTTGTCTCTTATCTTGTATGCGTGTCTTTTTTGTGTCAGGCGGGTAGTCGTTCCTCCTTGTTGTCCTACGCATGTTTCACCCAGTTTCCCCTGTGCCAGTGAGTGGGGTCATAGTCACTTGCTGCCTGGACTGCGTACTTGCATTCGTCATTAGTGGTGTGGTTAAAATGTTGTCGTTGTCGCTTTCTTTCCTAAAAACAAAAATAAAAGATTCACTTTCTGCCTCGTGTGTAGTCATAATGATTGGTGTCATTACATATGGTATCAGAGCGGGTTCAACCCTACAACTTTGGATCACCATAATTTCCACTACAATAAACCCGTGAGTATTAACCATTACGTTAATTAAAAACCTTAACGTGTCCATGTGGTGATTGCATTTAAAGGATGCCTTAGAGGTTTGCAACATGCTGTTAAGGAAGGAGGTGTGATGCCTCCAAAAGTTCCCACACCCTTGGAGTTGAACCCCCAAGGGGAGGAACAAGCCCTTGATTTGGATTCGCTTGTTGTAAGGGATGATGATGATATGACAAGGCCCTTCCAGGTAATGCAAAAGGGCCTTGATTCACCATCGGTATTGGGAGCAGGCCACGGCACCTGTACCCCTGAGGGTCCACAACGCTCCCTAGCTAGTACCGTTAGCATCCACCGAGAACTCGAGAGAGATGAGTCTTGAGTCCATGATTTTTGTGGATGGTTGTGTCTTCAAGGCACGGTTGTAGAGGAAGGCATTGTGCTTTAGGCTTTGCGATTATGACCTCCAGCACGAAGGTCTTCATGGCAGTCTTCAACTGAAGGGGAGCACTCTTCTATGGTGGAAGATGGTCCTGTCGCTTTTAGACATGAACGTCAACGACGTGCCTTGGGAATTGTTCGAGGGATGGTTCTAGGAGAGGTATCTTTCTGAGGAATCCATGGAGCGTCAACTCAATGAGTTCGATGCCTTGCAACAAGGCAGTCGCATGATGCCCAAGTACGAGGCCCATTTTGGAGCTTCTTCGGTATGCTCTGCACCAAATTGCCTAGAAACTTCACGTCAAGAAGTTCGAGTTGGGCCTTATGGTTAGAACTCAACTTCTACTTCAGGTACCAGGATTACTAGATCTAAGAGAGTGTGTTGGATTGTGGGAAGCCACATTACCACCATTACTGCCTAGAGGAAGGGGTCGGAGTTTCTGGATCATCCGGACCCACTACCGTGGGAGTTTTCGGTAAGGCCCATTGGATTCATGCAGTGGTGAATAACAGTCGGGCAGAGCACCAGTCAAATGCACTCGAAACATCAGGTACCGTCATTGACCAGACCCTTAGTATTTGATAGATCCCGATGCTACCAAGAGTTTCATTTCTGGTGAAACGCTAAAAAGGATTAAAAAGGAAGTCAAATAGGATGAGTTTATCTTTGTATAGATGGCTTCAAGAGCCAACGAAAATGTTGGAGGAAGGTTTACAGGCTATGCCCTTAACCCAGGACAGTTTTTCACCAGGCCCAACCTATATGTCATGATCTTAGGATCTTATGATGTTGTGATCGGTATGGAATGGTAGGAATTGCATGAGGCGATACTCAACTGTAAGATGAAACGGTTGAGCTCGGTCGATGATGAGGAATAGAGACACGTGATTGTAGGATAGAACTGGGGAGTTTCCCCGAGGTTCATCTCTTCCTTACAACTACGAGAGAGAATGTGCAAGGTATGTAAACTTTATGTGATCCTTGCGTTAAACGAGAAGGGACTAGCAAAAGGTTTAGAAAACCTACCAGTGGTGAGAGAGTTTTCATACATCTTCCCAGAGGAGTTACCTAGGATGCCGTCGGAGAGGGAATTGGAGTTTACCATATACCTTAAACCAAGGACTGAACCAATAGCTAGAACACCTTATCTGATGTCGACCCCGGAGTTATAGGAGTGAAGAATGAAACTCAAGGATTTGTTGGTCCTAAGACTTATACGTCCGAGTGTGTCGCCGTGGGGTGCGCATGTTATCTTTATACAAAATAAGGATGGGTCGTGGAGACTCTCCACTGACTATCGTCAATTGAACAAGGCGACGATCAAGAATCAATATCCATTGCCAAGGATTGATGATCTGTTTGATCAGGTGAAGGGTGCGACAGTGTTTTCCAAGATTGAATTTTGATCAGGGTATTACTAGTTACGGATCAGAGGATGACATCCCTAAGACCTCTTTTAAGACGAGGTGGGACATTGCGAGTTTATTGTTTCACCGTTTGGATTGACAAACGCCCCAGGGGTATTTATGAGTTTGATGAACAGGGTATTTCGTGAGTACTTGGACAAGTTCACCCAAGTATTATTCATTAACGATTACTTAGTTCGAGAAGAACGACGATGTCAAGAGGGAAGAATGCGATAGACGCTCACGATGAGTCTAAGGGGGGCGCAATAAGGCAGGGTCCTTATTCCTTAGAGGCCCTTAGTCTCCCACAAGATCACTTGGTGGAGTATTGACTCCAGGGGTATTTGATGTCTACCAAGTTAGTCAAGAGGTGAGTGGAACCCTTGGAGAATGTAGTGCATCCTAAAGGGAATGTCACGCAAGAAAAATGGATATAGACGAGTGGCACCCTTGGAGCACGTAGTGGATCCTGAAGGGCACGTCGCACAAGGGAAACAAATTGAGGCAAGTGGCACCCTTGGAGCACCTAGTGCGTCCTGAAGGGCACGTTGTGTTGTTAATTAATAAATGGATGAACCTATATGGCCTTAGGACAAATAACGCGACAAAAAAAAAAAAAAANTGGCGGTAAAATAAAAATATTTATGTAAAAATATAAATAAAAATAAATAAATAATAATGATAATCATCATTAATCATGTGTCGAGAAGGGGATAAGTAATTATTTTAATTTATAAAAGTCTTTTGGGGGATAAAATTTAAAAAGAGGGAAATAATTGTTTTATCACTTATGCTAATCAAATTTTATTTATTAAAAAGGAAAAGGGGAAAAAGGGTTAATCTTCTACACCTGCCAAATTGAGTTTTAAATAAAAAGGGGAAAGAGGGAAATCTAAAATAATTAGGAAACTAGGAAAAAACAGGAAACATTAAAAGAAAGGGGAAACCCAAGGAAAACGCAGAAAGTCTAACTTAGTAAGGTATCTAGCATTTAAGAAATTTCTATTTTAAACTCTACTAGTAAACTAATAAGGGGGAAAGTCATTAAAACTTGTAAGGGAATATGGGGACACCTAGAAGCGATTCTAAGAAGGATTTTAGGTGGGTGAGGGAAATAGGGGTAATTAATTAATTCATGAAATTAATTTATGGAGGAATGAAGGGGATGGATGACACATGTACATGGAGGATTTTTCTGAATTAAATTATTAAACATTAAATTAAATGGGATTTTTGGAAAGTAAGGGACTTTGAAACTCTATATAATGGAGGGAGGAGAAGGATGAGGGATATTTTCTGTCATGTGTAACGTTACGCTGCAGAATTTCAGACTTGACTGACTTAGCTTGTGGGAGTTGGGATACCCAGCTCGGTGAGGAGTGGTAGCTCAGCCTTGCGAGGCGAGATGGGAGCTAGTTGATTCTTTGGTTAGTGTGCATGGCCCCCTTGTGGCTCTGGGGTCTAAGGGGGAAGAAGAGTACCCCTGGCATTGGCTGGGAGGTATTGGTGAAGTCTCATCGGTCGACAAGCGAGAGCTACACGGAGCACGCAGGAAATCAACTCAGAGTGGGTGACTTGGGCTAAGGTATGCTTCCTTTATTTTTGCATGGTAGATTGTTAGTATAATTTATGCTTTTAGTTCTATATTTTTAATTGGGTAAGGAAAATGATTATCTTAGCATTCTAGTTGATGACTGAAATTTTCGCCATAGCCTTTAACTCGTTGTTGATTGATTCCCTTGGCCTTCGATCCCTGCATGTCTTGACCGTCCTATGGTTTATTGATTTTTGATGATTTGTGGTTTATTTTCTTCTTCGTCCCTAGCTCACCAGTCCACGACTGTGCGGTCAGTCAGGAGTCAGATCTATGGTCGTCACTTTGGTGTTAATAGACCTATGGATCCAAACGCCCTTCTTTTCTATGCGTGGATGATGAGAGAAGGATGTTCCTGCCAGTCATCTACCCCTGTTGGTTGTTCCTGGTTGAATGTTTGTCTCGTTGGACTTCTAGCAAAAGAGTACCTCTACGTATGGTTTTCTTGGCATCTTTGCTGGCTTATCTCTGCGCTTGTTTTTGTTCTTTGCACCTTTAAGGGATTAACCTTGGATTTTCTCTTTGCTTGGTTGATTGAATCTGTACGATCTTTTCAATGACTTTTCCCAGTGGATCTTCACGTTTTATTGAGGTAATCTCAAGTTTCTAACATGGAATGACTCGTTTTGTATGCTAGACAACATGTTCTTCTATCAAGCGGTTTTTATTTTATATGTTCAATAACTTGTCAATGATTATTCAAACAAAGATTCATGTATTTTTACACAACAAATATCTTATTTAGCTAGCCATAGACTTAAGACGATGATAGAATCACCCTTCGGTTTCAAACGGTGATTTAGATCTGGTTTATGTTCGACTGTGTTTCCCACATTATCTTATGGCTCCTCTATCTGTGACATCATTGTCTACGATCTTATATCTGCATTTTTATTGATTGGTCATTGGCTGGGATTCAGGTTGTATTATAAGATGTGTGACAATGATTTTTAATGACCTGTTGAAGGCCCAATCTCTGCGTATTACATTCTTGAATGCATTACATTGCTAGTTATCGGCTTTGCGTTTTTAAATGTCGAAGGCGTTTTCTTTACTGAATATATGGCTCTGTGATTTCATTATAATTGACTGCGATTCCTTACATATTGATTGCAATGGGGACTGTGATCTGCATTTCTTTTTTTTACATGTGCGATTTTTAAATGAGCGATTTATTCCAGGAATTTTTACTCCAACGATTTTTATCCGAGAACTTCATGGTTAATACCTGCGTTTTAAAGGATAGAGAATCCCCTTTGAGTGAGTAGACAACATTGGTATGATTGCATTTTTTGAGTTAGTTTGTTGGCTACATTCTTAACCTTTTATGACAGCGATTTGAGAAATGGCTGCATTTTTAATACTTTTATTAGACTGTGATTTACCATTTCGGGCTGTGATTTTGTTATATTTTGGACGGGGATTTAATGACACAAATTGATAAGTACTATACCTATCGATCCATATCTAGCAAGTCTTATTAACATACTTAAACCCTGTGAAATTACCTAATTATCACTCTGCGTCTTGACATGCTCCATCCGAGTTACCACGTCCTTCCTTTGTCGTACCTTCAGTTAACTCTTCCTTGTTTTTTTTTTACCCAAGGACAACCTTTAGTATAATAACTTTAAACAACCTTCTTACATTCACTAATGACCGAGATTTTCTAGTTTGAATAATAGCTATTTTTATATTACTCCTACAACAATGATTTTATCCTTTATGGTATGACAATATTTTACTTGATAATTCTAATTTGTCTAAGGGGAAGCCACTTGATTGTTCAAATTTATATTTTGTGAAGGAAAACAACTTACTTTTAATGACATCCTTTACCCCCACCTTCCCGAGATGTACTTGAATGAAGTATCATTACTTTTACACTTAACTTCCATATGTGATTATGTGAGTATTTGGTTGTCCCAATCGCGCTGAAGGGTTTAGATTCGGTATTTCAGTTTCAGTTTTATTAGCGAGCCCACAAGATAAGATAATTCAAATGATATCAATTAACTCATTCTTCCTATATAGAAACATCGCACCCTAGACATAAATATTTTTGACATTTATGTTATAGTCAGCATTGTCGAAGGTTTAAAGAGCAGCGTAGATATCTGAATGTGAAGTAGTTTATTTATTTAAGCACATTTTAGTTCACCCTTGTTAGCTTCATGATAAAAGTAACTTTTGTGTGAATTGGCCACTTGTTGGGTCACATTTATGGAAACAATAACCTTACAATAGTTCACTCCTCGTCACTTAGGCATCTCTCTTAACCGACAATGGTTTTTGGTTGTTGGCAAGGACGTGTATTAGTGCACATTTTTTTTATTTAATAACATCATCTTGTGTCTTGTCGACTTGTTGCTTGAGGGCTTAGACGTAGACTTCTTGTCATTTATTTCAGCCCCTAGCATGTGAGATTTTTCTGGAGCCTTTGGTCCAAATAGGTTAGGTTGCGCTAGGACTATCATCATGCCTATCGCGTGGGGATGACATGATCCCGAACTAGGGGATCATGGTACACCCTATTGGTAAGAGGTGAATGATAACTTGGCCAGAGTCTATGTTTCCGTTGCGGGTATAGTTGTCCGTTGCTTGGGTCGTAACACCTTCATGCATTGGGTAGGCACTCCTTGAGGTTCTAGTCATGTCCATCAAGGTCATTGTGTCAGGAGGGGGATGTTGTCTCTTAGCTTGTAAGCGTGTCTTGTTTGCGTCGGGCGGGTAGTCGTTCCTCCTTGCTATCCTATGCATGTTTCACCCAGTTTCCCCTGTGCCAGTGAGTGGAGTCATAGTCACTTTCTTCTTAGACTGCGTGCTTGCGTTCATCATCGGTGGTGTGGTTAAAATGTTTTCGTTGTTGCTTTCTTTCCTAAAAACAAAAAAAAATCACTTCTTGCCTTGCATGTAGTCGTAACGATTGGGTTCGTTACATAATGAGGGTGTGGATTGATGAAATTTATTGTCTAATACCATTTTATTATTCTTCATATAAATTTACTGGATGAAAACACCAAATATGGACAAATGAGACATAATATGGTTCTAAAGATAAAATTGTTATCCCAAATTTAATGAGTATCAATAACTAGAAGATGAGTACTTACAAGCCTAACATATAATTAAAATTCTATGAAAAATAACATCTAAAAAATAATTAGAAAACCATTTGGAAGAAAAAAATAAATTATTTTGTAATGAAATCCGTTGACATTCTGGTCTCTAAGGCCAACAAGTATGGCATTAGACTAATACTAAGTATAGAAAACAACTATGTAAATTTTGGAGGAAAATCCTAGTATGTGCAATGGGCTTCCAATGTTGGATAGAAATTCATATCTCATGATCCCTTCACTAATCCCACTATTAAATGCTACTATAAGAACCATGTTAAGGTAGCACAATGTATAAATGTTTTTCTTTGTCTAATTGTGTGCATACATAAAACCTTTTGTACAAATGTGTACACACAAAAAAATAATCAACTCTGTGTCCAACAATGCAATTTTATGCAAACCACACTGATGAGAGTGAACAACATTACTAGCAAGGATGACCCTATCAGCCCTAATATTTGGGTTTATGGACAAAATATCATTTATAACAACATTTAGGAAGGAGAGTGATGTTTCCAAATAGATATGCCACTCACATTTAAGAATAAGAGTAGTGTATTTATAAATGATGGGGAGTTATGTAAGTTTTCAAATATTTTCAAAGTGTCCCTTTCCAATATAAATGCCCCCACTTGTTATGTGAAATATGTTGAATTTTTCTAGTTAAATGCAGGCCCCCAAGTTGGTTTCGTACATACAATATTCTTATATTTATGTAGGCCTTTGTTTTTGGAGCAATCCCATATTCAATTACGTTTTTGCAATTGAAGGTATATGTCTTCTTCCCTTATTCCACTCAGTACATATCTAAGCACTTGTCTTGTGTCTCCATTGTTTAAGTGTGGCCACTTCACATATTGCTTTCAACCTATCTCAAATCAATTTTGGCATGAGAGATTGAACTTTGAAGTATTCCTCCTTATTGCAAGTTGGTTTGTTTTTTGATTGCGTCTACTACACCCAACCTGCCAGATCACTCTGATTCATCTTGTACCATCTATAGAAACTATTTTCTTATTTAGGGGCCTAATTACTACACCAAAATTATATGACATCCTATAGGATTCTACTTGTATAGAATCATATCATTAATGACTTTAGGACTCTACAATCCATTCAAGGTGACAAATAAGACAAGGAAACCTTACCAACAATTTACATTATAAGAAAGAAAATCAAATACCCATTGAAATCGCTTTGGGCACCTGTGGGGATATTACGCTACATCAACAAGCTTGTGTTGTCTTCTCCAAAACAATGTGAAACACTTTACTATCCCTATATGAAATGTTCTCAGCATCCATAATCACAAGAAAAGGGCCCTTCCTAAACCATTGTTCTATAAAGCACTAATGCAACACATGATGCAAATCGACCTTTTCTAATGATGCTCAAGGGTTCTCTCTAGTGAAAATCAAGGTCATGTGAAATAACTTGAAAAATGGTAGTTTTCCCACACACAAAATGTTGTAAACATACCAGTTCAACAACTATAGAATAACAACAAAAGCAACCTGAGTAGTAGCAGTAGGAATTTCAACAAAAATTGACAAACATGATAACCATATTTCAACAGTTAGTAATCAATTAGTGTGCCCCCATAGCTTCCCTATACACGTGGTTACACAAATTTCAAATTCCATAAGATAATTAAGAGATTATGCCTAACATGATGGGAATTTTCTAACACTTGATAAGATGAATGAGGGTGGGTATTGATGAAATTTGTTATCTAATACCACTATAGTGTTCCTCATAGTGATTCATTGCATCCAAACACATGAGATATAAGTTGATTCTAAAGATAAAACATTTATCCCAAATTATGATGAGTATGCATAACTAAAAGATGAGTATTTACTTGATATTTGCATATAATTAAAATTCTACAAAAAAATAGCAGCTACAAAATAAGTAGAAAGCCAAATCGTAGGAAAAAATAAATTATTTTTTAATGAAGGCCCTTGACTTTGTGGTGTTTGAGGGAAATAAGTGTGGCATCATAATAATACTCAACCTAGCGAACAACTATGTAAACTTTGGAGGAAATACCGAGCATGTCAAATGGGATCACAATGTTGGAGATAAACTCAACTCTCGGGCAATCTCTTCACCAATTCCATTGTTAAAAGCTACTATAAGAGTCGTGTTAAGATGACATAGTGTGTAAATGTTTCTCTCTCTCTAAATAAGTGCATACATATAACTTTTTGTACAAAGATGTACAATGTACATAAAACTAATCAACTATGTATCCAACAATGCATTTTCCCGCAGGTTGTACTAACAAGAGTGAACAACATTACTAGAATAGCATACAAAGATGACCCTAGAAGCCCTAATATGTAGGTTTATCAACTATGTATCCAACAATGCATTTTCCCGCAGGTTGTACTAACAAGAGTGAACAACATTACTAGAATAGCATACAAAGATGACCCTAGAAGCCCTAATATGTAGGTTTATGGACCAAATCTCATTTTTAATACCATTTCTGAAGGAGAGGGATGTTTCCAGCTAGATATGTCACTCGCATTTAAGAATACAAATAATGTCTTTATATATGATGGGTATTTATGTAAGTTTTCAAATATTTGAAAGGGTCATTTTTATGTTTAAAGGCCCCTACTGCATGGGTGAGGGAGACAATTTATTTGATGTGATTTATGAACGCATATATCCTTCTGGTAGTAGGGTAGGAGCAGGTGGAGGAGCCATGTTTTGGAAGTGGATGGAAAAAGGAATGAGCTCACATGGATATGGATATGATATTGTCTTGTATTAGAACCCATCCACATCATCTCTCATTTCTTCTCATCCTCATAAACTTGTTGAGATTACTCGTTTTTTTACAACATTGTATGAGTATGAGAAGAGGTGGGAAATTTTAGGGTTGATATTTGAACCTAGATGGAGAGAATACCAAATTATTCTCTTAACCATTCCAAGTAGACCCAAGTCACATGGAATATGATAAAATTAAACCATATGTGCCATAATTATAGTCAAGTCACACTAGAACTTTAATGCACATTAATATTATATTTTGATGTCTAGGGGTGGATTAAACTATGGAATTCCTCATCTTTAGAACATAAGACACAAACATATTACAACATTGAAATTGTATTAAAGGATCCTCCATTGTTTCCCCAATTCCTACAATTGCTAAGAACCTGACAAACATACAAACTGGACACCCAATTTAAAATTTTCACTTAATTGTTTAAAATCATTAAATAGTTTGCCTAAATTTGAGTATTATTATTGAGTTTTATAATTGGAACATCACAAGATCACAAAATTAACACATTTATAAAATAGAATCAATAGGAAAACTTGAGTTGCCTCAAATATAAGTTTAAATCTCAAAATATAATTTTGAGATAGCACCTAAAGCCCTATTACAAATTAGATAATTAATCCAATAGTGTAAAGGACATGTAACCTAATCTAATAAGACATGGACAATAAACTAAAAGTTGAAACATATTGATACATTAGAGCCTATTTTAAATTTCCAAGTTCCTTGGAACCAAAAACCTACTTCTCCATTTAAACCAACAATATAGATATAAATAACACTCGAAATACAATTTTATTCCTCCACTAATTATTGAACAACATAAATTTTAAAGACCCTTTAGTCAAGGTTAAAAACTAGTTATAATTTTCAACTTACAAGCTAATGCAAAAGTGTCTCCCTACCCAACAAAATTTGTGAAGCTTTTGACCATGACTGAAAACTTATTAAAAAATATTTGATAATTTACTACTTAGCTATGAACTGCAATTTTTATGTTTATTTTTTTTTAATTTAAGTACAACTTTTATAACACAAGTTTCTTTATTTTAACTATAATAATACTAATAACAATAATTACTATAAATTAAAATTTTATGTTAATTACTATTATATTGAAACTTATATTGATAAATTTTAATTGTACAATATTTAATGTTTATTTTATTTGGATATGTTTTGCAGATCAGGTGAAGATTTAAGGATAACCCTCGAAAAATTTCATGCATCTTAGTTCAAGGAGCAGGTGAATTTCACCTTAAAATAAAGCTTGATAGATTTATTTTTTAATATAAATTACCAATACCAGAGAATTCCACAAGTAAAGCTCAATATTAAATAATATAAATTACAAATAAGTTATGGTAAATAATGCCCCTCTCTCTCTAACAAAGGTATAAATAGAATAGATTTTCATTGTTAAGTTAGCAAATATTTTCTACGTGCCACTTCATAATGGTTACTCGAAACGCAGAGCATCTGACGTGGAACAAGTTTCTCCTTAAAATTGATAGGCCACTGTTTTCTAAAAATCGATCCACTAGTACTTCCTCTTCAAATTGAAATTTTAATTCAAAATTTGAAAGAGTTTTAAGAGAGAAAAAACGCTTAAATCACAATTTACCACTAAAGTTTTAAGAGAGAAAAAACGCTTAAATCACAATTTACCACTATTGAAGTTACCAATTTGGATTTTGGATTATTGAAATTTGAAATTGCAACTAAGAAATTTCGACGAAAGAACCATGGTTTGACTTTCACTTTTTATTACTATATCACATTTTACTAGTGTGAACTTATTAATTTGTATTATTAAAATTTGAGATTGTAACCTAATAAAAATTGAGTTAAAGTGTGTAAAAAAGGTGATGGAGTGTATTAGGTGATAGAGTATATGGTTAAGATATTATGTGATGTGAAATCATCTATTCCAAATCCTTTACTTATGTTGTGTGCTTTATAAGGAACCTTAATACTAGAAAAATTTGACCAAGTCAAAAAAAAAATATTTAAATAAACAACTATAGTTTAGATTATTGAAATTTTATATTATAATTAAAATTAACAATAACAAAACATCTTTCTAACAATAACACTTGGATTAAAATTATTTGTTGATAAATTATTTTTTATAAAAACATTAATTATATTAATATAAATTTAATATAATTTCTTTATATATATATATATATATATATATATATATATATATATA
>ML779129.1:790092-843684 GCA_009831015.1 Picea engelmannii
ATATATATATAAAAAATCCAAAAACATATTAAAATTATTTGTTTAATAAATTATTTTTTATAAAAACATTAATTATATTAATATAAATTTAATATAATTTTTTTAAATATATATATTTTATATATTCATATAATCCAAAAAAATATATTATATTATGAAAACTTTAACTACATTACATAAAAAAAAAAAATATATATTATATTATAAAAATTTTAATTATTTTATTTGAATTATCTCATATAATGATGGATGAACTTATCTTTTAATTATTGATTCAGGTTTTTATTTATAACTTCAGTAAAAACAAATTACAAAATAACATCAAACTACATGTCCTCTAATCATATATTATATTATGAAAACTTTAACTACATTACATCCAAAAATGTATTATATTATCATAATTTTAACTACTTTATTTGAATTATCTCATGTAAATGTATTATATTAAGTTTAACTACTTTATTTGAATTGTCTCATCTAATGATGGATGAACTTATCTCTTAATTATTGATTTAGGTTTTTATTTATAACTTCATTAAAAGCAAATTACTAAATAACATTAAATTACATGTCCTCTTAACAATCTCACTGAATAAATATATTTTAAAAATTAATAAATAATTTGAACCTATATATTTTCTGAATAATTTTATTAAATAAATATTTTTTAATCCTTCCACATTAACAATTCTTTGTTTGTTAATGATCAATTGAGTTTTGTTTAATTTTTTAATACATAGTTAATATACTACTTTTTTTTTTCTACTTTTTTCTCAATAACTCTAGATTCTACATTGTTTGAAACTTTTTTATTTGTTATTTTAGTAATGTTATCACCCAAAAAAATTCATTGTATAAAGTGCTTGGTTTTCCGTTTAATTTTATCAACTATGTAATGCTTCAGTTATTTCTAGATTATTGTTTATTTTATTTTTAGTTATTTTACGTTATAATTTTATAATAATACTAGGAATATAATTTAAGGTCATGGCCTAGTTACAAGTCAAATTGATGTATGAGACCCCATTGTTTGTGGTATAAAGGACACTTTCTATTCAATGATTTCATTGTTTAAGTCTACAAAACTTTATATACCCTATCTAAACAACTATATAATACATCATGCTTTATTAGTTCTTACTCAATTCAATATATTAAATTCAATATATTAGTTATTTTTTCCATTTTATAAGATCATAAAAACAAACACATAAGTTTGTACTGAGATCTCCTTTAATTTTTTGAAATTTGTATTCATCTTAAAATCACATTGAAAAAAGAAAATTGCTAGCTCATGCAAAAGAACACTTGTTTAACTGACCTTAAAAACATTTTCTAAGAAAGCAATCACCATTTTTCTTTTATGTTTTTTTCTTAATTCATCATCATTTTATGTTTCTCCACCTAAAATATTTTTTAAAAACATTCTCCCATACATAAATTAGTGATTGTTTATTATAGAGTATTAACTAAAACTATAAGTAACATTACATTATTTTTAGAATGCATTTATTTTATTTGATTGATTTAAAAATGTTATTTCAAATAATTAAAATAATTATTTACTAAATATATCTAATTTTTAATTATGTTCAATGTATAAAAAAGACAAATTGAATATGGTTCCAAAGAAATATACTTAAAATATCATCAAACAATTTTTTCAGTGGTAAGTTAGTGTAAGATTCTACAAATGAAGGGAATTTAGAATAAAGTATTGATTTTGATTTGAATGAAGATTTGGATGCAATTAAGAAGTTAATCAAGAAGAGGTTAGCCAAGAAGTTGATGGAGCGGAAACTAGTAGTACGAAAAAACAAAAAGTGAAAGGGACTTTACAGATGATTGGAAGACAAAATATCATTGGGTAAAATGTCTATTTATGAAAGGAAATATTTTATGAAATGTGAATGGAGTGAAACATGTAAAGAACATGGTATATGGGGAATTGGTAATGGATATGCTTCAATCCAACCTTACCGTCGTCCATGCAAAGTTAAATGCTCATAAGTTCTCAAGGAAACAATGCATTTGTGGGAATTAAAAAAAAATTGAGAACATATAAGTCAAATCAATGATGCTAATAAGGAGAGGATTATTACAATAATAAAATTTTCATATCGGGTGGACTAAGAAGATTTGTTGTATTTCAACATAAAAGTCTTTGTGTTCCCTTTTCATTTCATTAAATGTGCCAAACATGCAAAGGCATGTACATTATTCATCATATACAAATCAAATGATAACATTTGAATTTCTTCTTTCTAGTTTTGAGTACCTTTAAGGGATCATATAATTCAAAAACTACTAGAGAGTCCTTTCATATATTTTATGCTATATGAAAGTAATGATGGTGGCTTGGAAAACCATATTCTTGTTTATGCAAAAATTACAGATTGAGAAGGTTTAGTGTTGTGAGAAATCTTACCCTGCAGGCACGCTAAGCTCTCCTTTGGACCAAGACTCCTATCTTTGGTCCAAATACAGAAGTGAATAAGTGGTTACTACTTTCCCTATAGATCTAAATCAATCAATAAATAAAGAGAGAAGAAGAATGTGATGCACCTTATTGCGATGTTTTTCCTCGTTGCTCCAATCCCGACACTTGATCTCCAAGCTCCTCAACGCAATTGAATTCCTGCAAAGACTAGAAAAGGAACTATTCTTCCTACTCTAGATGATTAGATAAATAAATCTATCTATAAATACTGAAACGACAATAGACAAGGAAATGTAGAACACATGAACTTGAAGGGAATAGGCCAAGTTGATATTAATTGGAAATCCAAAGAAGGCACTTACAAAGCATGATTGACGATGCAATCACTTCTCCAACCTCTCCTAATCCAGCCCTTGCATGAATCTTGACATAAAAATGTTGATGCTTCCTCCAGAATCAAAGATTTTATACCTCAAATCTCACCCCGTTCACCTTGGAAATACCCACAATATATAGGCTTTGAGAGGTGCAACCACCATGACAAAAGGAAGGATATGGTTGAGGATATGGATCCTTACGTAGGGATTTTGATCCTAAGATAAATCTATAACATAGGGGTCTAACAAAACCATCCTCATCCAAAGAGATATGGCCTTTAGGAAAAGGTGGGAGATCCCTTGATTTGCTCTAACTAGACTGGTGCTCCCTGAGAATTGCACACAGGGTGCCATTATATAAAGTGGTGGTCCCCTAAGATGCAAAGGGGGAACCACCCCATGAAGTGTCACTCCCCCAACATGTCCAAGGGGATGCCACCCTTCATAAATGCCCAAACAGTGGTCAATTTTCCAAGAAAAAGGTGTGCTTTTGGCCTTGAAATGGTGGGTTTCTTCCTCCAATATGAATTAGTGGTCATGGAAAATGTATTTCATGGTCTCAAGGGGTTTAAACACTAAACAAAGTGAATGTGACACTAGTTAAGGTACATACGACACTTGTGACAGTGCATGCGACACTTAACAAGGTGCATACTTTACTTTGTGACACTTGTGATACTTAGGGTGAGAAACTCAAGTGTGACATTTTGGTGTGTAACATATGCCCCCTAAAGTGTGAGGTCAGAAGAGAAACTAAAGGGAGAAACACTTTACAAATTATTCAATGCAAGGGTCATGGAGTAGGAGAACCTGGTAGAAGATGCAAACAATCATCAGTCGGTATAAAAATACGTTCCATTTTTTAGGCAGTCATGCCTGTGTTCGAAATATGAGATGATTCAAAGCATGGTCGCTGACCAATACACTGTGGATCCATGAAAACACTGACTAAGGTATGGCCACCAGAGATATAATTTGTATCCATACCTCCATGACATGAATTGATCACAACCACGAAAAATACAAAGTGGAGCTACAATAAGACAAAACATAGCCACAAATCAATATATAGTGGATCTATCTAATAATATGTATATCAGTCAAATGATCTCCATCGTAACCTTAGAAAATTAAAGAACAAGGTGAGTATTCAAACTAGGGTCTTTGACCCGATCCCAAAATAATACGATTCTATCCATGTGAATAGATGATTTGATGTCGAACATGGTAGAAACCAGTTGATTACGAGTCATTGAGGTATACTATTAACAAGTGTGAGGGAAATCACCATTAATGTCAATGAATTCCAAGGTACCTATAGTAAATTCCATCGAATGTGAATAAATGAGCTGAGGTCAAACATTTGTGGAATCATTCGATCAGAGTTCAATGATGTAAACCTATTGTCAGAAGTGAGAAGGCCTACCATTGAGGCATGCAGGTCCTAAGGTACTAACTGGTTTCAAAGTCTAATTCCCATATAATGTGCTAAAGTTGAAAGGAACAAACTCGTCGAAGGAGGACCATGATGTATCCCCCATCATCGACATGAAACTGACACAAGAAAGTGATGTGAGATGGTGGATCGAATGAGTATGGACTCACACAGGAAATGGAAATTGGTAATACTATATAGGGATGTTTTGAGGTGAAACTTGCCTTGAACATGATGAGCCACATAAAGTGACTTGGAAACATTGACTTGACGAGTACTAAGAACGTAATGTGATGACAATCAGAGCACTCTTCGACTGGAATGAAAAAGTATAAAGACACATGGAATTGGTATGACTCAGAGATAAGAATATTACCCAATTGTAATATGAGACGCAAACATGTGCCATGTTCAAGGGTGACAGTAACTTCCATAATGGATTCCAAAAAACTTGACCCATTTTCTTCAATTTTTTCTCCCATCCAGATAGATGAGTACATCTTTGTTTCTTAATGAGATCGAGGAGGATAACATATGATTAGTATACTTCATCCTTCGAATGAGTCCCTCATCATATGTTTAATGAACCTCATGAAGGAGGAGATTGTTCTTGTATGGGTCCTGGAGATTGGAATCACATAGGTCCTTCGATGCATAGTTTTACGAGCCCGAAGAAGGTAAAATCGATGGTTTTTCATGTTTAGAGAGTCTGAAAATACCTTAAAGATGACTCCATGAGTTAATTTTTCGTAAATTTAGTCTCCCAAGCCTAAAAAAATTGTAAAACAATGCAGGGGAGAACTCTTCTAATCATGTTTGATTAGATTAGTGATTTTTCGTAATTAGTCTCGCGAGACCGAAAAAGAGATAAACTACCACTCAAAATACATCCTTTCAAACCTTTTAATGAATTTCAAAGGAATCAAGATCACTCGAAAATATTTTCATGTTTAGGGAGTCTGAAAAGAGCTTAAAGGAGACTCCAAACAATTCATTTTTGGTATATATTTTATGAGTCTGTAAAAGAGATAAAAGTATACTCGATAACCTATTCTCGTGTTTTAATGAGCACGAGAAATAAAAAAGTATGAGCTTGGTAACCTATTCTCATATAATTACAAGCATGAGAAAGATTAAGGACCGATCTCGGTAACCTATTCTCATGTATTTACGAGCATGATAAAGAACAAAGACTAAGATCGTTCTATAAAAGACTACTACATTATGATGGGAAATACCCTCAAGTGAGGATCACTCCTAGAAGTGTGTCTCTCTAGAGGTATTTTTCCCCAACTTGTGTGATGGAAGCTAGTGTCTTCGCTCCAGCATGATGTTCAAAGGTTGGAGACCTGGCCCCCAACCATCGTTTCCTCTAGTGAATCTTCTTCTTTCCTCATTTAGGCGTCTGGTTACTAATAGGAATATTTTCACTAAGCGGAGGAAAAGAAGGTTCAATTATTTGATCCATAGTGAGACTCGATTCAGATGGAAGGAGGGTCTATTTCATTTTTTAACAAGATTAATAGAGACAATTAACAATGCTCGTAAGCGTCTATTTGATTTTTTAATGAGCTCGACACAGGAAAAAAACTATGATCATCGAGACCAGGTACTACCAAATGATCAAATAATTCTAAGGATTGTCACACCTGAGTTGAAATCATATTTAACATGGAAACCTACATGGTGGTAGGAGTGGGAAAAGGAGAAACCCCCATGAGCAAGGAATCCTTAGGAAGACCTACGCCTACACTCTCAAGACTAGAATGTCCCAGAAAAGAGACATTATTCATTGCAACATTGTGGAGATCTGGAGTTGTATATTGAAGTTGGTCAACAACGATAATTTTTCCTTGATGGGGAAATCGTAAGATACGGAACATTGTAGATGTGAATGCACTCATTACATAGAACCAACTATGACTAAGTAAAAAATTATAATCAAGGGATTTGTAAACCACTTCGATATCGATCGAAATAATATTACCCTTCAATGTCACAGTGAAAGATTGCAAGAGTCTGTGAGGTTGGAAACCATGTCCATCAAACGCTTTCAAGGTGGTAGGGGACTGGTTAAGTTTAGGATAACCAAGGGATCTACCACAAGCCAAAGATATGACATAGGTGGAGGGTCCCTCATCCAAAACAATGCAATGCATGTTCTTCCCACAAACTAAAATTTTAATTTGTAATGTGAGGTGCTGTGAGAGACTCTCCTTAAAATAGTCCATATTAAACATAATCAGATTCGACTCTTCCAGATCCATAGCTCGAATAGTTGACAACAAAGTTCTACGTTGACTTGGAGAGTTATGTAGACCTTCGAGGGTTGAAATAACACAAGGTGCTTGTGAAAAATCTTTAATGATGTTGTATTCTTGGGCAATGAAGGAATTTGGATTAAATGTCTCCTTTTGAATTACGCACTTGGGCGAGCGCAACAGACCCTCATAAATTGGCTTCTCAATCTAAAAAGGATTGGAATATAGAGGAGGAGAGGATGTGGAGGGATGATCAACAACCTTTCCTTTACTTTGATCACCTAGAGGAGTGTCATAAGTATTTTGTCAAGTCATTACATTAACATGCTTAAACATGTATACCTCATAGGTTCTTGTGGAATCATCCCCATGGTGGGAATGACATGTGTTTCCCCCTTGCGAAGGGGCAAGATTTTGTGGAACCAAATGTTTTTGCTGAACTGGTTGGGAGGTACCCTTTAGAAATTTAGAGACAATCTCATGATGAGGGAAGTATTTAATGTAGTGGTATTCCTCACAAATCATGCAAGGAAAATTAACCTTCCTATTCGTTTGAGTATCGACAATATTTGGATTATCCTGCTCATTAGAATATTTCTTAGATTTAACATTTTTTTTATTCATAACTCATGGTTGTTGAGATGAAATGGATTGGACCACATTCACCTCGGAGGTTTGAGTAGGAGTGGAAGTAGTTGTGGTGCTTGAAACATAACCTGGTTTTGGATCAAGTCTTGATGGATCATTCGAAGAACGAGGAGTGTTAGGGATCATATCGTAAAGTGTGCCAGACTGGGAATATACGAAGTCCAAATACTGCACACGAATGATATCCTACTCCTCAGTAACAACATTTCATATATCAACATCACGAGAAATGGGAGGTGATCTAGCGACTTTGTAAACCAATCGATGAGGAGTTGGTATGGAATTGGGGCTTTAATCAACCGTCGTCACCATCTCCACTCATGAATATGATCAAATATGAGGGTGTGAGAGGATTTCCGGATTGAGGTCAAAATATATATACTTGTATCGTACTATATAGGCAACTGAAAGTGTGTCATAAAATCCATGGCAAGAGAATTAAAGTTGACAAAGGAGTTAAGTGGCAACTCAATATACCATTTTGTTGATGCACCTGTAAGTCTTCTCTGAAAAACCCTAAGAAGGATGGAATCATCCATCAAATACTAGGAAGAAAACCATAAATGGAAAGTCATAACATTATTGTTAGGATATTCCCCATGTTTTCTGTCGAATTTTGGGATATTAGGCGGTAATTTGGTAGGGATGGTGGGCCAAAATGGGGCATGTTGGATGGGATCAATTGTCAAATGCAATAGATATGGTAGATATAATGTAGCCAAGAATGGAAGTTTTTGGTTAGATTGTGGATATTTGTGGTAACCATATGACAGGGGAACACTATCAGGACCATATCCAAGTTGCAGAGAGATGGAAAAACTAGATGGTCCTCTCATATATGGTGGTTTCCCAGGTTGTCCACCCATGTAAGGTGGTTTTCCTAATTTTTCACCCATATAATATGATGGAAATACTACATACTGAGATTGATCTGATGGTCCCCCCCATGTATTGTGATTGAAAGGACTGTTTCATTTGAATCACGAGGTTTATGGATTGATAGGGAAAATTTTCTTGTGGAGGAATGACCACCGGATTAGGTTGAACCCACAAAGGATTAGCAACTCCTAGAAATGGATATCCAAGATACAAGCCAGTGGTAGTAGGGATCGAAGGACTTGAAGGACTGTATTTACCCTAGAATTTTTGATGTTGAAACCATGTAGGTTTCTCCCCAGTAAAAAAATTCCCTGCAGCTGAAGCTTGCCCCCCTAGTTGAAAGTTGGACTCCCATTTAAGATTGACCTCCAATGTAGGGTGAAATCATTTGTGATGTGTGATATGGATTCTATGTAGCTTGTGTAACTATGGTTGTGTGAATAACTTGACCACCATCCATCTGACCGATGGAATGACCAAGTAAAGCACTTGGTATATGCATGTGCGGAAATAGTGAAGCTAGAATATTACATGACCCATGTGTGAAAAGAGATGTATTTGTAAGAGGTTGAGTCGGGGTTAACTGGGTAACCGATGTTTCCAATAAAGATGAAGCACCAAAAATATCAACTACCATATTTGTGGAAAAATATTGTTGGACAACTGAGAGGGGGGTGAATCAGTTGTTATTATGCTTAAACAATTATGCCCATTTTAAAACTCTTTACAAAACACTCAATGAAGATCAAAATAATGCAAGGAAGTAAGCAATAGAATATTCAACATCAATCACACACATGAAATATACAAAGACAGATATTTCCTGAGGAAACCCATAAAGGGAAAAACCTCTTCTTCTTGATATGATAAGTAATCTTTATTTTTTGTACATTATCATTCTTATGAGCTCCAACTCCTCTTGAGGCTACAACCTCAGTTTTACAAGCAACAACTTGCTAAGATAACCAACTCTCTGGTTTCTCTAGCACCCACTAGAAGGAAGCACCAACTCCCTGAGTGTTCTAGCACCAACTGGATGGAAGCACCAACTTCCGGTCACACAGGCACCAACCTGTATAACATAGAACAATAGTTCTCCCTTGCACCACCCTACCACCCTGGTTTTTCTGGATGTAACCAGATGGAAGCTACAACTCCCTGTGTTCAAGCACCCACTTTAAACTCTGAGGAAAACAATCCTCCCCAACACCTCCCTACCACCTTGAAAGATAAATGTTTGCTTACTGAAATATATTACAGTGATATAGTAAATATCGATGGCTTACCAGTCTCATCATTGTTTTGCTACATTGCTCTGTTCTTCCTGCATTAGTGTCCTTCTCACCTCCCCTACACTTTTTGTTCCTCTACCCTTTATGCTCTGTGCGCCATATGAGTTCTAAGCACTATGCCTCTTCCTTCTCTTCACTGTGCCACCATTCTACCCTTTGGGTTGTTCACTGCGTCTCGTCTTTCCCCCAGCATCACCCACAATCTCGATCACTACCTCTTCTCTGTTATACATATCTTTCACATGGCGAGTCCTCTGCATGATCATCATGGAAAGTCTTCGTCTTCTCTAGAAGTTATGATGAATGTGTCCATCATCAGTGGGCATTACCCTAAGATTCCTTGTCTTCTCTGGCATTCGCAACTCTTCATCTTCTCTGTCAGTTAGAGCCAATCGTCTTTGTCTTTTTTGGCTTCTAAGCCTCTTCCTTCATGTGACCACTGACGGTGACCAAACACCTATTCAAAAGGTGCTTCCCGAACTCGGGCTTGTGAGTGCTAGATCCATTTCTTCATATGACCTTGGGCGATGGTCTCTCGTGACCAAATGATTGTGGGCGCGAGCTCTCTTCATGTTAGCCCCCTGTTGCATGTGACCTCAGGCTACATCCTTGCATAGGCAAATGATTGTGAGAATGTCCAAGAGTGGTTTGGGATCAACCACATTTCTCCTAGCAATCCACCTCCAGTTGCCATGTACCCTTTCTCCAAAACCATGGTTTCAATTGCGACCCGCTCAAAAAAAAATTAAGACTCAAGCATGTTCTAACCCCACAATGTGACGAGATCGTCGATCTCACGATGTTGACGATGCTCCTTCTATCAACGAATATGATCTATCTTCCTTTCTTTCCTTATTTCATATGTCCAGGCGCGATCCTTAGTCTCAATGATGAGGTGACATGTGGCCCTCCAAACCAACAGACGAGATCAATTTCTCCTTTCTGGCTTCGAGAGTTTCGTTGATTGTACAAGAGGGTATGTTGACACATACCCTCCTGCACAATCAATGATCATAAGTGACTTTGACACTTTAGGACTTTAAGATGATCACTTCTTCATTCTCCTCCGGAGTGGTCACCTGGTGAATAAGTCATAGGCAGTGGAAACTACTTGTTGTCGGTTAACACTTCCACTTACACTGTCCTTCCATTGTACTAGATCAACGATTGAGAATGCATACGAAATGATATTCAAATCGGACGACTCGTATCCACTTTGGGACTTCGGAATTCAGGACTTCGGGACTTAGGGCATTTACAAGTGGTAAAACTGCTGAAATAAAACTCCCAGAGTGACGTCACTTGATGATGTTTCATGAGCCTAGTAGTTGCCACGTTTCACTCAAATTTGTAATTTTCACATACCTAAAATGTCGAATCAACTTGACACTTTTCATTATCTGATTGCGCCATGTGTCCTTCCTGACGTAGTCTTGCTAACGTGGATCATCATTCACTTTGAGAATTTAGCCTTTGGGACTTCGGTTATTTCGAATTTTCAGGTCACCAATTCTTTCGAAGCAAGAATCCCTGAGCAATAAACTCCTCGCAACTTTTAGACCTGAACTAAACATTGTTCGTCAATCATGTTCTTAGATCGATGACTCGATCTTTCTGCGATGCTACTTTTCTATCTTATCTTGTCCTTCCAATTCAAACTAATCTGACGGTTGTTGTTTACTTTGGCTCTCCATCTCTCTGGACTTCGTGTTTTTCAAGTCTCAAATTCAAAAATCCTCGAAGTGATTTTCTCTAGAGTTGAGGATCATGTGCCACCTATCAGTCTTGACGATGGACAGGACTTCAGGACTTTGACAATTCCATTCTCCTACACTCATCCAAAGGCTTAACCTTCATGCATTTATTTATGTATCCAACGACTATTGATCCTCGACACTCAGATCCAACAGATCAAATATGTACTTCTCCTCTGCACTTCCTCTTTTCACTAGATGTTTATCTAACAGTCATCGGGTATTCAGGATTGGTGATTGAGTAAGTGAGTACATCAACTTCCCGGGGTCGTAACGTTTGCATACGATCTCCGTTGTAGGCATGTGATAGGTCATTGGAAAGGTATCATCGAGGAGATTCATTTTGGGGGCTCAATCATGCCTTCATCTATCATTGAGAACCTCGATCTCGAAAAACCTTCATTTGGGCCCTCAAAATGGCCCCGGAAGTTAAAACCTGCTAAAAATAGTAAATTGCCAGAAAGTCGTTTTGAGTCATTTGGAAAAGGTGGGTGGCCACCAATATCCACCTGGATCAGTTATCCAACGACCATTATCATTCTTCCTCTTGAGATTTTTGATCTCTCTGACTTAGAAGGTTTTCTAAATGTTCAAAGGTCTTGACCTTTTTTCCTCTTGCGAGTCCATCTCTTGGACCTCGGTTGCACTTCTGGAAAGCGCAAAGTGCTATCTCTTTCGAGCTTTGATTTTTCCATATTGTTCACTCCTCCTCCTGAGCTTACGCTTCCTTTCCTTCTGCTCCGCCTTTTGTTCTTTCCATCAATTACAAGCACACTCTTTCCTGCAAAACATGCCAACAATATCCCCCTTTGGCATTAATGGCAACCCTCAAAGGATGCACTAGACTACTTCGACCTCCAACTGTAGCATTTGGACCACTCCTTTTATCCCCCTTTGACATCAATGTCAAAGAAAACATGCTCCCCCTGAGATATTGCAGTACTTTTTGGAGGTATCATATATTCAACCAACACATACTCCCCATGATAGGATGGACTATCTTAGGTTGATAATGGGGTCACACCCAACTTTTGGTGTAGATACTCAAACTGAGCTTTTTCAAGCAGTTTAGTGAAGATATCAACAATTTTATCTTTGGATGGAATATAATGCAAAGAAACAACAATGTTGATCACATGTTCTCTTAAGAAGTGATACTTGATGGGTATATGCTTGGTCTTGGAGTGAAATACATGGTTCTTTGACACACTGATCGGTGTAGTATATTTTACCTCCAAGTATGCAATTGTTTGATTCATCCACAATACTTGGGTACAAGAAGTGGCAGCCGCATTGTATTTAGATTATGTAGTTTATAAGGAAATGGAACCTTGCTTCTTGCTCAACCATGATACAAGGGAATATCCTAATAATGATGCACCTCCACTCGTGATTTTCCTTTGATCCATGCAGTTAGCCCAATCAACATCTGAATAGACTGATAGTTGGAAATTTTGATTCCTAGGATACCATAGGCCATAGTCCATTGTTCATTTCAAGTATCTGAATATTCTTTTGATAGCTAACAAATGACTATGTTTAGGTGCAGCTTGATACCTTCCTACCATTCCAACAACATGCATTATGTCTAGACGGGATGTTGTGATGTACAATAGGTTTCCTATCATAGACCTATATGAACTCTGATCAACACCAAGTGAGTCATCATCCTTGCTTAGTTTTCATCCAGTGACCATAGGTGTGCTCATAGCTGTGGAATCTTCCATTTGAAACTTTTTCAACATTTCCCTTCAATATTTCTCCTGAGAAATAAATAGTCCTTCATACCTCTGAATAATTTGCAGACCAAGGAAAAATGATAGTTCCCCTATCATAGACATTTCAAATTCAGTCTGCATGGTAGAAGCAAACCATTGTAAAATGAATCATTATTGCTTTTGAAGATCATGTCATCTACATAAACCAACACAATGAGAAAATCATTACCCTTTGTTTTGATATATATATTGTTTTCAACTATCCATCTCTTGAACCCTTTGTCTTGAATATACTTATGTAGTCTGTAATACCAGGCACAAGGATCTTGTTTTAACCCATAGAAGCTTGAACCCTTTGTCTTGAATATACTTATGTAGTCTGTAATACCAGGCACAAGGAGCTTGTTTTAACCCATAGAAGGATTTCTTCATCTTCCAGACAAACTCAGGGTTATATGAAAGTTGGAAACCCTCTGGTTGTTCCATGTAGACTTCTTCTTTTAGATATCCATTTAGAAAAGCTGACTTGACATCCATTTGATAGACTTTAAACTGTTTATGACAAGCATGGGGAAGAAACATTCTGATAGCTTCTAATCTTTCTATGGGCACAAATGTTTCATGAAAATCCAGTCCTTATATTTAATCATATCCTTTACAGGCCAATATAGCCTTATTTATTACAATATTTCCTTGCTCATTCATCTTATTTTTGTAGACCCATTTTGATCTTATTACATTTTTATTTGTTGGCCTAGGAACGAGTTCCCAAGTGTCACTCTTTTCAATTTGGTCCAGTTCCTCATTCATTGATTTTAACCAATTTACATCTTTACTGGCTTCATTAAAGTTCTTGGGTTTCACCATGGATATGAAGGCCATATGTGATTGTTCGGTGTCTTTGATTATCCTTCTCCTAGTTTGTACACCTTTGTCTTTCTCACCAATTATCTGAATTTCAGGATGATTCTTTTGAGTAATTATGGAGAAAGTATTTGATGTTGATTGTTGTCCTGACTCTTCTTGTCTGGGTGTCTCTTCTCCATCTGATTCCTGGACCTGTTCATCTTCAGTTTCAGCTGTGTCCTTTGTAGTAGACTCAATAGTTCTCACCTCTCTTACCGAGACTCCTTCATCGACCTTTAAATCAATGCAATCAACTAATTTATGCAATCTTTTATTAAAGCATCTATATCCTTTACTATTGGGAGCATATCCTAAGAAGATGACTTCATCATCCCTGTTATCATATTTTCCAAGGTTTTCATTATTATTCTTTATGTAGCACTTACTCCCAAAGACTTTAAATTGTTTGATTGAAGCAAGTCTTCCATAACACAATTCATAAGGTGTCTTGTCACTATGTGGTCCGAGGTGCATTTGTTAAGAATATGGACTACTGTGTGTATTTCTTATACCCAATAAGTTTGACCAATGTTCTTCTCATTCATCATTAACCTGGCCATTTCTTGAACTGTTATGTTTTTCCTCTCAACTACTTCATTTTGTTCTGGAGTTCCTGGGATTGTGTATTCTCTCTTGATCCCATGTTTATCACATAATTCATTGAAATCACTTGACATAAATTCTCCTCCTCTGTCTAAGCTTACTACCTTTAATCTCTTGCCTGATTGATTATTACTTAAAGCCTTAAATATTTTAAATTTCTCAAATGCTTCAACTTTTTCTTTAAGAAAAGAAACCGAAGTAAGTCTGGAGTAATCATCAATGATCAACATAAAGTAGTTTTCCTTCCCTGTGCCTTCCTGTCTTGATGGTCCACATAAATCCATATGAACTAGTTGGAGTGGTTTCTCTGTTGAAGTAGAGCTCTTGGATTTAAACTGTGTCCTGGTTAGCATTCCTACTTGGCAGGGTTTACACACGGATTCTTGTGGCTTTGATATTCTTGGAAGATCTTTTACTGCCTCAAGATTTTTGAGCTTTATTAAGTGGTTGAATTTTAGATGTCCAAGTCTCCTATGCCATAACCATGTTTCATCATGTTTTCCTAGATGTCACTCTTCTTTATCTTATTTCAACATATATACATTATTTTATGTCCTTATTCCTTTAGCCACCACTTGTCCTGAGTTTACAAACTTTATCTTAGAATCCTTGGAAGTGAAAACCACTTCACATCCAATGTCACACGTTTGACTTACACTAAGAAAATTATGTTTCGGCCCATCTACAAGTAGAACATCATGGGATTTTCCTTTACCATTACTCAAACTCACCATCCCTTTACCCTTGATTTTACTTGGTTCATCATTTCCAAAGGTTACATTTTTTATTTTTATTTTACTTATAGACATAGACTTATCCTTGTCTCCAGTCATGTGCTTGGAACATCCATTGTCTATATACCAGGGGTCTTTTTTTTTTTGAGCTGAAAGTACTAGACCAGATTTTTCACTTTTTTCTTTTTCCATGTGCTGGCATTTCTAGCTAAAGGATTTATCCTTGGATCTTCCTTGTACTTCTTCAAATGACAGTTTACAGCTTTGTGGCTGAAGTTATGATAGTTATAACATTCGAGTTCATTGTTCAGTAGGTCAAAGTGATTGGTGCTACATTGTCTATTCATTGGATGCTCAGTTCTATGTTGTAAATATTGTTTATTTCTTGACCTCCTCAGTTGCATGTCTCTAAACTTAATTTGACAATTTGTAATCTTATGACCAAAATTAGAACAATAAAAATAGTAACCATGGAAGAAACTTTTGTACCTGAAGGATGGCCTTATTCTTGGCATTTGTTGCTCCATCTTTTGATATCTTTGTTTTTTATCAGGGATCATCTTGTCTTTATTAGATTTTGGTGACATAGTACTCTCATGGTCTGATTGTCTGTTGACTTGGAACTTGATCATGTTTACTGGCTCTTTGCTTTCTGGTTGTTTGTTGCCTGAACCATTTACATAACCTAAACCAGTCTTCAACAAAGGAGATCTTTGTTTGCTCAGAATGTCGTTTAGTTCTTTTGTGGCTTTAATGCTTGGAAGATTTTGGAGATACAATGTGTTAAACTTCTCCATCTCTTTTCTGGTTTTTACTACCTCTTCTTCCAAGGCTTCACATCTTGCCTTCTTTTCTAATAATTGTTTCTTTAGAATGTCCTCTATTTTCTTTACCTCTTCTAATTCCACTTTTAGCAGGGCAAAGTCTTCATAATGTTCTTTATTGTCTTTCTCGAACTGTATCAACAATTTTTTTTTCTTTTTTTTCTTAGATATGAGTCTTGGAATTTCTTCTAGAGCACTGGTCAATTCTCCTTCTAATTCAACCATAGCTTCATCGTCGTCAACATCACTTCCTGTTATTTTATTATCATAATCCTCTTTGGTCATAAGCATAAATTCATTAACCTTATCTTCACAGGAAGAGTCATAATCTGTGTCTTCTGAAGAGTCATCATTGTTTACACATAAACTTTTCTTTTTACCAAATCTCTTGCGTTTGTACTTATTTTCACCTTCATAATTTTGATCCTGCTTCTTGTGTGGACACTTAGATGCAAAGTGACCTATCTTTCCATAGTTAAAACATTTTAAGGCAAATTTGCCTTGGTACTTTCCTGATCCTTTCTTTAGTCTTCTCACATTTTTTTCTTCAATTTCATCAGGCTCAGAATCCTCATTATTATCTACTTTAAATGATGCTTCTCTAGAGGTGGGTTTATCTTTACCTATCCTCATTTCATAGGCAGTCAGAGTTCCTAGGAGTTTGTCAATAGACAGAGATTTTAGATCATTAAGTTCTTCTATAGCAGAGACCTTTGGGTTGAACCTATCTGACAGAGATCTCAAAATTTTATGAACTAAAGAGACATCCTCAATTTTTTCACCAAGTCCTATCATTTCATTTACTTGTTCTTCAACTCTCAGAAAGTACTTTCCAACAGTTTCATCCTCTTACATATTTAGTTGTTCAAACTGTAATCTATAGGTTTGAACCTTGCCATCCTTTACCATCTCATTACCTTCATAACTGCTAGTGAGTTTGTCCCACATTTCTTTGGCAAATTCTAAGTGCATAACTTTTACAAATTTTGTTTCTTCAAGCCCACTCAAAATAACATTCATAGCCTTAGCGTTGAAGCTGAATTCTATCTTGTCATACTTAGAATCTAGTACAACTAGCTTTACATAACTAGTCTCTACCACATCCCAGACATCTGCACCTAAATCCATTATGTAGGTTCTCATCCTAACCTTCCAGAAGGAAAAGTTTGTTCCATTGAACAAAGGGGCCTTATTGGTTGAAGTTCCTTCATGGATAGTCATGTTTAATCTCTAGGATGTACCCTTAGATAAAAGGAACTGGCTCTGATACCAATTGTTGGACAATTGAGAGGGGGGGGTGAATCAGTTGTTATTGTGATTAAACAATTATGCCCATTTTAAAACTCTTTATAGAATACTCCATGAAGATCACAATAATGCAGGGAAGTAAGCAATAGAATATTCAACATCAATCACACACATGAAATATACAAAGACAGATATTTCCTGAGGAAACCCATAAAGGGAAAAACCTCTTCTTCTTGATATGATAAGTAATATTTATTTTTTGTACATTATCATTCTTATGGCTCCAAATCCTTTTGAGGCTACAACCTCTATTTTACAAGGAGCAACTTGATGAGAGCACCAACTCTCTAGTTTCTCTAGCACACACTAGAAGGAGGCACCAACTCCCTCAGTGTTCCGGCACCAACTGGATGGAAGCACCAACTTCCAGTCACACATGCACCAACTTGTATAACATAGAACAATAGTTCTCCCTTGCACCACCCTACCGCCCTGGCTTTTCTGGCTGCAACTAGATGGAAGCTATAACTCCATGTGTTCAAGCACCCACTTGAAACTTTGAGGACAACAGTACTCCCTAGCACCTCCCTACCACCCTGAAATATAAATCTTTTCTTATTGAAATCTATTACAGTGATACCATGAATATCAATGGCTTACCAGTCTCATCATTGTTTTTCTACACTGCTCTTCTCTTCCTGCATTAGTGTCCTCCTGCTCGCCTCGCCTGCGCTTTCTTGTCCTCTAATGTCTATGCTCTATGCGCCATATGCATTATAAGTGCTATGCCTCTGCATGATCTTCACTGTGCCACCATTCTGCCCTTCAGGTTGTTCAGTGCATCTCGTCTTGCCCCCAACATCACCCACAATCCCGACCACTACCTCTTCTTTGTTCTGCATATCTTTCACACGACGAGTCCTCTGCATGATCATCATGGAAACTCTTCATATTCTATGGTAGTTATGTTGAATGTGTTCATCATCAGTGGGCATTACCCTGAGATTCCTTGGCTTCTTTGGTAGTCACAATTCTTCAACTCCCCTATCAATTACAACTAGTCGTCTTTGGCTTATTTGGCTTCTAAGCCTCTTCCTTCACGTGACCACCGAAGATGACCAAACACTTGTTCAAAAGGTTCTTCCTAAACTCGGTCTTGTGAGCGCTAGCTTTATTTCTTGATATGACCTTAGGTGATGGTCTCTCGTGACCAAATGATTGTGGGCGCGAGTTTTCTTCATGTTAGCCCCCTGTCACGTGTGACCTCGGGCTATGTCCTTGCATAGGCGAACGATTGTGGGAACATCCAAGAGTGGTTTGGGATCAACCGCTTTTCTCCCCGAAATCCACCTCCAATTGCCACGTACCCTTTCTCCAAAACCATGGTTTCAATTGCAGCCCACTCACGAAACATTAAGACCCGAGCGTGTTTTGACCCCGCAATGCGACGGGACCATCAATCTCACGATCTTGACGGTGCTCCTTCAATCAACAACTCTGATCTATCTTCCTTTCTTACCTTCTTTCATCTGTCCACATGCAATCCTTAGTCTCAATGATCAGGTGACATGTGGCCCTCCAAACCAACAGATGAGATCGATTTCTTCTTTTGGGATTTTGGAGTTTTGATTCTCAAACTCTGCTTACTCCCGGAGCATTTCACCTGGAGTGCATGATTCGTGACACGTACCCTCCCACATGATCAACGATCATAAGTGACTTCGACACTTTGGTACTTTAAGATGATCGTTGCTTCATTCTCCTCCTCAGTGGTCACATGTTGAATAAGTCATAGGCAGCTGAAACTGCTTGCTGTCAGTTAACACTTCCACTTACACTGTCCTTCCACTGTACTAGATCAACGGTTTAGAATGCATCCGAAGTGATCTTTAGATCAGACGACTCCTATCCACTTCAGGACTTTAGCATTTGAGACTTCGGGACTTAGGGCATCTACTGGTGGTAAAACTCACGAAGTAAAACTCCTGGAGTAAAGCTCCCAGAGTAAAGCTCCCATAGTGAAACTCTCAGAGTGGCGTCACTTACTTACGTCACTTGATGACATGTCATGAGCCTAGTAGCTGCCACGTGTCACTTAGATTTTTGATTTACACAAACCTAAAATGTCGAATCAACTTGACACTTGTCCTTATCTCATTGTGCCACGTGTCCTTGTTGTCGTAGTCTTACTAACGTGGATCCTCATTCACTTCGGGATTTCGGCCTTCGAGACTTCAGGTGTTTTGACTTTTCAAGTCACCAATATTCCAAAGTGAGAATCCAAGAACAATAACCTCCTCGCAACTTTTAGATCTGAACTAAACGTTGTTTGTCGATCATGTTCTCAGATTGACGGCTCAATCTTTGTGCGATGTTTCTTTCTAGCTTATCTTGTCCTTCCACTTTAAACTAATCTGATGGTTGTCGTTTACTCCGTCTCTCCGTCTCTCCGGAATTCTAGTTTTTCAAGTCTCAAACTGAAAAATCCTCGAAGTGATTTTCTCTGGAGTTGAGGATCGCATGCCACCTACCAGTCTTGACGATGGACAATCCCTTCTTACTTCAGGAATTCGGGACTTTGACCAACCCACTCTCCTACGTTCATCCAAAGTCTTAACCTTTGTGAATTTATTTCTAGATCCAACGACTATTGATCCTTGGCACTCAGATCCAATGGATAAGATCTGTACTTCTCCTCTACACTTCCTCTGGACACTGGATGTTTATCTAATGGTCATCGGGTATTCTGGATTGGTGATCCAACAACCACTGTCAGTTTTCCTCTCGATCTTTCTGATCTCTCTGACTTAGAAGTTTTTCTAAGTGTTCAACATTCTTGACCTTTGTTCTTCCTACGAGTCCATCTCTTGGACCTCAACTACACTTCTGGAAAGCGCAAAGCTCTATCTCTTCTGAGCTTTGATTTCTTCATATTGTTCTCTCCTCTTCCTAAGCTTACTCTTCCTTTCCTTATGCTCTACCTTTTGTTCTTGCCATTAATAAAAAGCACACTCTTTCCTGCAAAACATGCCAACAAATATAAATTCCCAAGTTCTTCAGAAAACCAAAAGATGGTGGGTTCATACCAAAATATTGTGTACTGGTGGAACCGGGCAATAATCTATAAGAAGAATAAGCCTCAATGTTAGGGTCCTAACCCGCACATAGGTAGAAAAATATATTCAGATGTAATAAATGTTGATATTAATAAGGCCTTTCAATAAAATATAATAAGGTAGATATAAGAATACCTAATAGAAGTTTCCACTTCTAGAATGATCTTCCTCTAGATGCTTCTTTTAATAAACATATTTAGTATAAATATGAGTCGAGGGTATGAGAACCCTAGCTTGGATAATATTGTAATAGAGCGTTGCTCAACTGGAGGTTGCCCCCTCGAAGAGGCCTGTGAACATTTCTTTCATAATCAAAGTGTTATTTCTGTTATTCCTCTTATATCATTTCAGTGCTATTGTGGTGATTGTTCTGGTTATATTGTTGTTATTCTTCCATTTCTAGCATTTTATTTCTGTTCTGCATACTTTTTATATATGGTATATTACACTCAACATATCTCGTGGATGGTGGATCAATGAGTGGTAGGCCAATTGGATCAGTAAAAAGAGGATTCATGTAAGATGTAAGGATTTCTTCGAAGTTTGTGACCGGTTCTTCTACTTGATATCCACTTCCAAGATCTACTCTCATGGTATTAGAAAGTTGATCTACGATCATCCCTTCATAAGAAACATTGTGTTGAGGTTCCTGAACATCAGGTTCCATACCTTGTACACTATGAAATATATGATCCTAAGGCCGACTAATAAAGTCAAAGAAACACACTACTAATAAAACTAAAAACAATCAACCAAGCAACAATAGGCTGAAGGATCTTCTGAAGATGGGATATCAAGCCGTCAATGAAGAAGTGAGAAGTAGTTACCTTGACCTCCACGTAAAAACCCTTCTCGATGAAAACAACTCTCACTTTCATGGGATCACCCTTCAAAGGTATTGAGATTGTGATACGAAGTATGCCCCTTGTACCATGAGAATCCCCCCACAGTCACCTATGTAGATACCTAGGAAAGTACACTAAGGTTACCAACTCACACTCATCCTCTGGGAGGGTATAAATGATAGTCAGGACCGAACGTATGGGCAAGATATCAAAGTCCAAAATTCTTCCAGAGGACTGGGGACAAGTGGACTAGCAGACTCCAGAGGACCCCAAATGGATTCAGTGTTCACGAAGTAGCAAGACCAAATGATTCAGTGACACTTCAGGAAGAACCCCAAGTATACGTTCTTTCCACTACGATTGGTCAATCTTTGGAGGGGTAATCTTCCCTTCTCTTTTGTATGCGACCTCATGTTTAGCCCCTGTGTGAGAGTGGGTTCCCGGCTATGCTTATACAAATGTTGGATTTGTTCACTCTTTAGTGCTATACAGTCTGTTTAATAGTCTTGGACAATTTACTCACTTTTCCTAGTCCAAATACTGTAATCTTGTGCTACTGTTGGTGTGCTAAAACCAAAAAATATTCTAGTTTATTTTATTAGCACATGGTTGATTTTAATGGATTATACTCAATAGGTTCATGGGGATGAAACTGATGATGTGTGAGGGAATCGACTCCAATAGAGTGCAAAAGAATGAGATGTAGTTCATTCTTTTCAATGAATTCTATTTATGGGAAGGACAAGAGTTCTAATCTTCTTAACACAAGCAATAACTCAAAACAATGCAACTTTCAATTTTTGGGATCAAGATGATGCCAAACTACCAAGCAAATGTTTCTGAAAACCGAAATGCACATGCAAAATTAAATCTTTTCCAAACATATACCAAAACAAGTTTCCTAAAGAATGCAAAACAATTCTTTGTTTGATTATGTATGCAAAGAGATATGCAAAAATTTTCACTTCTTAACTTTCAAATGGAATGAAACGGATCTATGTTCGACACAAAGAAATACTAGGAAAAAAACCAATCAAACAAAGCACACTCAAAAGTGATGAGAATTGAAAGAAAAAAAGTGTGAGATAACTTCTTTGATCAAGTAATCAAATATGCAAATGAGAAACAAGAAAATCACTCATGAAAATCCTCAAAACACGAGCAACAAGAAACAACATTCAAATTTGGGTTTTGGTAAACAAGAGAGTCCTAATCTTCTAGAAAAGAAAGATGTTTCAATGACGACAAAAAGGGCTCAAAACCAAACAACCTTTACCAACCCTAGTTTATGAACTCTCCTAAACGATCAAGCAATATGAAATATTTTCGAGACGAAGATCAGAGAACTGGAAGGAAGGATGAAGCAAGGGATCTTGTTAACCCAAGGGGATCAAAACTAGGAGAAGATTGCAAAATCAAAGAAGAAAAATAAATGAGTGATAAATGCCAAATTCTCACTCAAACAAATTCAAAGACAATCTAGGATTCTCTGGGTTAAAAGCCTCTCAAAATTAGGCTGAGAAAAATAGGGAAGAAACAAACAAAATCACCTAAAAAAGGAGACTAGAACCCTTATTCTCGAATAGATATATCACTATGGCGCCCTATAGGAAGCTTAGGGGAGCGCAATTCAACTAAGTGGAGGCCCTTGTTTTGAAGGAAATATTCTAGGTATCTTCTTCTTTGACTCATACCTCGTGATATCCTTATTTTAAATCCAAATTAGTGAAGTAATTGGAATTCTGCATCTGGTCCATTAGATCATCGATCCTTAGCAGTATGTTAATTACCAAAGTTCTGCAAATATCACCCCCACACAAAATACACAGAATGATATGGAAAATCTCCTTTATTATTATGAAAACCCTTAACTAACGCTTTTTCCAAACATATACCAAAACAAGTTTCATAAAGAATGCAAAACAATTCTTTGTTTGATTATGTATGCAAGGATATATGAACACTTTTTCACTTCTTAACTTTCAAATGGAATGAAATATATCTATGTTCAACACAAATAAATACGAGGAAAAAAACCAATCAAACAAAGCGCACTCAAAAGTGATAAGAAATGAAAGAAAACAAGTGTGACATAACTTGTTTGATCAAAGACTCAAAGATGCAAAAGAGAAAGAATACAATCACTCATGAAAATCCTCAAAACATGAGCAACAAGAAACAACATTCAAATTTCGGTTTTGGTAAACAAGAGAGTCTTGATCATCCATAAAAGTGAGGTGTGTTGAGATTTTATGTAATTTTAGAAGTTATTCCTAAGTGTAATTGTATTGGTTATTACTAAGTGTAATTGAAAGGGTTTACTGATAAGTCATGTCTTTTAGGTCGTTTAGATTATAAATAGAGGTTATATCGAGTCATTTTGATCATTCATTTGAATATAAGTACAATAGAGTAGTACACACTTATCTAGAAGGATATTCTCGGTTCGTGTCTGGGTCTCTTTGTCTTGATTTCATGAAAGAGCATTGTATGGAATTGTACATGTTGGAGGAATCTATACTAAGGAAATTTTGCAGGGTTTTCTCCCCCTTGAGGGTTTCCCTAAGGATATATCTTATTGTTTTTTGGATATCTATCTTTTAGTTGTGATCCTTTTGCATATTAAATAATAATAAAATAACATATACTTTAATTTTTGAAAAAACAAAAAAAAATCAATATGGTATGACAGCTAGCCTGAAAAATAATATTTTCCATAGATTTTTGGAAGTGTTTTGGAAAACTAACTTCATCTTCCTAGGAAGGATGAATACCGACACCAAAATTGACGAGGAGCTGGAAGGAGAAGAAAAATTCAGAGCATGGAAGTACATAGCAGGCCTCCTTCTGGAAGAACATGATTTAGAAAGATTTGTTGAGAAGGAAGTTTTAGAACCAGAGGAAGATGAGGCCAAGGAAAAGCATAAAAGAACCAGGCCATGGCTAAGAGGATTATTGCAGACTCAATCAAGGATCATCTGATACATCATGTTTCTCCATTAAAATCTATGAAGAAGATGATGGATTCATTGACTCCGTTATTTGAAGGAAAGAACATCAACATAAGGATGACATTGAAGACCCAGATGAAGAATGTGAAGCTTCAAGATTCAGAGTCCATTCACTCTTACTTTTCGAGAGTAAACCAGGTCAATGAACATATTCAAGCTATTGGAGACATTGTTTACGAAGTAGAAATGGTGATGACCACCTTGAATGGTCTCCCAAGGTCATGGGACTCATTCATTCAAGGAATATGCTCAAGCAGGAATCTAATGAAGTTTAGCATATTATGGGAAGATTGCACTCAAGGGGAAGCATATTGGTAGCAAGAGAAGAGAAATTGAGGGATTATGATCAAGCTTTAGCTACTCATACAAGGAAAGAAAAGAGTAATAAATAACCCTCATCCCCAGAGAAACCTCAAAAGTCGAAGAAGAATCAAAGAGACTATTCAAATGTGATGTGTTTATGTTGCGAAAAATTTGGACACGTTGTAAAATTATGTCCCCTTATTATTAAACTAAAATAAAATGAAAAGGGCAAGAGGCATCATTCTCATTCCATTGAAGATGATGAACCACCGAAGAAAATTGCAAGAGAATATTATTCAAGTGATGATGACTATGTCCTAATATCAACTCTCACAAGAACAATCACCCCTGGAAATGATACTTTGTTGGTGGATAGTGGTGCTTCTAAGAACATGACAGGGTATAAAGGCTCTCTATCAAACTTGATTCATAAAGACTCACCTCATAGTGTGAATTTGGGTGATTATTATCAGTATCCGATCAAAGGAGTAGGAGAGGCCTCCTACAAACTAGATTTTGGGAAGGCAATGACGATGAAGGATGTGCTTTATGTACCAGGTTTGAAGAAGAACCTTTTCTTGATCTCATATTTGGATGAGAAGGGTTTCAGGGTTGCATTTGTATATGGATAAGTTATCATGTGGCCAAAAGGAAATACTTTTGATGATGCAGTTGTTATCGGTGTCCAAGAAGGAGGACTATATAAATTAAAGGGAAGATCAGATTCAACATTGATTCACAACATTGTGAATTCAAGTGAGCTATCGCATAGGATATTTTCCCACCTACACTACATATCTTTACCAATCATGAGAAATATGGTAACAAGACTACCAAAGATTCAGGTGAATCTAGATGGCATGTGCAGAGGTTGTGCACAAGGCAAGAATGTGAAGAACCCCTTTCCAAGCAGTGATAACAAAGCCAAACGAGTCTTGGAGATTGTACATTCGGACGTATGTGGACCGATGTCAACACCATCGCTCAGTGGGTAAATATATTATGTATCTTTCATTGATGATTACTCACGTAAAAATTGGATTTACTTATTGAAGTCAAAAGGTGAATTATTTCTTAAGTTCAAGGAATTCAAGGCACTAGTAGAAAACCTAACATAACAGAAGATAAAGACGTTGAGATCAGAAAATGGAGGATAATTCACCTCACATGAATTATTAGATTTATACAAAGAAGTTGGGATTAACAGGGATCTCTCTACTCCCTATAATCCGTAGCAAAATCGAGTGGCGGAAAGAAAGAATCAGACGATTATGGAAGCAGTGAAGGCCATGACCCATGATCAAGATTTCCCTATGTATCTATGGGAATAAGTTGTGATGATAGTTGTGTACGTATAGAATAGAATTCCCCATCGAGTTCTTGAAAACAAGACACCGGAGGAAATTTTTTCAGTAGATAAGCCAGAGGTCAACCACCTAAGGATATTTGGTTGTCCTGTATATGTGCATATCCCCAAGGACAAGAGAAAAAAGTTGGAACCATCTGGAAAGAAAGGTACATTTTTTGGGTACAATGAAACATCAAAGGCCTACAGAGTATACATTCCCGATCACCAGAAGATCGATATTAGCAGGGATGCCACCTTCGATGAGGATGTATATTTTCACAAGTCAAAGCAGGGTCATGCAGAGGAATCTCATGATGAATATAATGGAGTTCCTTGAGCCCCAGAGACAAGAGAAGTGGAAGCATAGGAATCCATCCCTAAGAATCAGAATATGGCCAAACCACAGAGTCCTGTGGAGAATCCTACACAAAAGAGAAGACCAGATTGTGAACAAGAGGCCATCAAAGATGAAAAGAGATATGGTGCCAAGGATGGATCATCTAGGAAAGTCAAGAAACCAAAACCCTATCCCGACTATGTGGCATTATTGTGTGATATCATTATGTATATCCTACCATATATGAAGAAGTTGTAGGAAAGAAATAATGGAAGGATGCCATGGTTGACGAATACCACTCAATAGTGAAGAATAATGTTTGGGATGTGGCTCCCAGACCCAAGGAAAAATCATTTCTGAGCTCCAACTGGATATTCAAGACGAAGCATGCTGTAGATGGGAGCATTGAGAAATACAAGGCTAGATTTGTAGCACGAGGATTTTCTCAGAAGGAAGGAATTGACTACGAGGAAAATTTTTCTCATGTGGCAAGATATACTTCAATAAGGGTTGTTCTTTCAATAGCTATTGTGATGAAATGGAAGGTTTGTCAGATTGACGTGAAGACGACATTTTTGAATGGGGTAATAGAGGAAGAGGTTTACGTGGAACAACCACAAGGATTCAAGACACATGATAGGGATATGCATCTGTGCAGGTTAAAGAAGGCATTATATGGATTGAAGCAGACATCAAGAGCATGGTATGGTCGGATCGATGGTTTTCTAATGAGATTGGGATTTACCAAGAGCAATGCAAATCCTAACCTTTACTTCAAGGTTGAGGATGATGGACCAATGATATTACTACTATATTTGGATGACCTGTTCTTGATAGGAGTGGAGAATATCATCATTGAGTGTAAGAGAAAACTCACTACAGAGTTCGAAATGAAAGACCTAGATTTGATGCACTACTTTTTGGGTCTAGAGGTATGGAAAATGTAACAACCCTAGTTAAATAATTAATTGTCATAGTTAAATAATTGTTTAAAGTATATTAAGTTTAATTAATTAATTGTCCCGAATTATTAATTGTTTAATGTATATTAATTAATTGATTAATTAATTAATTAATTGACTAATTAAATATTTGGGTAATGAATTTAAGTTTAATAAATTTTAATTTATTAAAATAAAACTTAACGTATTGAAGGAGGGAACCATTAAGAAGAAGGGGATAAGGTGGTTGGCATTAAATGGAGGGATAAGGTGGATGGAATTGAATGAAGGGAGGAGGCAGTGATCGGGAAGGAGGATATGAGGGGGAAAAGACATTCGAAGGGGGAAATTTTGGATTTTGGGGGCAAGGAGAATTTTTGGGATATTAGGAGACTGTATTGGAGCATTTTTCCAGGGGAGGGATTGGAAAACTGTATTTCTGGTTTTTGTCTTGAGGAATTTGGTGGACTATTACAGGGGAGCATCTGTTGCTGGGAGTTTTGGGCTCAAGGGCCAGGAATCATTACAAAATCCTGGAGCTAGGGAGCCAGAGAGGCTTTGTTCCTGGCTGACTAGGAGGAAAAGGTTGGGTTTTGGGCAGTTGCAAGTAGTTAGCAACAATAGGAAAGCCAGGGACATACTCCTCCTTCAAGAGGTATTCTTCTAGTATTAATTTTGTTAAGTATGAAAGTTATGATATGAATTTATGTATGAAAATGTGTAATATGTTGTGTAGTCTGTTTATGATTATTTATGACTATATGAACTGTAAAATTTTAGAATTTACTATTTAAATGGATTAATTGGTATTTCTCTATCTAAATTTATGTTTTATAAGGCTCTTTTGGAAGAGACCTTACACATGGTATCAGATATTTAGTTTGAAATCTGGGACCAAAGGCCCACCTACCCATCCATCCTCTTGACTCTGGACAGAAATCTAAAGCTGTGTGTCCTGTAACCAGCCCTAAAACTCCATAAAACCTTAAAACTTGTTGGCCTGTAGAAGTAAAATCCTTGAAAAGGGGTGTTATAAACATAAATAACTAGAGGCATAAATAATATATTAAGTGAAAAATTGTAAATCTGGGCTTGAGGGCCAAGCTCTAGCTCCACCTAACCTGCAAGCCAAGCACACAATTTTTTTTTTAGTATATATACAGATCTATATACATATATAATGCCTCCCCAAATAATTTTTCTCTACCCTTGAACTTCTAAACTGAGGTATAAATAATAGTGTATAAATAAACATATATAAAAGATATTTATTTAAACAAGAAAATAAAATATACATATAAATATAAATATAAATAAGAAAAGGTTGGACTTTATCTAGTTTACATTTAAACCTTAAGACCTAGTCTGAATACCAAAGAAAACAAGTGTCGAGGCTTATATCTACAAGTGTGACAAGGTGAAAGCCCACGCGTTATCACTGCACCACGCGTTTCCACCAAAATAATGAAAAAAAATAAATAATGAAAAAATAAATAAATAAAAATAATGAAAAAAAAATATAGTCTCGACCAGAATCGAACTGAGACCTCTCCACCAAAATCAGTGCCCTTGAGCCAACACCAAACATACAAGCCAACATTGCACATACAAGCCAGTGCCCTTGAGACAACACCAAACATAAAAGCCAACACCAAACATACAAGCTAGCGCCCTTGAGCCAACTAAGAGACAGGAGATCTTACAAGCCCTACCAGACCATGGAGAATTTCTAAAATAGTTGTTGTTTGTGCAAACTGCAACAGTTTTTCAACTGCATCATAAACTACATCAGGACTAGACTCTCTCAATGTCTTTATAGCGAAATAGAGAACTTTCACCTAGCCGAAGAAAACCATCCAGTTATAGATCATGAGATATAGGTGCCTGAGACCTGAAAAGAAACCCGCCATTGCTACTTCCAAGATTCAAACTTTGTCTCTGTTCCACTAATGGACGAATGCAATGGTTAAAAGGAACGTGTAATCATGGAGATAAGATCCTTCTGGTTTGTCTTCGAATTTAGTATGATTGGAGGGAATATAGCAAAGTAGATGGGAGATTTTAGTGCGGAAGATGAATGGTGGCTCAGAGTCCAAGCATTGGGTGAATGCCCCATTAATTCCCCATCTCTTCTGCCTACATATTGCATCCAAGCGCACCAGGCTATGAGGGTACGAGCCCACAAGGGGGGTTCTATTTGCACTACCCATCACCTGTGTGCAACGGGGAGGAATTCGATATCCAAGCCAATGACTAGAGGAATGGTCCAACACCAACAAACACTAACACACCACATCCCAACGCACAAAGTCAAAACCCAGAGTTGAGTGCCAAGCTTCATACCCTACATGCATGTTCACCGCGAGGAGGCAACCCATTTTCCTTATGGCCTTAGCCCAAGTGCCTTCAGGAGATCCCTTTTACCAACACGCCAAAAGCCCCAACCGTATATAAAAAAAAACATTGCTATATTCCAGGCCTTACCTTCTGAAGGACTATCCAAAATGGGATTCAAACCCATCCCATTTCCTTTTGGACTAGTACCTGAAATGGTCACGTTAGACCAACTCGACGTCTTGAGGTTATTCATGTGCAAGGCGTAGTGCAGAGAAAATGGGTCTGCGGGATCATCCCTTTTCCCTTGTGTTGGTGTTGTCGATTGTTGTGTCTAGACTAGTGTTGAACCACGAAGGAGGAGCCATGAGAGAGACCACCAGCAGACACAGGGGTAAATTCGAGGTTTGGCTCCGATTAGGGTTGTGTAGTCATTTTTTTTATTATTATTATTTAATTTTACTATTATTTTATTTTAATTTAGCTTGGGCAGGTGGGAAAAGGGGGAGGTGGACATGTGGGCCTCATGCACTCATGATGCCCGACTTCAAATGAAAAAAAAAAAAAATTATTATTATTTTCAATTTCTTTTAAATTTCTCTTATTTAATTTTTGTTTATTAATTCTTTTAAATTTCTTTTAAATTAGGTTATAAAAAAAAAAATTTGGGGGTTCATGTATTTTGAGCCCACGACCACCACCAAGCCCAAGTGCCTTAGCAAAGCGCCCTAACACCAACGCGCCATGTATACGCCTTTACAAAATAAATTCATATATATAAATAAATTAATTATCAATAGTAATAAAGTACTATCCTGAAGTATAATCTCCAATTATCCAAGTTAACCAAGCACTGAGTTCCATGCCCACAACCATCGAGGCAAGCGCCAAGCCCTTCCATTCCATTCCACAAGCCAAATCCAAGCACCAAGACTGCAAGGGAGCATAATGTGCTCAACGTATTAACATTATAAAATTTTAATGTTAATAATGTGTTTGAAACCTATGATTATTAATCATATATATATATATCCCTATGATTAATGAATGTAATAGTGTAACTTTATAATTTATAAAGGTTAAAATTCCTTGTAGAGTAACAGGAGTTTGATGCATGTTATGGGAAATAGTCAGGGTAGAATAGGGATATAATAGAAAGCACCATATAAGGGATCTAATGCACTATGGTGAGTGTGGTACACTGATAGCATAACTACCAGGCGAGAGGGTCAATAGTTTTCTTAGGTGAAGACATCAAGCTTAGATCCTTTAAACCTAGCCTAGCCACTTCTCCTAAAGAGAGTAACGTCTGTTTACAGACAAGTAAAAAAAAGACTTACGCCTAACCATGTTTTCTAGTTTAAGTTGCGCAAATGTGAATTGTCCTAGACTCACCTTGACAAAATTTTGGTCGATGTAGATTAAATTATACAGGATGGTTAGGAGTTGAGGAAATTGAGGCAAAGGGGCATCGACGTATACACCGCCAACACCTCCAGCGCCGCCACCACCATCGCCTGAATTACTTCTCATTCTGTGCTCTTTGGAGACCATAAATGAGACTTTAAAGGGGCGTCAACCAGCAGGGATTGAAGTGGAACCCCCACCATCTAGAATAGGTAATCCTGAAGCATCAAGGGATTCAGGGGGACAAACTCCACCCGAAGACATCACTAGAGAACTGCATAATATCAAACTTCTATAGTTTGTCGGGGGTCGTGCCAGTGAATGTGACGAGGCATGGTTGGAAGGCATGACAAGGTGTTTTTCCTTAAGGGACTATGCGTTCACTTCAAAGGCGAAGATAGTAATTTTTCACTTGAGAGAAAGTGCCCTGAACTAGTGGGGAAACCTGGAGAGGAAATTGCATCTTACCCCGGACACCATCTTTTGAGAACATTTTGAGGAAAGATTACAAAGGAAATATATACCAGCTTACTACGAGGAACAACAGGTGGGATCATTTCATGCTATAGTACAGGGAAACAGTACCATAGAAGAATACGAGATCAGGTTTATGGAATTGGTCAAATATGTCTCATACATGGATAATGATCAACGACAGGCAGAATGCTTTTTCTATGGGTTAAACCCTAAGATAAGGGCCATGGTACGGATGTGGAAACTATATTCGGTAGTGGAAGCAGTAGAAAATGCACATTATGATGAGGAACACATGAACTTAAATGAATGTATGAGGTCGACCTTTCCACATCATCCTGGATTCGTGGGGAAGTCCCCTAGGACCTTCTCCGGGGGAGGGAGCTCCAGACCACCTCCATATGGTAATAGAGTCGCACCAAGGACAATCACCACAGGTATTTCAATGGAAGCGAGTGCAACATCTCGTTCATCACAAATGACACAGGTAGGTCCACGACCATCTCAGGGAGCAACTAGTAGGGGCACGGGCTCCAGGGGAAGGAACTCATTTCAGAGACAATCATAGAATAGTGCGCAGGTTCAATCTCGTGTTACCTGTTGGGGATGTGGAGGACCCCATTACCAGCATGACTGCCCAGAGTTACAATCAAGATTTTTGCATAGAGAAGGAAAGGCCCCGATTGGAAGAGCAAGTGGTAGCCACCAGATTTACGCAGTGGCTAATAATCGCAAGGCAGAACATCAATACACAGTGGTGGAGTCATCAGGTATGCTAAATCATATCAATGTTAAGATTTTATTTGATTCTGGTGCTACAGATAGTTTCATTTCACCATCTACATTAGAAAAGAGTGGGTTAGTAGCCTACGAGCACGATGACTTTAAACAAGTCGAGATGGCTTTGGGGGAAAAACAAGCGGTATGACCTAGAATTGATAATTTTATAGTAGACCTAGGAGTGTGTACTACCAGTTTGAAGGAATACGTCATTGCTCTCGGGGCGTATGACCCAATCATTGGAATGGATTGGTTAGAATCCGATTGAGTTATGGTAGATTGTTTCGCAAAAAAAGTGCTTTGTGTTGACGACGAAGGAAGGCTAGTAGAGATCCAGGGTGTATGGAGAAAGGTGTCTCTATGATTTATCTCAAATATGAAGGTTAAGAGGTGCATGAGGCAAGGGTGTCGACTGTATGTAGTGGAAGAAATGAGTGAAAGGAAAGGACCCTCCTTAGATTAGTACCCAGTATTGTCATAGTTTAAAGATGTTTTTCCGAACGAGTTACCAGGGTTACCTCTTGAGAGGGAGCTTGATTTCACTATTGAGCTAAAACCTGGTGCAGAACTAATTTCCCAAAACTCCATATAGGATGACAATGCTAGAACTTTGTGAGCTACATATGCAGTTGAAAGAGCTACTCGACTTAGCACTAATAAGACCCAGTGTCTCACCTTGGGGTGCAATAGTAATTTTTGTGAAGAAGGATGGTTCCTTACAAATGTGCATAGATTACAGGGACTTGAACCATTCTACAGTGAAATATAGGTACCCAATGCCACGAATAGATGATCTCTTCGATCAGATGAAAGGAGCAACGATATTCTCAAAGATTGATTTGCAATTAGGGTATCACCAGCAAAGGATTAAGGAAGGCGATATTCCTAAAACTGCCTTTCGAACTCGGTTTGGACATTATGGGTTCGTTGTAGTACCTTTTGGATTGACCAATGTGCCAATGGTATTCATCAGCTTTATGAATGGTGTATTCCGTAAGTAATTAGACCGTTTTGTACAAGTCTTTCTAGATTACATCCTCATTTATTCAAAAAATGAAAGGGAGCATGAGGAACACTTGCGAGTGGTGTTGTCCTACCTTAGAGAGAACAAATTGTATGGGAAGTTGTCGAAGTGTTCCTCCTTCCAGAAATAAATTCACTATTTAGGACATATCATTTTCGGTGAAGGAATCTCTGTCGACCCAAAAAATGTAAAGGCCATTATGGAATGGCCAGTGCCAAAAAATGCTCATGAGGTGAGAAGCTTCATGGGGTTAGCAGGTTATTATTAGAGATTTGTGGAAGGGTTCTCTAAAATGGTGAAACCCATCACCACTTGGCACCACAAGGAGGTCAAGTATGAATGGACATAAGAATGTGATAGTGCCTTCATCAAGCTTAAAAGGTTACTAACTAGTGCACCAATGCCACGGGTGTCGGATATGGAAAAAGACTTCACAGTCTGCACAGATGCCTCAAAGCAAGGTTTGGGGGCCGTGCTAATCCAGGATGGAGGAGTGATAGCTTATGCATCAAGAAAGTTGAAGAAACACGAGGAACTTTACCCTACTCATGATTTAGAGTTGGAAGCAGTAATGATAGCTCTGAAACTTTGGAGGCACTATCTAGTGAAGTGAATCTTTGAGCTCAAAATGGACCGTCAAAGCTTAAAACATCTCTTCACTCAAAGGGATCTGAATGCTAGGAAAAGGCGATGGAGGGAGTTCATGAGTGAGTATGATTTTGGAATTTCATATATCAAGGGAAAAGAGAATGTGGTCATGGATGCCTTGAGTAGGAGGCCACGTGTCTTCTCCTTGGTACCCTTAAAAGTCAATCCGAGGGAACGTGTGTTAATGCAACTCCATGGAGATAGTTGGTATTTAAAGTTTACTTCAAACCTCCAGAGTGGGAGGTAATTTGATCAAAAGTATGAAGGATATAGTCTGGAAGCAGACAAACTATTGAGATATCAAGGAAGGATGTACATCCCCTAAAGTGGAGATATTCAAAGCATCATACTAAAGGAAGCCCATAGAGCACTTTATTGTGCGCATCCAGGTGTGAAGAAAATGTACGCAAACATGAGGAAGCTCTTCTTCTGGGTAGGCATGAAGCACGATGTAGTTCATTTTGTCGCCAAGTGCCTAGAGTGTCAACAAGTGAAAGCCAATCACCATCACCCTCCAGGCCTCCTACAGCCACATGATGTTCGTATGTCCAAGTGGGAAGTCATTGCTATGGATTTTGTTGCGGGGTTGCTGCTCACATCTCATAGACACAATGCCATTCTTGTGATAGTTGATAAGTTAACCAATATTGCTCATTTTATTCCAATTAGAGACACTTACGATGTCACTGATGTGGCACGCGTGTTTGTAAGTGAGGTCATCCGTTTGCACGGGATACCTAAGAATATCATTTCAGATAGGGACTCCAAATTCACTTCTAGGTTTTGGACAAGTTTGCAGTCAGTGTTGGGGACTTAGTTGAACTTAAGCACAAATCATCATCCTGAAATAGATGGGAAAACTGAGAGAGTAAATCAAGTAATGGAAGACATGCTTAGGATGTAGGTCATGGATAATAAAACCCATTGGGAGAAGTACCTACCTTTGGTGGAGTTCGCCTACAGTAACAATTTTCATACCTTCATCGGAATGCCACCCTACGAAGCTCTGTATGGAAGGCCATGCAGAACACCATTGAGTTGGGAAAGATTAGAAGACTGAGTAACAGTTGGGCCATAATTGATTCAAGAGATGGAGGAATAGGTGATTCATATTAGGTAGAGACTAAAGGAAGCACAGGATAGACGGAAAAGTTATGCAGATGCACAGAGGACTGACCGACGTTATAAAGTGGGAGATCAGGTTTTCATTCGTATTAGGCCTAATAAGAGTACCATATGATTCAGGAAGGGGACAAAGTTGTCACCTCGATTTATAGGACCATTCAGAATCGAAGATAAAATTGGACCCGTTGCCTATCGTCTCGTACTACCACCCCACTTGCATAAAACTCATAATATTTTTCATGTATCTGTTCTATGTCATTATGTTGTTGATGAATCACATAAACTAAATTGGAAGGAATTGCAAGTAGCGAACACGGGAACCCTCATGGTATAACCATTATGCATATTGGACCTCAGAGTCTGACAGCTCAGGGATCATCTGGTAGACCAAGTTAAGGTCCAATGGGACAAATATAGTCTAGGATCTACTACTTGGGAGGATGCCAAGACATTACGACCGGATTATCCCTCACTTTTTTGACCACCTCGAGAATATGTTTCTCAAAGGTTGGGTGTATGTAACACCACATTTTGACTTAGACAGCGAGGATTACCTGAGGCCTAAACACCTTTATTTTCTATTCACAGTGAAACTATTAAATGATACACTTGAACTTTTAAAACGTATGAACCTTTATGAATGTTTAAATGTTATTGATGATGGATATGATACGATCTACTATGTGAATGTAAATTATATGAATGTTTAATTGTTATTGATGATGTTGGATATGATGTTGTATATTGTGTGAATGAGAATCCTATGAAGGTTTAAATGTTATTTGAATGATGTTGGATATGATGCAATCTATTATGTAAATGATAATTCTATGAATGGGTAACGTTAATTGAATTATAGGATATTATGAGATCTATTTCTAACTTAAAAACTTTGATGTTAAAGTTGTTGGTACGCGGATACCAAATTGAAATTATGGTTGTATGAAATTACATGATGATAATGCATAGAAATGTATGAGTTTGTGCTATAGACTAATATGCAGGTTATGGGCTATGAAATAGTCAAGGGATAATGATGATGAAAGTAGATCTCATGACCACTGGCCGAGAAACAATATGGTATGAATCTTTGTATGTGAAATTATATTGGTTTGGATACATTGCTATGATATGTGAACCAATGCAAGATTTCAGGAGGTGAAACTACCCAAAACGGAATAAACGATGAAAAAACTCCTAGCAACACGGTGCCACTGTATATTCCATTATAGGGTGTGGACCCTAGTCCTGTTAGGAGGGGTAGAGGCATTTTCCACCATGTATCCTTTGAAACCTAGAGTCATGGGAGGATGGTGTTAGCTCACGCTCCCTAGACGTGTGATGATGACTATCAGTTGTCTGCTAGGGAAGCTTGGTCAAGATAGTGACACTTCCACTTACGGGTTCTATTTGGAGTTAGGTCAATATAGTTGACGCTCCAAGATAGCCCAACAGAGGAAGGATAGGATTGGAAGATGGAAGTAAGTTAGGGAGGAAGGATGAGTAAAAATAGTTGAGAGTGTATGGAGATTTGTCCTATGGTGGAATTTATTGTTTTTCCTTCTAAAAAGAAAAATTGTATATATGAATATTCATAATTACATAACTAAATTACAATTGTCTAAATAAAATTGTTGAGATAGATAATTGTAATTAAAGGATTTCACAAACATTTGATTGGTTTATTGTCTTTTATAAAATGAATAGTCTTGTTGAATGGATTGGATGCATACAGAAATTACTATAGAGATGATAGTTATTGTTATTAGTACATGCATGAAACTTGTATGTACTATCTACACATGCATTTCTTTCACATGTACACTAGTATGTATGAGTTTTCTTGGCTTACTTACTAATAATGTCGGTTATTTGTTATGAAGGTGTGAACCTTGTGTCTTTTCCCTTGTATCATAAAATACTTTAACTTCGGGACGAAGTTTCCTAAAGGGTGGGTGTATGTAACAACCCTAGTTAAATAATTAATTCTCATAGTTAAATAATTGTTTAAAGTATATTAAGTTTAATTATTTAATTAATTAATTGTCATGAATTATTAATTGTTTAATGTATATTAATTAATTGATTGATTAATTAATTAACTAATTAAGTATTTGGGTAATGAATTTAAGTTTAATAAATTTTAATTTATTAAAAGAAAACTTAACGTATTGAAGGAGGGAACCATTAAGGAGAAGGGGATAAGGTGGTTGGAATTAAATGGAGGGATAAGGTGGATGTCATTGAATGAAGGGAGGAGGCGGTGATCGGGAAGGAGGATATGAGGGGGAAAAGAAATTCGANTTGGGATATTAGGAGACTGTATTGGAGCATTTTTTCAGGGGAGGGATTGGAAAACTGTATTTCTGGTTTTTGGCTTGAGGAATTTGGTGGAATGTTACAGGAGAGCATATGTTGCTGGGTGTTTTGGGCTCGGGGGCTAGGAATCCTTACAGAATCTTGGAGCTAGGGAGTTGGAGAGGCTCTGTTCCTAGCTGGCTGGGAGGAAAAGGTTCGGTTTTGGTAAATTGCAAGCAGTCAGCAACAACAGGAAAGCAAGGGACATACTCCTCCTTCAAGAGGAATTCTTTTGGTATTAATTTTGTTAAGGATGAAAGTTATGATATGAATTTATGTATGAAAATGTGTAATATGTTGTGTAGTCTATTTATGATTATTTATGACTATATGAACTGTAAAATTTTAGAATTTACTGTTTAAACTAATTAATTGGTATTTCTCTATCTAAATTTATGTTTTATAAGGCTCTGTTGGAAGAGACCTTACAGAAAAGGAAGAATGAGATCTTCCTAAATCATGGAAACTATGTTGTGGAGATATTGAAGACGTTCGAGATGTTGGAGTGTAAACCGATGGCTACACCAATGGCATCAAATATGAATTTTCTATATGACACGAATTTAGAGGTTTTGGATGCTACATTATACAAGAAGATGATTGGATCATTGATGTATTTGACAAATAGATGACTAGATATTTTTTTTGTTGTGAACACCCTAAGTCAGTACATGGTTGACCCCAAATGTGTTCACCTGATTACAATAAAACATGTGATGAGGTACCTTAAAGGTACAATGGATTATGGTCTCATGTATGTTGTAGACAGTGAGATCAGTCTACTTGGATTTTCAGATTCAGATTGGGTCGGTAGTGTTTGAAACTAGAAAAGTACATTAGGATGTTGCTTAACTTTGGGATCCGGTATGATTTCATGGATCCATAAGAAGCAGTCATGTGTAACACTCAGTACAACTGAGGAAAAGGATGTGGCAGCAAGTTTGATGTAGGAGCATCGCCAGCACATCAAACGAGCCAGCGCTGAGGCAGAAAGACAGCTGGACAAGCTAGAACAAATTTTGAAAACACTTTGGGGTTGTTGCGCAAGTCTTTAATGAAGCCATTTATGAAGGCACACTTTGTATATTGTAAATGGACCTTGAGCCTTTAATCTCTTGTCCTTTAGTAGATAGTTGACATTTAATAGATTTAATGCAGTTGGATAGGAATTTAATTCTAGATTTGATAGCTTAGAATCTGAGAGGGAAAACGGATATAGACACCCTCACTTGTACATTGTAACATTAGTATTATCAAGCATTCTGGAGGAAGAGCAGGAGAGCATACATAGAATTGTATGAAGAACACCCATGTACAGAAATTTGAATTAATAGAATAAATCTTTGATTCAAATTCATGGTTTGTGTTGTTTCTCTGTGCATTGATGCTATGCTCATGAATACTTACTTCCTGTTATACATTTTCTTTTATATGTTGTGTATGTGATTTCATGGTGAAATTGAGTTCTAAAGGGAAGAAGGAATTAGTTTCAATTTTTTCTCTATTTTGAACCAGAGGATTCCTGCAAGGAGTGCAGTCGAATTGTCTGCAAGGAGTGCGTTGACAGAAGGGTTAAATTAGAGAAATATTTTGTTCTCATTTTCTTCGAAAGTGTAGTTGGCATAGTGTCGTGCAAGGAGTGTGCAGGCTAGGGAGAATTCTCAGAGTTGCGATTCTGAGTAAAGCATCGAAGGACTGCTGCTGCGAGAGTGCTCAGAGTCGAGAGACTTCAACACTCAGTCGAGGTTGAAGGTTTGCCGCAAGGAGTGCATGCGAAGAGTTCTCTTTTGCTAAGAGACTTGGAGTTGTGGAAAGGCTTAGGAGGAGTAGGACATCGAATTCGTCGAGGGATTTCACAGAGAGGTTGTGCATTGAAGCGTTCGAGTAAGCGTTAAAGGCTCGCGCGCAGGTGAATAAGTATTCGTGGGGAAAGTACTTTTTTCATTTCGCAGAACCATCAAAGGGAGAACGGACGATCGAAAATCCTTGGAGGAGGTTTAGCAAAGTTACGTGGGCTGTAGGATCTCACGGAGGTGCAAGGAGGTTACGACGAGAACGTCCAAGGGTTCGAAGCTCAGGAGGGGGCAGAGCTGTCGATCCCGAGTCATAGGGACCGTCAGATCTACACGTGACATCGTGTATCAGGGTTTCATAGGTTGAAGCCCGTGATCTTGGCAACAGAAGCTGCGAAGTCGCGAAGTGCGATATTCTGATGAGATTAGAACCGTCCATCAGTGAGGACGCGTGTCAGGGGATCCCGAGTAGTCGGGGATCGGAGAATCGAAGTATTTGAAGGTGTGAAACTCTTGCACATTGGAATCGCGAAACGCGATATCCCGACGGAAGGTTTGTGTGGGGCCACAGCAGGGGCTAGTGGAGGACAGGTGGCATGCATATCGGGGATCAGGAAAAAGAGAACCCCGAATCCTTTGACATCAGGATTCATGATCCCGCGACATCCGAAATCCCGATCGAAGCGACGGGGTGTGGATGAACAGAGAGGAGATTATGCTGACGCAAACAGAGAGGAGATGTGATGGCTGAAGACACAGAAGGCGGAAGGTCGCTGATGATGCGTAAAGTTCTCTTAACACCCGGAAAGGAGGTGGAGGACTCAACTCAAAGAACCGGACTTTTCAGAACAGCTTGCAAGACCAAGGACAGGGTATGCAAGGTTATTTTGGATAGCAGTAGCACATATAATATCATTTCGACTGAGATGGTGGAGAAGCTAGAACTGGAGACAACTGATCACCCGATTCCATACAAAGTTTCATGGCTACAGAAGGGACATCGGGTGAGTGTCACTAAACAGTGTTTAGTTGAATTCAAGATAAGGGAGTATAATGATAAAGTACTCTGTGATGTCATTCCCATGGATGTTTGTCACTTATTACTGGGTAGACCGTGGCAATATGACAGAAATGTGATTCATGATGGGAGAATGAACACATATACCTTGGATAAGGATGGGAAGACACACAGGTTGCTTTCGATAAAAGATAAGGAGGTGAAGTCGGAAGTGAACAACATAGTACTTCTCATGAGTGGGAAGGAGCTTCTTACAGAGGTGAAGAAGAAAGAAGATCCATAATTCTTTGTGGTCAGGAAACCGAGGATTGTTATGACCAGCACAAGAGTGGATGATCTACCAGATGAAGTTCAGGAACTGCTGGAAGAGTTCACTGACATCATAGTTGACGAATTACCTCATTCGTTGCCACCGATGAGGAGTGTGAGTCATCATATAGACCTCACACCAGGAGCTAGTTTACCGAACAAAGCCGCGTATAGGTTGACGCTGCAAGAGAATGAGGAGGTTAAGAAGCAGGTCCAGGAGTTGTTGGACAAGGGAATAGTCAGAGAAATCTTGATCCCATGTGTTGTTCCGACAATACTGAGTCCAAAGAAGGATGGAGGCTGGAGAATGTGTACCGATTCAAGAGCGATAAATAAGATAACCATCAGGTACATATTTCCATTGCCGAGAATGGATGATCTGATGGATTGCCTGAGTGGGGCAAAGTATTTCTCAAAGATTGATTTGAAAAGCAGATACCACCAGATTCACATGAGGGAAGGCGATGAATGGAAAACAACATTCAAGACAAACGAAGGTTTGTATGAATGGCTAGTCATGCCATTTGGTTTGACGAATGCACCGAGCACATTCATGAGGTTGATGAATGAAGTCCTGAGAGAATTCATCGGGAAGTTCGTCATTGTGTATTTGGATGATATATTGATTTATAGTAAATCAGAGGCAGAACCCCTGAAGCATTTGGCTACAGTGATGAGGAAGCTACAGTAGGAGAAGTTGTTGATTAACATGAGGAAGTCCTCATTTATGAAGACAGAGCTCATTTACTTGGGTTTTGTTATTTCAACTAATGAGTTGAGGATGGACCCGGATAAAGTAGAAGTGATCAAGAATTGTCCATCACCGAGAAATGTATTTGAGGTGAGAAGTTTTCATGGTTTGGCTAGTTTCTACCGGAAATTCATCAGGAATTTCAGTGGAATTAGCGCAGCAATGATGGACACAGTGAAGAAGTGGCATAAATCTTTTCACTGGACAACAGAGGCGGAGAAAAGCTTCAATCTGTTGAAGCGGAACATCACGGAGCAACCAGTGTTGGTGTTATCGGACTTTCAGAAGACATTTCAGGTGAAATGTGATGCAAGCGGGTTTGCTATAGGAGTGGTCTTGAGTCAGGAAGACAAACCAGTTGCATATTTCAGCGAGAAATTGGATGAGGCGAAGATGAAATACTCCACGTATGCTAAAGAATTTTATGCTATCATACAGGCACTGAAAAAGTGGAGGCATTACTTGATCCCAAAATAATTTGTTTTGTATAGTGATAATCATGCATTGCAGTTTGTGAATCAACAGGAGAAGTTGAATCAGAAGCATGCAAAATGGGTAGAGTATATGCAGAATTTCACATTTGTGATTAAGCATATTTCTGGTACAGCTAACAAAGTGGCTGATGCTTTGAGCAGGAAGTGTTTTTTGATGCAGGAGTTCCGAGTCAAAACATTAGGTTTTGAAAATCTCAGGGACATGTATGCAGGTGATGCAGATTTTGCGGAAGCATATGAAGCAGCTGAGAATCCAGTTCTCAGGGATAGGAGTCCTTGGATAGATTATATGATCCAGGAAGGATTGTTGTTCAGAGGCAATCAACTGTGTATTCCAAATTGCTCCATGAGGGAGAACTTGTTAAATGAGAAACATAGTGGTGGATTGGCAGGACATTTTGGCCATGACAAAACATTCGCGAAGCTGAATGAATCGTATTTTTGGCCAGGGATGTGGTCTGATGTCAAGAGGTTTGTTGACAGATGTAGATTTTGCCAGCATTCGAAGGGGAGGAAGCAGAATGCAGGACTCTACCAGCCATTACCCATACCAAAGAGACTGTGGGAGGCGATTAACATGGATTTTGTATTGGGGTTGCCAAGGACACAAAGAGGTGTTGATTCCATCTTTGTGGTAGTAGATAGGTTTTCAAAGATGGCACATTTTATTCCATTCCAGAAGACCAACGATGCGACTCACATCGCAAATATGTTCTTCAAGGAGGTCATTCGACTTCATGGATTGCCGAAAAACATAGTTTCGGACAGAGACACAAAATTCATAGGGCATTTTTAGAGGAACTTATGGAAGAAGTTGGGGACTAACTTGATGTTTAGTTCTTCTTATCATCCTCAGACAGATGGACAAACGGAAGTGGTCAACAGAAGTCTGGGATACTTGCTGAGAAGCTTGGTGACAAAGTACCATAGCAGTTGGGACCATATATTACCACAGGAAGAGTTCGCATACAATGATTCAGTAAATCGGAGCACAGGAAAGAGTCCATTTCAGATTGTGTATGGAGTGCAACCGAGAGGAGTTTCTGAACTGAGGGATTCAAAACAAACTGCGACTAGCAATGCTAGTGCAGAAGAATTTGCTGAGGCAATGAAGGAACTTCACAGTCAGGTGAAGGAGCGACTGTTGAAATCAAGCCAGGAGTATAAGCGCAGAGCAGATCAACATCGGAGACAACTTCAATTTGAAGTTGGTGATTTAATTCTGGCACACTTGAGGAAGGAAAGGTTCCCAAGGGGAACATATAATAAGTTTAAAATGAAGAAAATCGGGCCATGCAAGGTCTTGAGAAAATTTGGAGGAAATGCTTATGAGATTGAATTGTCGGATGGCATTGGGATATCTCCGATATTCAATATCGCATATTTATACCCATACAGAACTGGAGAAGCAGAGACTAGAACTGAACAACCAGTGATCCAGTGGATGAAACAATTACAAGTTGCAGAGAAACCGCAGATGGAATGCATACTGGACAAGAGAGTGGGTAGAAAGACCAGACGAAAGCAGTACTATGAGTATCTGGTCAAGTGGAAGAATCACCCAGTGGAAGATGCCAACTGGGAGAGAGAAGCAGTGATACAAAAGCATGGACAGACCATGCAGGAGCTCATGGACAGGAGCCCATGAAAGTTTTCAAGCCGAGGAGTATGATGCAGGAGCATCGCCAACACATCAAACGAGCCAACGCTGAGGCGGAAAGACAGCTGGACAAGCCAGCTCAAATTTTGAAAACACTTTGGGGTTGTTGCGCAAGTCTTTAATGAAGCCATTTATGAAGGCTCACTTTGTATATTGTAAATGTACCTTGAGCCTTTAAGCTCTCATCCTTTAGTAGATAGTCGACATTTAATAGATTTAATGCAGTTGGATACGAATTTAATTCTAGATTTGATAGCTTAGAATCTGAGAGGGAAAACGGATATAGACACCCTCACTTGTACATTGTAACATTATTATTATCAAGCATTCTGGAGGAAGAGCAGGAGAGCATACAGAGAACTGTATGAAGAACACCCATGTACAGGAATTTGAATTAATAGAAGAAAGCTTTGATTCAAATTCATGGTTTGTGTTATTTCTCTGTACATTGATGCTATGCTCATGAATACTTACTTCCTGTTATACATTTTCTTTTATATGCTGTGTATGTGATTTCATGGTGAAATTGAGGTCTGAAGGGAAGAAGGAATTAGTTTCAATTGTTTCTCTATTTTGAACCAGAGGATTCCTGCAAGGAGTGCAGTCGGATTGTCCGGAAGGAGTGCGTTGACAGAAGGGTTCAATTAGAGAAATATTTTGTTCTCATTTTCTTCGAAAGTGCAGTTGGCACAGTGCCATGCAAGGAGTGCACAGGCCAGGGAGAAGTCTCAGAGTTGCGATTCTGATCGAAGCATCGAAGGGTTGTTGCTGCAGGAGTGCGCAGATTCGAGAGACTTCAACACTCAGTCGAGGTTGAAGGTTTTCCGCAAGGAGTGCGTGCGAAGAGTTCTCTTTTGCTAAGAGACTTGGAGTTGTGGAAAGGCTCAGGAGGAGTAGGCCTTCAAATTCGTCGAGGGATTGCACAGAGAGGTTGTGCATTGAAGCATTCGAGTAAGCGTTAAAGGCTCGTGCGCAGGTGAATAAGTCTTCATGGGTAAAGTACTTTGTTCATTTCACAGAATCATCAAAGGGAGAACGGACGGTCGAAAATCCTTGGAGGAGGTTTAGCAAAGTTTCGTGGGCCGTAGGATCTCATGGAGGTGCAAGGAGGTTATGACGAGAACGTCCAAGGGTTCGAAGCTCAGTAGGGGGCAGAGTCGTCGATCCCGAGTCATAGGGACCGTCATATCTACACGTGACATTGTGTATCGGGGTTTCGTAGGTTGAAGCCCGTGATCTTGGCAACATAAGTTACGAAGTCGCGAAGCATGATATTCTAACGATATTAGAACCGTCCATCAGTGAGGACGCGTGTCAGGGGATCCTGAGGAGTCGAGGATCAGAGAATCGGAGTTTTCGAACGTGTGAAACTCCTGCACATTAGAATCGCGAAACGCGATATCCCGATGGAAGGTTTGTGTGGGGCCACAACAGGGGCTAGTGGAGGACAGGTGGCACGCATATCGGGGATCAGGAAAAAGAGAACCCCGAATCCTTTGACATCAGGATTCGCAATCTGGCGAATTTCGAAATCCCAATCGAAGTGACGGGGTGTGGAAAGGTCAATTCACACGTGCATCGGAGTTTCATTGCATCGAGTATCGAGAGTCGGCTGAATCAAAGTGCATGAAATCACGAGTAGTGAAACCGCGATAAGAGAAGTTCTGATAGGTATGGGAAGAAGTCAGCGTTGACTGGCCATCGAGTCTCGGGAATTTGAGAGCCCAGAGATAGATAGTGAACTCGCGAAGCTGCGAGTTTTGATTTCACGACAAGTGAGAAAAGGGAAGTTGTGCCGAAGAGAATCTGTAGGGTGCAAATTTCTCGATAGGGAAATAGAAGAACCTTGGAGTTCTTCGGGCCGTGGAGAAAGAAGATCCTGTGAGAGTGGTCGTACTCCGAGGAGTGCGGTTGCGTCAAAGTTGCAAAGCAGTGTGGCTTTGGAAATTGTTGACTAGATTATTCCATATTGCGATGGAGGTGACTTGTATCTTGTGTGACAACAAAAGTTGTATAAAGTTGCTAGAGAACCTAGTGTTTCATGATAGATCAAAGCATATCTAAATAAGGTATCACTATATCATGGATATGGTGCAGAAGCTAGCAGTGAGGCTCCAATATGTGGCTATCGATGAGCAAGTTGTAGATGTGCTGACAAAGCCATTGTCAAGGACAAAGTTTGAGTACTTCAGGGATAAGCTCGGTGTAGTCCCTCTTCAGAGGGATGACATGTTGTAGCTATTGGATATCTGCCCACCGGTCTTGGATGCATGCTGAAGAGACAAGATACATGTGTTATTGCAGGGTACTAGATGTCATACATAAGATATCTAAGTTTTCCGCGGGAAACTGGATATTCTCATGATGACATGTTGTAGCTATTTGAGAGCTACCCACTGGCCCTGGATACATATTGTGAAGTCACTAAGGATTTCATGTGATGTATAGATTCATGTGTCTGACATTCAATGGTCATGAGCTCGTGTGGATGGAGACAGTGTTAGAGTTTGTGCCCGATAAAATACTTTCTTCATCAAGAGGGAGTGTTGAGATTTTATGTAATTTTAGAAGTTATTCCTCAATGTAATTTTATTTGTTATTCCTAAGTGTAATGGAAAGAGTTTATTGATAAGTCATGTATTTTAGGTCTTTTATAGTATAAATAGAGTTTATATTGAGTCATTTTGATCATTCATATGAATATAAGTACAAGAGAGTAGTGCGCAATTATCCATGAGGCTATTCTTGGTTCATGTTTGGGTCTCTTTGGTCTTGATTTTGTGAAAGAGAATTTTATGAAGTTGCACATGTTAGAGGAATCTGTACTGAGGAAATTTTGTAGGGTTTTCTCCTCCTTGAGGGTTTCCCTAAGGATATATCTTATTGTTCTGTGGATAACTATCTTTCAGTTGTGATTCTTTTGCATATTAAATAACAATAAAAGAATATAATACATTAATTTTTGAAAAAACAAAAATAAATCAACAAGATGTTTCAATGAAGACAAAAAAGGCTCAAAACCAAACAACCCTTGCAAACCCTAGTTGATGAACACTCCTAAACAATTAAGCAATCTAAATCTTTGCGAGACGAAGATCATAGAACTGGAAGGAAGGATGAAGCAAGGGATCGTGTTAACCCAAGGGGATCACAACTAGGAGAATATCGCAAACTCAAAGAAGAAAAATAAATGAGTGATAAATGACAAATTTTCAATCAAACAAATTCAAAGACAATACAAGAGTCTTTGGAGTAAAAACCTCTCAAAAGCGGACTGAGAAAAACAGGGAAGAAACAAGAAAAATCACCTAAAAAAGGAGATTGGCACCTCTATTCTCAAAGAGATAGATCATTATGGCATCCCATAAGAGGCTTAAGGGAGAAACAATCATCTAAGTGGCACCCCTGTGTGGACTGCAGGGGAGCGCCAGTCATGTTAATGGCGCTCTCATGTGAACTGCAAGGGAGTGTCAGTTTCTAAAAAGTTCAAAAATGGCTTCTAACAACTCAAACTCAATAGAGAGACAGTCAATGGCTCTGTAAAATAATCAATGAGGAATATGGAAGGGGAAATATATCAGAATTAAGCATTAAACGAGCAATATCTAATCACAAGCAAGGGATCTAAGACCAAAAAGAAGAAAAACTAGTTAAAGTACTTCCCCAATGGGGTCACCATTTTTTTGTTGTGAGAAATCTTACCCCATAGACATGATAAGCTCCCTTTTGGACCAAGACTCTTATCTTTGGTCCAAATATAGAAGTGAACAAGTGGTTACTACTTTCCCTGTATATCTAACTCAATCAATCAAGAAAGAGAGAAGAAGAAGAATGTGGTGCACCTTATTGTGATGCTTCTCCTCATTGCTCCAATATCGACGGTTGATCTCCAAGCTCCTCAACACAACTAAAGTCCTGGAAAGACTAGAAAATGAAATCTTCTTCCTAGTCTAGATGATTAGACAAAGCAAATATATCTATGAATACTGAAACGACAATAAACAAGCAAATGTAGAACACAGGAACTTGAAGGGAATAGACCAAGTTGATATTAATTAAAAATCCCAAAGAAGGCACTTACAAAGCATGATTGACGATGCAGACACTTATCCAAGTTCTCCTCGTCTAACCTTTGCATGAATATTGACATCAAAATGTTGATGCTTCCTCCATAATCAAAGGTTTGATACCTCAAATCTCCCCCCCACACCTTGGAAACACCCTCAATATATAGACTTTAAGAGGTGTAACCACCATGAGAAAATGAAGGATATGGTTGAGGATATGGCTCATTAAGTTGGGATTTGGATCCTAAGATAGAGCCATAACATAGGGGTCAAACACAACCAACCTCATCCAAAGAGATCTGGCCCTTAGGAAAAGGTGGGAGATCCCTTGATTTCAACTAACTAGACTGGCGCTCCCCCAAAGTTGAACATAGGGCGCCATCCTATAAAGTGGAACTCCCCTAACATGGCAAGGAGGTGCCACTCCATGAAGTGGCACTCCCCCAGCATGGCTAGGGGGGCACCAACCTTGATAAATTCCCAAAAAGTGGTTGATTTTCCAAGAAAAAGGTGTGTTTTTGGCCTTGAAATGATGGGTTTCTTCCTCCAATATGACTTAGGAGTCATGGAAAATGTATTTCATGGTGTCAAGGGGTTGTGACACTCAACAAAGTGAACGCAACACTAGGTAAGGTGCATATGACACTTGTGACAGTGCATGCGACACTTAACAAGGTGCATACGTCACTTTGCGACACTTGTGACACTAAGGGTGCAAAACTCAAGTGTGACATTTTGGTGTGTAACATTTAGGAGAACCTATTTCGCAGTTTGTGAAGCTTATGAATGTATTTTATGGTAAAGAAAATAAAAATTATGAAGTAGTGTAGACATTAAAATTTGAAAGGGAAATGTGAGATCAAAAAATGATAGATTTTGTATAGATGACACTTCATCAATGATTGGGAATGAAAATGGACTTGTTAGTTGAAAAAATATATGCCACATTTGATATCTGTTCATAGAAATTCTAATCGAGAGGCATTGGCATCATCAAATGCTTCAAGAATATTTCCTAAGTTATTTTTTGTTGATAAATTTTCAAAAAAAAAAATCCTTGGGTGCAACATTCCACTCAAATAAATAATGAACTTGCTACATTACAATAAACAATGGAGCTTGAAACTCTCCATTATCTTCAAATTCATGGAGTTAGGTTGTTATCTTAGGAAAAGTTTTTGAAGGACTAACAAGATTGATACCAACTATATTATTCTTATAGAAATGACAAAAGAATGGCTCCTAGTATGATAATAGAGCAATATTTTTTCTATACAGTTTCACTTACTTATGCTTGTTGAAGTAATGTGCGGGATAAACAAGTTAAACAAAAACATTTAAGAGGAGCACATTGATATCACTCTCTTGGGACAACTTTTGATGTCATTATCAACACTCTGCGGAGATTATTTTTGAAATGTAATATATTTCCAAATGGTGCTTACTACATATCCAATTCTTTAGAGGCATCTAAATTGGGTTATGTGGAAATCAATGATAAAGACAAAATTATTCATAAACATGATTTGGTTTATGATTTGTTTTGCACAACAATTTCAAAGATTCACAATGACCATGTTAATACACATAAAACTTGCATTGATGGTTTACTAGAGAGTTGTAAGCAACTCATGATGAAATGTGTTCAAAATGTTTTAGATTGCAAGAAACAATTTTTCGGAACTTTCTACTTTCAATATTGTGAAGTTATTTAGTCTATACTATTATTCACATGATGTTATTACTGATGATAATAACTCAATTTGTTATCTTGGGATACTTCTTCAACATTTACAATGTACATCATGTGACGAAAGTGTTGATATGCCTTCATTTGATATTGCAGCTTGTAAAAGTGAATTGCATGAATTTATTGTTACATTCTGTTCATGTTCTAAATATACTTGATTAGTTTTTTATATTTTTTCTAAATATGTTAAAATTATATAAGGGATATACGATTTAGCGTTCATAGCTAACATATAATGGTTAAGAACACGTGTTTCCTCCTCATAGATCTGATTCAAATCTAGAGATAAGCACATTGATATCACTTCTCTTGAGACAACTATTCATGTCTTTACGAACCAGAAGATTATTCTTAAAATATAATATAATAAAACCTTTAAACTAAGGTATGATGGTTTTAAAATTGGACGAGTTCTGGTATTCCATTTTTCGCCTCCTCGATCTTGGGATGTGTGTAGAGGGTGACTCGTTGTGTCAATATGTCAAAGTAATGGTTGAAAGCACGTTCTCACGTAAATTATAATTTTTAAAAATTTTAATTTAATATTATTTTACAATAAAATTTTGTTAAAATAAAAAAGCACAAGAAAGTGAGGCGTTGTGTGCATGGATGAAATTTGATGGGAAAATTTATTGTTATGGATCAATTTATCTGTCAAATATAATTAAAATTCTAGAAACCATCCACTTCCATCCTTAAAATGGGCAGAATGAACATTATAATACTGAACATTATAATAGTCGAAACAAATTTCACGAGCTTTCCACGTTTGAAATTCTGACTCTGGTTGTATCAATATGTGAGTGATGACGTAGCAAGCACGTTCTCAAGTCAATCATAATTTTTTAAAATTTTAGTTTAATATTATTTTACGATTAAAAAATAAATTTCAGTTTAATATTATTTTACGATTAAAGAAAAATTTAGTTTAATATTATTTTACGACTAAAAATTAAAAAAGGATCTGTGGAGAGGGTGACGCATTGTGTCAATACGTCATTGGTGTCGTTCAAAGCACGTTTTCAAGTCAATCATAATTTTTTAAAAATTTAATTTTATATTATTTTACAATTAAATTTTGGAAGAAAATAAAAAAAGGATGTGAGTGGAAGGTGACGCGTTGTGTCAATACGTCAAAGTAATAACGTATTCATGTCGTTCGAAGCACGTTCTCAAGTCAATCATAATTTAATTTCTTTTTTAATTTAATACTGTTTTATAATTAGATTCTGAAATGTGTTCTTAAATCATTATAAGATGGTTATACATATATTTTTCCTACCTAATAATAGTGAATATAATTTTCAATGGATTATAGGATTACGTTATTGTTTTATAATTAGATTTTGAAATGTGTTCTTAAATCATTATAAGATGGTTATACATATATTTTTATATAATTTTCAATGGATTATAGAATTATGTTATAATGAATGTAATTATTTTTATTAAAAAATTTAAGAGTCTTTAAATTTATATGTATAATAAATGGACAAATTTTCATAGTATATAGAAAAATTTAAAAGCTATTTTTTCAATAATATAATATACATATATAATATTTTAACCAATTTTTTTTTATTGAATTATACAATCTTGTAAAATTTTAAGGAATCTTTTATTAAATTATGAAATTTTGGCAAATCTTTCAATGAATTATAAAACCTTGTAAAGTCTTGATAAATTTTTTATTAAGTTATAAATCATTGTGATGTTTATATAAAAATAAGAAAATATATTAATTGAAGTGTAATATACTCATTTTACATGTTTGGAAAAAGAAACATAATTTTTCTCTTCAAGATAAAATGTAGAGATGCTTTAAAAAATGTTTCCAATATACAAATCAAAGTGTGAAACTCATTTAGCCAACTACACTTGTTATACAATCATTTTTCACAAATTATGCAGAACCTAACCATTCCCCTCAATACAAAATATAGATACAAATAAACTAGTTGTTTGAAGCATTATCTAAAATAAAAAACTCAGGAATCTCTGCCTCAACATGGTCAACAACTTCAATGGATGGTTGTAGTGCATCCGCATTAGACTTCTGAGCATGGATCTTCAACAAGGTTTGCAATTCCACTAATTTGACACGGAGTTAATATGGATCTATGTTAATTGCATTACATGTCATTCATATGACTAAATTTATCTTACATGAAATTCATTTTCTTTGTTCTAACTTAACTTACATGAAACCCACTTTCATTTTTCTCTTTGTCTTCCTTTTCTTACAAAATTATTCCCCAATCTTGTTCCATCATGACAAATCGAGTTAGATAAGGAACATCCCCATGTGAACATTCACACAATCTATTATTTCCATTCTTAGAGAGTTTTCTAGGACCCTTAAGGAATTGGCTTGTGTTGTCAGCTCTCATACATTGTCAACTTCACAAGCCACTAACTTCTCATACCTTCACCCTTCTATACCTCTCTATATTATATCAAAGTCTTATAGTTCTTCATTGCTTTGAGATCTACCTAGCAATTCTTAGAGACTCCTTGAGTAGTGTTTACTTGTAAATTTGGGAATATCTATTTTTTTCTTATGTCTCTTGATTTTTTTTTAACTCGAATGTGTTGTGGTATGCATATGAGTTTTTTGAAAGTGGTCCCTTTCCCAATGTTTGTTTATTATTTAGTTTTTTCAAAATGATACAACATGAGGAAGTGACTTTGTGAAGACATAAGACACCTATTTTTCTATCAATGGAAACCTCATGCTCATCAATGAATTCAACTCCCATTGGTTAAAGGCTATAGAAATATATCAAGCACAAAAAGAAACGGTTACCTTTGTTTTTGAGCAAGCTACAACTCATGGGATCAATGTTGCAAGGACTTGGGCCTTCAATGATGAAAAGTATGAGGCATTGTATACTTCTCCTAGTTGAAATAATGAACAAGTTGTTTAGGTCCCACCCATGGGGCCTTGGATACATCAAGCATTCAATACCTTCACTCATTTTTTTCTGATTTTTTGTATTTGGCACTTAGTTATGTCATATTAAGCAGAACATGAATATACCATAAATTACCAACAAAATTAAAAAAATGTAGATAATAAAACACCAAAATGATACCTATATTGAAATGGGAGAAATGTTCACTTTCCTCTTCAAGGGGGAAATGATCGAGGTGGATATTGGTGGCCACCCACCTATTCCAAATTCCAATTGGCTCATCTTGACACTTTTCATTTCAGCTCGTTTCTCTGTAATGGGGACACTTCTTTGTAATTATGGGTTTTGCACTTCTGAGGCTGTCTTGAATACCTACACAACATCCAGGTGGATATTGGTGGTTGTCCATCTAGTCCAACTGGCCTATTTTGTCAGTTTTCATCTCAGTACATCTTTTTGTCCTTCCGAGGCCGTTTTGAGGCCCTAAACAACAATTTTTGGTCTTGCCATAGTCAAACTGATGATGGAGTGAAATTTTGATGGCATAATGTGTAGTTCTCAAAAATACCTTTCCAACGGACCAACACAAGCCTAAAACGGAGATCGTATGAAAAAGTTACGACCCCGAGAAGTTGATGTACTAACGTACCCAAATGAGCCCACTTAAATTTTGGCACTTCATCTCCTAGGGTTAGGTTTTTGGATGTCTAGGGTTTTTTCATTCATGTTTATGGTAAAAAGGAATTCAAAGCCTCATTGTACTCATCTTCTTGTGAATGACTTTATCTGTCACATCTCTTCTCAGAGATAAAGCTACCTCCATTCTAGCGAGTCTTTCACTATGTATTTTTATAGTCTCTCTAGATTTCTTTCATTAATAGAAATGAGGTGTTTTTCTTTGGCGAGATTTATGTGTATTTCATTGTAATATCTCTTCTTTCATTTCATTCTAAAAACAATCCAGATCAGGAAACCTCAAGCAAAGAAACGTTCTATTACAATAATTCACAAGACAAAACTTTCTCATGACTCCTACTCTTATTTATACTAATTCTATCTTTTAAAGAAAATTATGGATGAAGATCTTTCTAGAATCGAAAGCTTCTATTAGGTATTCTTACATTGAGTTGTTCATATTTATAAAATAGGGCTTATTAACTAATGTCGGCCTTTATTACATAGAAAACATATTATCGTATATATGTGAGGGGTTAGGGAGGTTAGGTCCCTAACATATTGTAAGTGACAAAGATCCAATTTTTGCTGAAATTTTTGCACTAAATTATTTTATTGTTTGGGTACTCAATTGGCTCACAACTCATCTTACCATCTTCAATCTGATGGCAAAACTGAGTTTGTGAATAAAAGTCTAGAAGGATATCTTCATTTCTTTGCATATGATAGATAAACACAATGGGTCAAGTGGTTTCCCTTGGCAGTATGGTGGTACAACACATCCTTCCATACTTCATAAAAAGTGTCCCCATTTTTGGCACTTTATGGATATCATCCTCCATCGATTACATCACCTTTGAAAGAGAATACAAAGTTTCAAGCAGTGGAGGACCACATAGGGAACCAACAAGAGGTTCTCAACTATTGAAGGACAAATTGGTTATGGCACAAAATAGGATGAAACAAATAGATAAGCATCACAGTGAA